>CM077092.1:132026055-132573965 GCA_039513925.1 Platanthera zijinensis
CCCTCCTTGTTCACCACGTGGCCTAGAAATGAAACCTGAGGCAACCAAAATTCGCACTTGCTCAGCTTGGAGAATAACTTGTGATTCCTCAACTCCGATAGAACCAAGCACAGATGCTGCTCATGCTCCTCAGCACTGCGAGAATAAACCAACACGTCATCGATGAAGACCACCACAAACTTATCCAAGAAATCCTTGAACACCCGGTTCATCATATCCATAAAGGCTGATGGTGCGTTGGTCAAACCAAACGACATCACCAAGAACTCAAAGTGTCCATGCCTCGATATAAACACAGTCCGTGGAAAATCTGCCTCACGGATCCTGAGCTGATGATAGCCTGAACGAAGATCGATCTTGGAGAACACCATGCTACCGCACAACTGGTCAAATAAGTCATCGATCCTCGGCAGAGGGTACCTGTTCTTAATTGTGAATTTGTTCAACTCCCTATAGTCGATGCAAAGCCGCATTGACCCATATTTCTTCTTCACAAACAGCACAAGAGCACCCCAAGGCGACGAACTATGCCTGATAAATCCCTTTGCCAATAGCTCATCCAACTGGACTCGCAACTCCTCTAACTCACGAGGGGCCATCCGGTACGGCGCCTTAGCAAAAGGACGTGTACCCGGCTCCAGATCGATCACAAACTCAACATCCCGCTCGGGAGGAAGGCCAGGAAGATCATTAGGAAAAACAGGTGAAAAACACGAACAACTGGAATCTCCTCCAAGCGCGGTACACTAACAGCAGTCAGTTCCAATACCGAGACAAAAAAGATAAACAATCTGAAAGAAACAGCTTCTGAGCACATTTACTGCAGAGATAACAGGAGAATCCTGGCATAGATCAGCATACACGCTTCCGGGCTGACCGTCGTCCCTAATGAAGTCCAAGCGCTTCCCTTTGCACTGAATGACTACATCATACCTAGATAGCTAGTCCATGCCCAAAATAATATTGAAGTCCTCCAGATCAATCATCTTCAGGTCTGCCTTCGCAAGGAAGTCCCCCAACAAAACAGGGCAATCTAACATGACCAAAATTGACAACACAGATTCACTAGAGGGAAACTTGACACGGAAGGTATCGGAAACTCGATCTAAAGTCAACCAATGTCGCTCCACAAAGGCTCTAGTCACGAAACGATCGTGGGTAGCGCCGGAGTCAAACAGAACATGCGCCCAGCGGTTTCTTCACCTAAAATTTTCCCTATAGGGTGTATATAAAAACTAAGGAACTACCACAATAATACTGCAAACATTCTAGCAAAACAAGAACAAAACCTTAAGGCTGGAAAGACAACTAACCTGAGATGACTGAGTCGAAGCTTGAGCCTCCTCGGAAGAGATCACATTCATCTTTCCCTTTCCCTTTTCCATACGCTGAGGTAGAGATAATGCCTGTAGTGGAACTGCATGAAGAACAGGCGTGACCTGAGGACACCAAGACTTGATGTGTCCCTTCTTCCCACACTGAAAGCAGACTTTATCCTTTGACCAGCACTTAGCAGCATCATGCCCGGGTCGCTTGCAAACAGAACAGGAGACATCTCTCCTAGGAGCACCCTGAATTGCATGAACCTACTCCTTCCTCTGAGCTGCTGCCTTCTTGAAACATCTCTCGACAGGGTGGCCTGATCGGCCACAGAAGCTGCACACCACTTTGCTCTTCTTTCCCGGAGCCGCACCGGGTACCTAGGGTTTCTTCTCCTCCACGGTCTTCCTCTTGTCCTTCCTCATTTTCTAGCCTCTGCTCTTCGCGGTCTCAATAGCCTCCACCTTCAGAGCAGCCTCCACTACTCCTGCATAAGTCTCTGACCCATAAGCACTGGTCAACTGCTGCACTCACTCCTCAAACCACCGAGAAATCGCTTAACTCGATCAGCCTCAATACTGACCATCCAGGGGCAAAACGGCTCAACTTGCTAAACTCTATCTCATACTCACCAACAGTGAGTTGCCTTTGTTTCAGATGGAGGAAGTCATTCATGAGGCGGTCACGCTCGACCGAGGGTCAGAACTTTCTCAACAGCATCTCCTATAACACCTCCCAAGAGCATCCAGCAACCAAGCTCTTTTCTCTCTTAGCCACCAACTCTTAGCCAAACCTTTTAAGCTGATAGGCGGCTATCACACTCTCTGATCATCTGCAATCCCTGAGTACGAGAACATCTCCTCTATGGAGATTAGCCCAATCGTCTTATCACCATGAAATCTGCCTTCCCTTCATAAGTGGGAGGGGCTCAGCCTCGAACTGCAAGATGAAGGCCATCTCTGCTGGCACCACCACTGGAGGCCTTAAGGGTGCAGGAGTAGGAGGGACAGCTAACCCCCATGCAGGACCTTACACTCCTTGAGTCTGACCTGCCACAACCGCCACTAGGGACTGAATCTGGGTCTGCATCTCTACCATCTGCCTGCTCATGGCATCGCTACACTACCGCGGGCTCTCGATAACCGCGTCATTCTGAGCTCCAGATGACTCACCCTCTGACAGGGGAGTCGATCGAGTCAAAGGACGTCTCGCCATCCTAAAATCATAATAACACAAGTTTGATCCTAGTACAACGGCTAGACCCAACTACAAGTACAGACAATACATATATAGATATGAACTTAAAGCTTCTAAACTTGCTCTGGGAGTTTATCTTTTTACAAAAATTGATGTTATGTCCTAACCTAAGATGGTTAACCACCACCATGCTAATTCATGTGCCTAGATCGGGAATGTATGAATTTGTATTACTTTTGACTTGAAAGTTTATGTGTGTACAAATTTCATCCTGCTAGTCTTTAGCTTTGCATGTTGTGCTTATGCAATGTTATGTTATGCATGATTCTGCAATGCATTCTAAAAAGTCCCTAATGCATGTTATGGGCGCCGTACGCATGAAAATGTTATGCATCCCATACTACATAACATTCTCATGCAACGAAAGAGAAAATGAGCTAGTAACAGCCATGTAGTGAGGTTATGCATCCCATACTACATAACCCTCACATGTTGCCCCTATGGTGGATCCATATAGGAACACATATTATGCATCCCATACTACATAATATGCCTTGTATACTTCATGTTATGCTATGAGTGTAGTGTTCGTGCTTTTGCCAAGACGTGCTGATGACATATCGGTGTGTGAATGACATGATGCTGAATTACTAAAGCAATCAAAGAAAGGTTTCCCGACTAACTTGTCAAGCAACCTCCCTCTGATACCAACTTTCACAACCCGCATTTTCTCCGAATTTAGGAATTATCAGAGTATGAGAAAACACGCGTCATGATGCCACGTCAAGCAGGGGATAACTGCTGACGCTCAGGCAAAACCATCTACTTACTTTATGAAAGAAATTCGAGAGTTTAATGATTAGAAAATAAGTTATATTTTAGAGGTCGTATCCCTTGGCTCGGTGGATCACCTAGTCCACAGTTTAAAACTATACTTATGCGCTGTGGAAAAAAATACTTTATTCAGGTTTGACATCCTAAGGAGTGCATAAGTGCCCCAAGAGGACAGCTTATGCTATGTAAGGACTCTACATTTAATTTATATTATATATAAAAAAAACGATATTTATACATTGTTTGGAAAATAGTGATTTAGTTTTATAAAACATGCTGATCATGAGCTATACTTATAGTAATAGTTGTAGTTTTAAAATAACTAGCAACCTAGCATAAATCCTCCTCGAGCAAGTAGACTATCTCAAGAAAATGGTAGCAGCTAAAAGTAACATATCTAGTACAAGGGTAAAAACTACCAGTGGGCGCAAACAACCTGACACGAACCAACTGGCAAATATGTATGTCTGTAAGAAAGTGCAGAAGAAAACTAACTCACTAAACAAATCCAGAAGGATCTCCAAAGTCCAAGAGACGACCAGCATCACCACCGCAACCTAGCCACCAAACTGGCTACTATTCAGAACCTGAAGCATTCAAAAAAGAAGAAAGAATACCTCAGCAAGCAAAACAAGGAAAAACTGCATGAAAGTGTCAACCAAGGGATCAACGAAAGAGGTAAACACACCGCAGTAAAAGTCACAACTGCCCAAAGTAAGACAAAAAGAAATGCACTACGTGCGAGGAAACAGCATCAACCCTGCCCAAGAACTACATCCTGCAGAGTCCTACTAAGCTACCAAGAGCCCAAAGTGTTGCAATCTACCAAGGAAGAAACATTTAACACCCTAAGCTGTGGGAGATGGTAGTTGTAAAAATAAACAACATGGATCCGGGTTGGAGGAAAACTCAGTCCCCCAACCACCATTTCCAAGCCAACAAGCTCAAGGGTCTACATGTGAAAGCACTAGGGACCTCCACCCCCTTGCCCAGCCCGTACCTGGTGCAAGATAGAAGAAAACGGTGGCCATGGCTAAAATACACAACACCTCCCCTGTAAGACCCCTTTTTTTTTCTTTTAAAACACCGGGGTCTTAGGCCCAGAACCGCAACTTTGTGGTGACACCTTCACGCCCTAAAGGGTCATCACCACAAAGTGTCGATTCTTCCGGCCAATTCGATCACAGAAAGGTAGCACCAAGAAGTAAGTTAAAGCAAGTCCACTGGTAAATCACATATATAGAAATAAAATCTCCACGAATGGAGAATCCACAAAAATAATATAAAAGATCCTGAAAGTACGGGCTTAGGCCCGATACATCATAATCCTCACTACAGATCACTCATGCGGAATCATAAACAGAACATCTACTCAAGGTCGAGACTCACGGTCCCGGCTGTATAAACTCCTGAGCTAGACTGCCCCATCTCCAAATGGGCCGACCTACGGGGCTGCTGCTACATGCTGGGCTCCACGATCCCCTAAATGATGTGGTTCAAAAACCGTTAGTCTATAAGACTAAGTCCTATCATCCCCTACCCCTTCCCCCATGGCCCTTAGGCACTGAGCGGAGAGGATGAGAGGGATGTACATGAAGGTGGAGAATATATCAAAGCAGGTGGCAGCGGACCTATACTAGCAGTTTATAATATAAATGGCAGTAAGGTAAAGTATGAAATATAACCTTGAATTATGAGCGGAAACACATAAGCCAATGGATTTTCTACAAGGCTCCCATCATATAAAGTGTCTCATACCACTTATATGTTGGGGTGTCGGTTATCAAACATCAACATATAATTATAGAAAAACCTTAAATTATAAACTTGCCCACACAAGCTTATAGACCAAGGGGTCGTTTTGCATGTCCTAATGTATAAGCGTCCCATTCCACTTATACTTTAGGTGTCAGGGGTTTAAATGAATCGATTATGTTATGACATGCAATTGGGTATGATGGAACATGCAAGTGCAACTAAAACACCCGACTCTGTGCACACAGACCTTTAGTTCCCCCTTTTGGAGCCGTTACCTCCCAGGAAACCTCCGTAGTGGCAGCACGAAAGCGGTGGGTTGGGCCTCACCCACCTCTAAACCAGTAGGCACTACCGGTCAGACCTATCATAGCTCAACGCTTTGGTGCACAAAGGGACTCCTGCGTACTCTTTGCCGGCTGGCGCACCGGACTTCTGTTGGCGAAGTGCTAACCACACTTTCCGAGTCAGCGTTATTGGATCGGTGCATCGACTCTCCAATATCGAAGACCCGCAACCTTAATTTTTCTTTCCTTTTATGCACATGCAAATTAAATCGTAATCAAACAAAAACCGAGCCAAAGCTCCCCGGACCAAAACGTCCGTCTCTTAACCAATCGAGCGGAAGCTCCCAACTATCGTCCTGTGCTAATAGTGTTTATGAAACGTGCAACCCTAATTACTAAGTTACTCTTGTCAGTTTGTTAATACAGTTTACGTTAGCCAAGGACTGCCCCCTATATTCCTTGTGAAGGGCTCTCAAAGGGCACTAGGAACTATGATGGTAGCTGAAGCCCATCGTTCCCTTTCGCAAGGCAGTTATTGTTATTTGTTGATTCCCTTAACCCATTCCCTTGACATATTACAGTGGGCTTATCCAAGAGTGATTTTGACTCTTCCTCTCCTAAGGAAAGACGATCTTTCGTCGAACCCGAATACCCCTAGAATCTAGCCAAACAACTTCCCACTACTCCTCCTATCCCTCTATAGTGAAATCATCCACACCAGTCCACCAAGCCAAAATGACTAACTCCAACAACTATCCCGGATCATGTCCTATTACTATTTAACAATTTTCTACATGCAGACCAAACAAGGCTATATGTCGAACCGAATAGGAGATAATCCATATAATCATCCAAGTGCCCTAAGTTATTTACTAGAGGCTTATCACGACACAAATAGACTAAATCCAGAGAATTATAATTTTCCTAGTTGTTCTGATATTTTAATTAATTTTCTTAAGGGTTCCAAGAGCTACCAAATGATCATGAAGTGCACTTTTAAGATAAGTATAAAACTTCATAAAGTCATGATAAATTGTAAAGAGCAATTAAACAGTAAATCCTAGATATGTGAATTTTTAAAATGGTTTAGGCCCCAAAACCACAATTTAGAATATAAGGTTGATAATACCTATTTTAAGAATCAAAGGTCAGAAATATTGTTCAGAAAATTATAGCAAAAATCCAGTAAGATCATAATGGCCTAAAAACACTCTAGAAGGATTCTCACAATTTTCCAGTGAACGGTAACTCCTAATTTTATTTTACATTGTTAATTCCAATCTCTTGGGTTATTGAAGCAAGTACTTTAAATAGTTACCTAAAAATTATGAAAAAATTCCAGGACCTACATATTGATATAAAACAACCATTGACCAGATTTCATAATTTTCATTATAATATTAAGCTCCACATCTATTTATTATCAAAATTCATAATTCATAAATTCATGAATAAAGTACCTAAAATAATCATCTAAAATTTTCAATAAAAATACATAGGGGCTACCATGATGTAAAACTTTCAAATGCTAAATTTCATAACTTTTCCAATGGACATAAATATCATAACAAGCACAATAAAATTTAAGGGCAAGGCTAGGGTTATAAAAGAAGTACTGATTTTACTAATCTAAAAATTTCACAAAAATTATTTTAGGACAGATACCTATCTCAAAAAAACTATAGCTATGGTAGACTCCCTGCCCAAATTTCAGCTCATTTGGACAAGGGATGAGAGGTGGGCATTCATTTGAATTTCAGGATATCCCTAGGTATAGGTCCCACCAAAATGGGGGCCCTTGCCCAACCAGAGGTCCAAACTCGTCCAAATCAATTTTTGATTAAAGTAGACCCTTAGGGCTACACATTTCATGTTGATGACTTTTCCATTAAATGAGCCTAAGTATTTTTAAAAATTAAAACCAAATACACCAGATAGTGTGACAGAATTGTATTAAATAAAATAAATAAAATTTAAATCATTCTGCACGAATCTTAAAGCCTCTATTATGGACGGCATCGGGTTATCCCCTTCCTCAATCCGATGGCCCAGATTGCCCCGTCCTGGAGCGGCTTGTGGGCCAATTTCCGGCCACCCGGCCACTTCCCCGGTCGGCCACCACCACCATCACCTTCTGGGAGGTGGGGGCTACCCCCAACCGGCGGCACGGCCGCCGGAGACACCTATCCCGGCGTTTTTACCAAGCCGATTTTTCGGCTGAAACCATGAAAATGAGAATTTGGATCGGGCTCAATTGAGCCCGAACCTCAAACCTAAACATTCCTAGGATCTATCCATGAAGTAAGGAGTGGAGGAGGACCTTTCCAGCGGCCTGAATGCTGGAGGAACGACGGGATGCCATGGTTGACGGCGGCGACGCTCGGATTCTGCAACAACACTATGCACTGGCTCGGCTCCTTCGGGTATGTGGTGGGAAATCTTCCCCTTGACCCACTGATGGAGTTTAAATGCTGAATTGGTGAGGGGAGGGGTTGTAGCTTCAATGGCCATTAAAGCCATTAAAGGTGGTGGCTCGGGTTGAGAGGAGGGGGGCTGAAACTGCCCCTTGGTGGCCGGGAAATGGCTGGAATCAACTCCTCTCCCCTAGAGGAGTTGATTGCAGCCATAATGGATGGCTGTTGGCCTCCTTTGGCCGGTCCCCACACTAATTCCTCTTCCCCCCCCCCCCATTTTCTCTCTCCATCATTACCATGAAATGAAGTCCCCTTTCTCTCTCCTAATCACCAAGTTGACTGATCAAACCCCATAGGATATATGCAGCCATTCCACTCATAATAATTATGAGAATTGAAGTTACCCAAGGGAAACAATGGCTTAAGCTTGGGTTAGCCCATTTGGGCTAGGTTGACCCAAAATGGGCTTGGGTTGACTTTGGTCCACATGACCATTTGGGTTGACTCAAATGGATCCTTATTGACTCCTTGGACCCTCTTAGGATCTAGGTAGGTCTGGGTATGGTTGACTTGGCATTTTAGAGGTCACATGACCCTTAATAAGGGCACTTTGACCATTTTAGGTCAAGGGTTGACTTGGGTCAACTCAGGCTCTAGAGTTGACCCTAATGGATCTTTGGTGACCCATTGACAACTCTCTAGGTCTATGAAGACCTGGGTAGGGTTGGTTGGGCACACTAGAGGCCAGCTTCCCTTTGTTAGGTCCTTAGGGCTTTGTCATGACTTGGTCATGACCAAAACCACTCTTAGGGGTCTAGTTGAAAATGGGATGTTACAAATTCCAATAAACAAAACAAAGATTTCATCCACAAAATCGAGGTTAAGCATACGGGGACACTTATCGGAGAGAAAGAAACTTGTAACATCCCATGAAAAGTGATAGATTACATCATGACGCCACGTTTGCTAAGTGTTGTTTAAAGGTGAAAACTCACATCTATGACTAATTCGCCCAATTGACAACGTTTAGACCCTAATAAACAAAAGATTAGCCCCTATTCTTTAAATTCAAGTCCTATTAGTTTAAAATAGGAAAGAAAATTGAACGTCCTGAGAGGTTGTGAGGTATACCTGACTGAACAGTTCTGGATACTTTTGTCGCATCAGGTCCTGGGGTTCCCAGGTATGCTCCTCCTGGCCGTGGTTCCTCCACGGAACTTTGACTAACGGAACCTTCTTGCGACGCAAGATCCGTACTCCTCTGTCGTCGATCCGAACCGGCTCCAAGTGAACAGACCGGTCTGAAGCTACCGGCCCATCGGTGGTCAAAATCTGCCGCTCCGGGCGTAGTAGAGCCCTCCTCAGCGAAGAAATGTGGAATACGTCGTGTAGAGCTGCCAGCTCTGGTGGCAATTCCAGCCTGTAGGCTAGGGGCCCGATCCGTTCCAGGATCCGGTAAGGGCCCATATACCTAGGGCTGAGCTTCTTCTTCCGACCACGCACCCGTGAAACTCCATGCATTGGCCGGATCTTCAAAAACACTCGATCCCCCACCTTAAACTCCACCTGATGATGTTGGGCATCATAGTACTTAGCCTGTCTGCTCTGCACCTCTAACATCCTGTCTCTGATCAGTCTCACCTGAGCCTCGGTGTCTTTAACAAAATCTGATCCCAACGCCTTCGGATCCTCGTCCTGAACCAAAGAAAGCGGGGTCCTTCATTTCCTTCCATATAAGGCTTCATAAGGCGCCATCCTGATGCTGGACTGGTAGCTGTTGTTATAGGAGAACTCGACCAGGGGTAGGAGCTTTTCCCATGGCACCCTGCGGTCCAAAATGCATAGCCTCAAAAGATCTTCCAGCGTCCAATTGGTGCGTTCCGTCTGCCCATCTGTCTGGGGATAGAATGCGGTGCTGAAGGTCAATCGCGTGCCTAAGTAAGCCTGCACGGATCTCCACTCCCTGGAAGTGAACCGACCATCCCGATCTGACACGATCGTCCTGGGCACCCCATGGTATCGAACAAACTGCTCCACAAATCTCCGCACTAGTACTCCCACTGAGCCATCCTTCCTTATCGGAATGAATCTGGCCACCTTCGTCAACCGATCGACGATGACCCAAATCGAGTTGTTTCTCGTCCGTGATCGGGAGAGGCCATGAATAAAATCCATCGCGATGTCCTCAAATTTCCACTCCGGCACCGGGAGTGGCTGTAGCAATCCAGTGGGGTTCCTGCACTCCGCCTTCACCAACTTGCATGCCTCGCAATGAGTAACGAAGTACGTAATGTCCTTCTTCATCCCTGGCCAAAACATCATATTTTTCAAATCTGCCGTCATCTAGGTGATCCCCGGGTGTATAGAGTATCTGCTACAATGCACCTCCGCCATGATGTCCTCCCAAATCCGGCCTCCTGCGGGTATATATACCATGCCTCTAAAACATAGCAATCAATCTCTCAGTGAATAATCCCCTGTCGAACCCTCCTCCAAAGCCCGGAATATCGGCTCTGCCCATTCATCTGTCCTCTGCCCGTCCGGATGCGGTCCCAAATATCATCTATGGCCACCATTGATGTTAAATACTCCCTATACAGCTCTAGATCATTCTCGGATACAAGGGATATCTTCATTTCTCTGAAGGACCGGACTAGCTCCATGGACATAACCTGGGGCCCGGCTTCGGAAGTGGCAGCTCTCCGGCTCAACGCATCGGCCACCACGTTTGCCTTCCCTGGATGGTAGTGCATCTCATACTGGTAATACACTAAGAACTCCACCCAGCGTCTCTGCCTGATATTAAGCTCCTTCGGCGTGTCCATGTATTTAAGGTTCTTGTGATTAGAGTAGATGTCGCAGTGGACTCCATAAAGATAATGGTGCTAGACCTTCAGACAAAAAATGACAACTCCCATCTCAAGGTCGTGCACCTGGTAGTTCTGCTCGTGCTTCTTCAACTAGCGAGACACATATGCAATCACATGGCCCTTCTGCTTCAGTACAGCTCCCATACCCTGGTAGGAAGCGTCGGTGTAGACCTAAAAACCTTTTCTCCCCGAGGGGAGAGTAAGTATGGGGGCTGAGGTGAGTCGATCCTTCAGCTCCTGGAAAGGCGCCTGGCACTGCGAGGTCCAAACGAAAGGTACCTCCTTCTTCGTCAAAGATGTGAGGGGGAGGGCAATTTGAGAGAACCCCTCCACGAACTTCCGGTAATAACTGTCAAGTCCAAGAAAGCTTCGTACATCGGTGGCTGTCTTCAACTGCGACCAATCTCGTACGGCCTGAATCTTTGCCGGATCCACTGCCATCATGGCTCCACTGATAATATGGCCTAGGATGCCTACCTTCTTCAACCAGAACTGACATTTGCTGAACTTTGCATATAAATGATTCTCCCGCAGTCTCTGTAGGGTCAGTGCCAGATGGCGAGTGTGCTCCTCCTCCGTTCTTGAGTAGATGAGGATGTAATCGATAAAGACAATGAAAAACACATCTAGGTACTCCTTGAAAACCTGGTTCATGAGGGTCATGAATGTTGAAGGTGCATTCGTGAGCCCGAAGGGCATCACCGTAAACTCAAACAATCCATATCTGCTACTTAAAGCAGTCTTCTGAATATCCTCCTCTCGAATCCGAAGCTGGTAGTAGCCCGACCTCAAATCCAATTTTGAAAAGAAGTGTGCCCCCTCCAGCTGGTCGAACAGCTCATCTATCCTTGGCAGTGGATAGGTATTCCGGACCGTCAGTCGGTTTAGTGCTCGGTAGTCGATGCACAACTTGAGTGTCCCATCTTTCTTTTTAACGAACAATACCGGAGCTCCCCATGGTGATGAGCTCAGCCGGACAAACCCTGCCTCTACTAGTTCCTGCAACTGACTTCGGAACTCTGCCAACTTTTTCGGGGACATCCTGTAAGGAGCCCTAGATGCCGGCTTGGCCCCCGGCACAAGCTGTATCTGGAAGTACTGCTCTCGGTGCGGAGGTAGTCCTGGCAGATTCTCTGGAAAGATGTAAGCGAAATCTCGCACCACCAAAATGTCTGTCACAGACTCCTTGACTTCCACCATCTCAAACAGAATCTGATAGACCTCCTCTCCCTGCAAATGGGCCTTAACGTCCTGTACCGAAGATAAGAGTATACGAGAGGCTGGTCTTATACCTTCGATGACAATGAAAGAGTCCCCGTGTCTCACGGTGATCCTCTTTGCTTGGCAATCAATCTGGGCATGGTTCTCGTACAGCCATACCATGCCAAGGATCAGATCGTTGTCCGTCAGCTTCAAAATCATCGCTAGAGCCTCGAACGCCTTTCCACCAATTTATGCCTCCATATTGCAGTGGTCCGTGGTAAGGAGCTCAGATCCATCCGGTAGTCGCAGCCTCATCTTCGAGCCCGTGAATCGCTCCACGCCTTCTAGTCCTTCTACGAATGTTTCCTACACAAAGGAGTGAGTGGCTCCAGTATAGAAAAGCGTGCGGGCAGGCTTGCCGCTGATGAAGACTATACCTGGGTTGGTTAAATGTCTTAGGATTCTATAATTAGTGTCTCTTTCCTATTTAATCTATCATGTGTGGTTCTAAGATTTAACAACTGAGAGAGAGATTCTATGAAAATAACGAAGCATTGCAGCGTACCTGCTATGACTTGCCCTGGATTCCGAGGCTACGCCAGGTCCAAAGCATACACCTGCTCTCTTTCCTTTCTACGATCTCCCCCCTGGTATCAACGACCTCGGCCGTGTCCTCGGCCTCCGAAATGCTGAGCAGGTGGGCCACCCTGTGGTGCTGGAGGTGGTGCCCCCCTTATGGGGCAGTTCCTCCGGATGTTCCTAATCTGATGACAATGGAAGCACTCTGGTGGGGGATATGCCATTCCCCCGGGTCTCGGCATCTCCTGCATCCGAAGAGGTTGAGGGGCCAATATCACCTGCTCCCTCGACTCCTGCCTCACTTCCTGACGAGGTTGTTCCTCTGTCCTTCTCCCCTCTGGTATAGCACCTCGCCGCTGATCATTTCTGGCTCTCTCGACCCTAATCCTCTGCTTGCCGCTTCCGGCCCCGAGTAGTGTGCCAATCAGCCTCAATCCTTTTTGTCATCTCCAAAATCCGGGAGATTGGCCCATCGGATACAAACAACAAAGCCTCCCTCAAGTCCTCCCACAGGCCCTTATAGAACCTATTTATGTACCCTGCTTCGTCCAGCTGGTAAGAATCTGCATATCGAGCTAAATGGTCGAACTCTCGATGGTACTCCACCACCGTCCGGGTGCCCTGCTTAAGCTGTAAGAACCGCTCCTCCAACTCATCCCTGGCCGACTGCGGAACAAAATGCTCTAGCAGCGCAGCCCTGAACTATTCCCAAGTAACTTCCACAACCTCCCTATCAGCAAACGTCGTGTCCAGCAGCGTCTTCCACCACCTCTTGGCATGGGACTCCAGGCAAGAGAAAACTAGAGCCACCCTCTCCTCTCGGGGACACCATATCCCGGTCAGCATCTCGTACATAATATACAGCCACTCTTCCGTCCAAACCGCCGACTCTGTCCCCAAGTAGGACGGGGGAGAAAGTCCTCGGAAGATGCTCAACAAGTTGGCCCACGGGTTTGGCTGCGGTACCGGGACCTGCTGGGCCCTAAAGGCCTCTAGAATGGCAATCAGAGTCTATCCCATGTATGACTGAAGGAAAGGAGTGTGGACCGGTGGAGGTGGTGCAACATCCTAAGCTTGTTGAACTCCACCTTATGGCGTAGGCTGTGCTGGAGGCTGCGTAACAAAAACCCATACTGAGAAAACGTTCAATCTTTAATAAAAGTGGACAATTTATATGTGATCCCCATATGGGCACACCACTGCTTCGCTGCTTAGTTTGTCCCCAAACTAAACTCGAGCGGGGGTGACCCAGGGTTAGTGGACTGCTGCCTTTTTCAGATCGATGTCCCCTCTGATACCACTTGTAAGACCCCCTTTTTTATTTTAAAACACCGGGGTCTTAGGCCCAGAACTACAACTTTGCGGTGACACCTTCACGCCCTGAAGGCTCATAACCACAAAGCACCGATTTTGCCGGCCAATTCGATCACAGAAAGGTAGCACCAAGAAGTAAGTTAAAGCAAGTCCACTGGTAAATCACATATATAAAAATAAAATCTCCACGAAGGGAGAGTTCACAGAAATAATATAAAAGGTACTTAAAGTAAGGGCTTAGGCCCGATACATCATAATCCTCACTACAGATCACTCATGCGGAAGAAAAAACAGAACATCTACTCAAGGTCGAGACTCACGGTCCCGGCTGTATGAACTCCTTAGCTAGACTACCCCATCTCCAAACAGGCCGACCTCCGGGGCTGCTACTCCATGCTGGGCTCCACGATCCCCTAAATGATGTGGTTCGAAAACTGTTAGGCTATAAGACTAAGTCCTATCATCCCCCACCCCTTCCCCCATGGCCCTTAGGCACCGAGCTAAGAGGATGAGAGGGATGGACATGAAGGTGGAGAATAAATCAAAGTAGGTGACAGCTGACCTATACTAGCAGTTTATAATATTAATCGTAGTAAGGTAAAGTATGAAATATAACCTTGACTTATGAGCGGAAACGCATAAGCAGAGGGATCTTCTGCAAGGCTCCCATCGTATAAAGTGTACCATACCACTTATACGTTGGGGTGTTGGTTATCCAACATCAGCATATAATTATAAAAATTAACCTTAATTTATAAACTTGCCCACACAAGCTTATAGACCAAGGGGTCGTTTTGCAAGTCCTAATGTATAAGCGTCCCATTCCACTTATAATTTAGGTGTCAGGTGTTAAATGAATCGATTATGCTATGAAATGCAAGTGGGTATGATGGAACATGCAAGTGCAACTCACACACCCGACTCTGTGCACAAAGACCTTTAGTTCCCCCTTTCGGAGCCGTTACCTCCCAAGATACCTCCGTAGTTGATAAGTAAAGTTTGTTTTAAAGATGATAGATTTGGTTTTATATAATCTTTTACGTATATAAGTCTATCTCTTTGTTTACTTGCTTATATCCTGTGGATTAAGGCAAGAGTACCTATCGCATAGGAGTATAGTATTTTGTAGAAAATATCAAGGTCGTATTTTTCCTTGGATCGGTGTTAATTATTCTACTTTTTAGAATGGATTATTATTTTATCGAACGAATGGAGTGGAGTTTATAATTAAAAACTAAAGATAGAAAAATACATGTACGTGATTTTATTAAGATAGGGACTTAGAAGGTAGTCCTCGAATTCCGAATTACTTTGAGCGAATATTAATTCACCTATTAAAGAATAACTTTATTTCTTAATTATCTAACTTTACGAGAGGGTCCCTTTGGTAGCATCACTGACTCGAAAGTACGACCGGGAAGGCTTGTGTTTAAACGGGTTAACGTAAACGTAGTGTCTCATCACCTGGTATATGATCAATTAATAGAAAACCCTAGTTAGAATAACTAGAAAGTAGAGTTGAAATAATTGAAAATAGTATCCAACCCAGAGCTCATCTTGACCAAGTGCTAAGGGTTCTTAGCCTCTTCTCAGGATAGGGGCGGTATAAAGTACAGAAAATAATATCTACCTATCTATCTTAATCCAGGATTTAAGCTTTCGCTTCACCTTTGTTTTTGGGATAGGGTAGTAAAATTTTGCAGAGCTTCCACACTATCTTAATCCAGGTCATAGGCTTTCGCCTCGCCTTTCATTCGGGATAGTACGAAATAATAAGGTTTTGAAAATAGTTTTGAAAGCAGTTTCACGCTATCTTAATCCAGGATATAAGCAGAGCTTCGCCTTTCATTTGGGATAGTATGAAAAAAAGGAAAGTAAAAACTAAAAATAAAGAAGTAAAGTACTCAGAATTAAAACTGAAAGAGTCTATTTTATAAAGTCCGAAAAATTATTACAACTTTCTAAAAAGCTGAAAATAAAGCTGAAAATATTACAACTTACAGAACTTTAGAATACTTGAAAGCTACTACCAGTTCCTTGTCAGAGAGCTAGGGAGTCCTAACAGTTCTTAAGGAAGCTACTGGAGTTCGAATAATTCTACTCAGCTCTGCCCCTCTATTTATAAAAAAAAGCTTTTGGAAAAGCACTTTTGGAAAAGTTGCCAAACAGCTTATGGAAAACCTGCCAAATAGCTTTTGGAAAAGCTGAAAATCAGCTTGTGGGATAGCTGGCTATTGGACAGCTTGACATGTGGCAGTTTTTTATGAGCTGGCAGCTGAATTGGTGGCTGGATAAGGATGGCGGGTCGGGTTGGCAGCTGGCGGGTTGGGCTGGCAGCTGGCGGGTTGCGGGTCTTGGCGGGTTGCGGGCTGCAGGTTAAGTAGCGGGTCGAGCTTGCAGCTGGCGGGTCAGGCTGGCAGGTGGCGGGTTGCGGGTCCTGGCGGGTTGCAGGTTGCAGGGTTGGGATTTAATTAGCGCAAAAATATAGCAGCCGGATTCGAACTCGCAACCTCCTGAATCTCCTCATATCTCCCACTCCACTTGGCCACTTGGACTTGATTACTTAAATCCTGAATATATTATATATAATATATACCAAACAGATTTAACATACTAAAATTCTTATAATGTTATACCATCTAAAATATAATTATAGTATTTATAATATAATAAAAAAAACATTCTTAAAATATTACTTTATATTATATATTCTTAATAGAAAATTATTTTATTAAACAATAATATACATAATATTACTATTATAATAATACTTAAATATTAATAATTTATAATAATACTACTTATTAAAATAATACTTTAAAACGAATACTTAACATAATATACTATTTATTATAATTTATAAGTAGATTGTAATTAATTTATGTACATTATATTAACTCTTTTTATTTACATTATTATTATTATTGTAATTATATATAGATTATTAGATCCTATATATATTTGTGAAAATAACGTGATGTTTCAGCTCCGCTCAGGTTGTTCAAAACGTTCGGATCGTGAACATTATCACAAAACATAATATAGTAGATTAAAGTGATGATTAAAAAATGAAAAATAAATTACTTGGAGAATAAAACTAAAAACAAACCATTTATTTAAGTTTTGACATAAAGTATTACAACCTTGAATTAGAAATGATATTAAAACATAGAGCAAAACATGTATAAATAACCACTCATCAAATACCCCCATACTTATGTTTTGCTATTCAAGAGCAAAAGTAGGAGTTGCGTAAATGAACAATTTATCAAAATTTCTATTTACTATCAATTTAATTCTTCAAGATAAATAGGTATAAACATCCGGTGAATAAAGAGTTGAATGCCATCGTATATATATATCATTGATAGCAGAGTTAGAATTTATAGCAATAAAAGTTTTTGAAAACAAATAGTAAGCATATATTAAAATCAGATATAACAAAGATAGATTGGCTTTATGACTACTATGTCTTGCATGAGATATGTTGAAAAATTACAACCTATTAAGTATGCTCTCTCAAAATTTTAAGCAAAATTAATTCAATTTTATAGTGGTTTTAGGGGATATCAACTTGGTGGTTTTGCCCATACAGAGGCTTTGAATGTAGGAGGTGATGAATTTTATCCTCTCACCTTTTTTACTCGTATTCATGCATTGTTACAACTATTTTAGGAAAATATTTTCCAAAATAGAAAAAAAAAAACTTTGGAGAATTGAACTTTGAATTAATCCAATGCATATGTTTAGGAGCACATACTCCATTTCATATGGTCTTTTAACATTTATTGGATGCCTATGTTTACGAAATTTTTTATTCCCATGGACATAAGATCTTTTCTTTTCTAGGAGCACATACTCCTAGATGCTTGCGTGCGTAAAGAAACATGCCAAGCGAAATAGTAGGTAGGGGTTGTAAAAATAATTTTGATAAAAGATTTTGAGAGCAATGGTAATAGCTTGATATTTTCTATAATTTAACAAGATTGGAGTAATGATAATTACAGTCTAAAATTGTTTGATGAACATAATATGTTTTGCTTCTATTGTATATATATGTATTTTTGATATATTAAAGCAGGCTTGCTAAAAAACTAACTCTGATTGTAATGAAATTTTACAAGGTAGGGTTTACAAGTTTATTCCAGATATTTATATCTATCTAGTTATGAGAAGGAGTAGTAAATTTGAAAATTGAATATTTTGCATTTTTGATCAACTCAGATTTTTGGAATATATATACATAGTATGGTTTGGAAAATTTTGACTTGTTTTGAAATGAGTACTAATATAAGCAATGCTTTTATTTAAAATATATAAGTGATAAAAACAATTGCAGCTAAAAGCACCCCCATACTAATGTTAGGCATAGGTATGAAGTGAAAAATATGTACAGAATATACAAAAGCATAAAAGATGAAAATATACAAGTGAATTTATATTTCGAGGTTATGGAGTAGTGTTAGGGTTTCAGGTTCTTTTTGAAAAGGGTCCCCAGTAAAATATAATTTTAAACGGTGCCCATTTACTTTGAAAGTTCCGAGTTCAGGGTGAGAAATAAGAACGGTCCCATATGGCCAGGTTTGTTTAACAGTATAGGGTCCAGTCCATCGGGATTTTAATTTTCTTGGAAATAATTTAAGGCGTGAGTTATATAGTAGGACAAGATCACCTGGTGAAAAAGATTTTGGAAATTTAATTTTCCTATCATGATAAAACTTAGATCGCTCTTTATAAAATTTATTATTTTCATAGGCGTTTGCACGCCATTCCTCAAGTTCATTGAATTGAAATTTACATTGTTCGGCGGCTAAGTTTGTATCTAAGTTAAGAAATTTTAGCGCCCAGTATGCGCGATGTTCTAATTCTACAGGTAGGTGACATGCCTTTCCATATACTAAAAGATAAGGTGTACAACCGATCGCAGTTTTGAATGTTGTACGGTAGGCCCAAATTGCATCATCTAATTTGAGGGACCAATCTTTTCGATTGGTATCTACAGTCTTTTCTAATATGCGCTTTAGTTCTCTATTGACTACCTCCACTTGGCCGCTTGTTTGGGGGTGATAAGCGGTAGCGAGTTTATGAGTAACTCCATATTTAGCTAACACTTTAGCCATCTGGGTGTTACAAAAATGAGTACCTCGATCGCTAACTATAGCCCTAGGCGTGCCAAAACGTGAAAATAAGGTTTTCAGAAATTTTACGATGACTCTCGAGTCAGCGGTGGGTAAAGCTTGCGCTTCAGCCCATCGTGAAACATAATCGACCGCTACTAAGATATAACGATTTTTAAAAGAAGGAGGTAAAGGGCCTAAAAAATCTATACCCCACAGATCAAAAATTTCACATTCTAAGTAAAAGTTTTGGGGCATTTCGTCCCGACGGGAAATGTTACCTAATCGTTGGCAGCAGTTGCAAACGCTTAGCAATTTTTGAGCGTCCTTGAATAAAGTAGGACAAAAGAATCCTGCTTCAAGGGCTTTACTTGCAGTCCGGTTGGATTGATAATGTCCGCCGGTTGGTCCTTCGTGGCAGTGCCGTAGTATTTTTAGTCCTTCATCGTTCGAAATACATCTTCTAATTACTTGGTCGGCACAGACTCGGAATAAATACGGGTCTTCCCAAAAGTAGTTTTTCAAGTCAGAAAATAATTTCTTCTTTTCTTGAATTGTAAAAGCTTTTGGAAGGACTCGGGCTACTAAATAGTTAGCCAAGTCTGCAAACCAAGGAGTAGAAGAGTTTGTTACCTTTTCGAGAGCGTGGAGACTTTCTTCAGGGAATTTATCTTCGATGTCGGCTTCCACGAGTGTATCTGTTGCAGCATTCTCTAGTCGAGAAAGATGATCGGCTGCCAAATTCTTTGCGCCTTTCTTATATCGGATCTCTAAATCAAATTCTTGTAATAAGAGAATCCAACGTAATAAACGGGGTTTTGCATCTGCCTTTGTTAGTAAATATTTTAAAGCAGAATGATCCGTAAAAACTATAACTTTCGATAGTGTAATATAAGATCTAAACTTATCAAATGCAAATACAATTGCCAGTAGTTCCTTTTCCGTGGTCGTGTAATTGGTTTGTGTGGATGTGAGAGTTTTACTTGCATAATAGATAGGATGAAAATATTTGTCTACTCGTTGTCCTAAGACAGCTCCTACCGCATAATCACTCGCATCACACATGATCTCAAAAGGAAAGGACCAGTCTGGGGCTACTAAAATAGGAGAGTTGATAAGTTTATCTTTAATAATATTGAATGCTACTAAGCATTCACTATCAAATATAAATGGGGCTTCTTTTTCTAATAAATGAGTTAACGGTTTTGTTATTTTAGAAAAATTTTGAATGAACCGTCTATAGAAACCTACATGGCCTAAGAAACTTCGAATAGATTTTACATTTGTTGGAGGAGGAAGTTTTTCAATTATTTCTATTTTGGCCTTATCTACCTCGATTCCCTGGGAAGAAATTTTATGACCGAGAACTAAACCTTCGCGGACCATAAAATGGCATTTCTCCCAGTTCAACACTAAATTCGTGTCTTCACAGCATTGAAGAACACGAGCGAGGTTATCTAAACACATATGGAATGAGTCTCCAAATACGGAGAAGTCATCCATAAACACTTCCATAACATCCTCTACTAACTTGCTGAAAATAGCTAGCATACATCTTTGAAATATAGCTGGCGCATTACAAAGTCCAAACTGGCATTCGCCTATAGGCGAAAGTACCAAAGGGGCAAGTGAACGTAGTATTCTCTTGGTCTTCAGGGGCTATAAGAATTTATAAATACCCTGAATAACCATCGATAAAACAATAATATGAGTGACCCGAGAGTCGCTCTAATATTTGATCTATAAACGGTAGTGGAAAGTGATCTTTACGGGTGGCATCATTTAATTTTCGATAGTCGATGCACATCCTCCAACCCATAAGAGTACGTGTTGGAATTAGTTCATTATTTGCGTTTGGCACTACCGTTATACCGCCCTTCTTAGGGACGACTTGTACGGGACTAACCCTTGTGCTATCTGAGATTGGATAGATAATTCCTGCGTCTAATAATTTCATTACTTCAGCTTTTACGACATCCTTCATATTAGGATTTAAGCATCATTGGGGCTGAATAGATTTACGAGGGTTATCTTCCAAAAATATTTTATGCGTACAAAAAGATGGGTTGAGTCCTTGGATATCAGAAATTTGCCATGCTAATGCACGGCGATGTTGTTTTAACACTTCTATTAATTCAGATGTTTTCTTATCATTTAATTCGGCAGAAATGATAACAGGAAGTTTAGATTCGGCTTCAAGGAAAACGTATTTTAAATGTGCAGGAAGTGTTTTCAGCTTGAGGGTTGGTGGTTTTTTATACGAAGTTGGAGTTTTTAGAGTTGTAGAAGTTAAAGATATAAAAGGTTCTAAAGGGTCATCGGTAGGCATTTCTTGTGAAAGGGGTAAGTCTGCCAAGTCCGATTCTTCTACAGTTATTGAAAGTAAATCAGAATAGGAAAAACCATTTTCCTCAAAAGAGGCTTCCGCAAGATAGCAGGAATCGTCATTTATTAAAGAATTTTTCATAGAGGGATCTATATCGATAGTAACCTCATCATGTCCTACTCGTAAGAGAAGTCAATTGTTACTTACGTCTATTATCGCGCGAGAGGTTGCGAGAAAAGGATGACCGAGAATTATGGGAACATCGGCGTCTTCCTCTATGTCAAGTATAACAAAGTCTACCGGGAAGATAAACTTGTCTATTTTGACCAGAACATCCTCTACTATCCCTACTGGATATTTAATAGAACGATCTGCTAACTGGATGCTCATTTTAGTTGGGCTGGGGTTACCTAATCCTAGTTTTAGAAAAAGTGAGTAGGGCATTAAATTTATGCTAGCACCTAAATCTGCTAACACATCTTTTATTAATAGATTACCGAAGAGACACGGGATGGAAAATCGTCCCGGATCGTTTAATTTTGGGGGTAATTTATGTAATAAAACGGCTGAACATTCGGCGTTAAGAAAAACTCTCGAAATATCTTCGAGTTTCTTTTTATTTGAAAATAACGCTTTTAAATATTTTGCGTATTTAGGCATCTGTGCAATTGCCTCGCAGAAAGGTATATTGATTTGAATTTGTTTTAGCATTTTTAGAAAATTTTTATATTGTTCATCTTCTCGCTCATCTTTTAATTTAGATGGAAAAGGTAAAACAACATGTGGGGAAGAAATTCGGGGGGGGGGGTTGAGGAGGTAGAGTCATAACGGGAAGTGGTGTAGGAAGGCTAACCTTAGCTTCTTTTTCTACCCTAACGGGTGGAGGTAGCTCCCTGCCACTTCGTAGTTTGACGGCTTATCAACTTGGGTTACTGGAATGGCCAGTATCCCGCGGATTTGGTTTCGTATTTCCTGGAAAATTACCAGGTTGGCGTTCCGATAGCATTTTTGATATTTGTCCAATTTGTGTTTCTAAGTTTTAAATTGATCCGGTCAGGTTACGGATATTGGACTCATTAATACTGACATATTTCGTGAATATGTCTTCTATCGGGGTTGGCCTAAATTGGTTCGGTTGTGGTGGTGGTGTTTGTGGTTGTGGGGGTTGCGGTGCAAATCCACTTGGATTTGCAGTCGGAGGGCGTTGAGCATTATTGGGGTTGCTCCACAAAAAATTAGGATGGTTCCTATATCCTGGATTATAAGAATTATTATTTAAGTTAACATTAGGATTATAGGAAGGTCTATAAGAGTTCCCCATATAATCGATTTCTTCAATTACGTTATTATTCGGATTCCAAGTAGTTGAGGCGGAGGAAGCAGATATTCCTGCCAATTGTTTAGTTAAGTTTTCTACTTGTAGTGCTAAAGTAGAAGAAGTGCCGAGCTCATAAATCCCAACTTGTTTAGGGCGTGACCTTGGCACGTTCCACTGGTACGCGTTCATGGCCATCTCCTCAAAGAGGGTTTTAGCGGCCTCGGGGGTTTTGTTATTGAGCGTGCCCCCAGCGGCAGTGATAAAAGTAGCGAACAAATGACTAGAGTAGCGAACAAACGACTAGAAAATAAGCCAGAACTTTGAATAATTGAAATTTTTATTATCCAAAAAGATATCTTTTACAAAGGTATGGCCTCCCTTTTATAGAATGGAGGAGAGAGGTTAGAATACAAACTAACAATGTGGGACTAAAGCTATACAACAGTTCCGAGAGGCTAGAACAACAGACCGGAACAAGCCGCGCGGTTAGACAATATTCTAACCGCCCGGCAATACCAAAAGCAGGAGAGAGATGCAGTTGGAGACCGCTAGACCGCCCGGTTTCCAAGCCACCGGAGATGAACCGTCAGACCTCTAGACACCACATCAACAGTCTGGATATCAACCCGCCGGACACAAATCGCCAGACCGCCCGGTCTACAACCCGCCAGGCTCAAACCGCCTGACCGTCCGGTCTCATACTTCGACACTCCCCCTCAAGCTGGAGCATAGATATCAATCATGCCTAGGTTGTCACAGATATGGAAGAAGGAAGTAGAAACAGGCTTGGTGAAGATATCTGCCAACTCTTTGTCGGAGGTGACGAACAGAGTGCAAATCTGTCTCTTCAAGACCTCTTCTCGAATGAAATGGCAGTTGACCTCTATATGTTTCGTTCTCTCATGGAAGACCGGATTTTTGGATATGTATATAGCGGCCTTGTTGTCACATAACATAGGCAGAGGATAGTCGTAGACCTCTCCTAGGTCAAGCATGAGAGCCCGCAACCATTTTAACTCACACGTGGTTGACGTCATACTCCGGTATTCGGCTTCTGCACTGGACCTTGAGACAACAGACTGCTTCTTGCTCTTCCAGCTCAAAAGATTACCTCCAACAAATGTGCAAAAACCCGATGTAGATTTACGGTCACCTTTATCATCCGCATAGCTTGAGTCTGAGTAGGCTTCAACTCTCAGATGACCACGCTTCTGAAAGAGTAGCCCTTTTCCTGGTGCTGCTTTGACATACTCTAGTATCTTCAAGGCCGACTGAAGATGACATTCCCTGGGATCTTGCATGAACTGACTGACCTTGCCTACAGCATAGGCGATGTTGGGTCTGGTCACCGTGAGATAAATGAGTTTGCCCACCAGACGTCTATACCTGGTGGCATCGGATATCAGAGGTGAGTCATCTGTCCACGTTTTGTCCTCTCCAGTGGCCATGGGATACCAGGCCGGTTTGGCACCGGTCAATCCTGCCTCTTATAGATGATCAAGAGCATACTTCCGTTGGGAGAGAACCAACGAGTCAGGCTTCCGAGAGATTTCTATCCCCAAAAAATATTTCGGGGAGCCCATATCCTTCGTGACTAAGTGTTGACAGAGGTGTTTCTTTGTCAAGTCCACCCCATCCTGGTCATCGCCAGTAAGAAGAATATCATCCACATACACCGCCAAAACCACAAGGCCTGATGCGGTTTTGCGAATAAACAATGAGTGATCGGCTGAACTTCTTGTAAAGCCAATAGCAGCCACAATGCCACTAAACTTGTCGAACCATGCCCGAGGGCTTTGTTTTAGGCCGTAGATGGCCTTCTTCAACTAGCATACTCGTGTCTCCCCCTGAGCAACATACCCAGGAGGTTGCTCGATATAGACATCCTCCTGAAGATCCCCATACAGAAAAGCATTCTTGACATCAAGCTGGGAAATAGCCCACTCCCTGTTGACGGCCACTGAAAGAAGAACCCGGATGGTGCTGAGGCGAGCAACCGGGGAGAAAGTATCAAAGTAGTCAACTCCATAAGTCTGAGTAAAGCCTTGGGCCACCAGCCGGGCTTTGTAACGATCCACAGTGCCGTCGGGGCGAAACTTCACAACGAACACCCAGCGGAAGCCAACCACATCAGTACCTATCGGTGGAGGAACAAGGGTCCAGGTACCCCTTTAATTAAGAGTGGCGATTTCCTCATCCATGGCAGATTTCCAATGAGGAATAACAAGAGCCTCTTGGTAAGTGCGGGGAGTTGTAGTAGCCGAGATAGCCAAAGCAAAGCACCTACGAGAGGGAGTAAGCCGATCATAGGAAACAACAACCGCAAGCGGGTGTTGGGTACACGCCCGCACCCCTTTGCGAAGAGCAATGGGAAGATCCAGGTCGTCTTGTGCCTTAGGAACCGGAGCGTCCGTGGTGGAGAAAACTAGCCCGGGACTAGAGAGAGACGGCTACGGAGAAGAAGGTGGGGTATAATAGAGAGAGAAGGAGACGGAGGAGGAGATGACATAGGAGGGGAGACGTCGATCTACGTGGAAGGATCACTGAGAGATGGTGGAGAGTAAGAGACCGCAGGAGGAAGCGGGGATGGAGAAGAAAAGTAGGATGCATTTTCGAAGAAGGTGACGTCCGCGGAAACAAACTGTTTGCGCAGAACGGGATCAAAGCAACAATAGCCTTTTTGAGTGGTCGAATATCCCAAAAAGACACATTTTGTGGAATGGGGGGAAAGCTTGTCACAGGTAGCAGACGGAGCATGCACAAAGGTCGTACACCCAAAGATACGGAGAGGAAGAGGAAAGGGTTCCTTGCCCGGGTAGAGAATGGAGAAGGGGGTCTTGCCGTGGAGAACCGAAGAGGGAATGCGATTGATGAGATAGCAGGCAAGAAGAACAGCATAGCCCCAGTAGGAGCGAGGCACCTACATCTGCATCATTAGAGTGCGAGCGATATCAAGGAGGTGACGGTTTTTACGCTCCGCCACCCCATTTTGTTGGGAGGTGTAAACACAACTGGTCTGATGAATAAGACCATGTTGCATACAAAAAGAGGAAAACTCATTACTGAGATATTCTTTTGCATTATCGGAGCGCAGCACTTTAATAGATATAGAAAACTGAGTTTGAATCATATAGTAAAAAGATTGCCATACAGATAATAGTTCAGAGCGATCTTTTAAAAGATACACCCAGGTACATCTAGAGAAATCATCAATAAAAGTTACAAAGTAAGAACTACCCCGACCAATGGTGAGAGTAGGAGCAGGACCCCAGACATCAGAATGAATGAGATAAAAGGGCAGGAGGAACCACGACCTTGCTTCGGCGGGAAGGAGGAGCGATGATGTTTGCCAAGCTGACACGCATCACAGTTAAGCGGAGGACTGGTCTGAGGTAAGTGGGGAAGAAGCTGACGAAGAATCCGAGGAGGAGGATGTCCAAGGCGAAGATGCCATTGAAGCAGATCAGTAGACGTGGAAGAGAAGGCGGACAGAGCGGAAACATTGTCGAGGAAGTAGAGGCCACCACTCTCAGTCCCAGTAGCAATCGTCCGTTGGGTCCTCGGGTCCTGAAAATAACAAGAAGTAGGAGTAAATAATATAGAGCACTGAAGTTGCTTGCATAAAGTAGTAACCGAGAGCAAATTGCAAGGGAACTTCGGGACATAGAGAGTGTCCACTAAGCGAAGCGACGGGGTGACTTGAACCATGCCCGTCCCGTTAACCTGGGAAGGGGAACCATCCGCAATAAGAACCGGGGGTAACCGATCATGCGTCTCTAGGAGAGAGAAGCAATGAGGGTTTTCGGTCATGTGATTTGTAGCAACAGAGTCAATCAGCCATTTACCTTGGGTAACGACGTGTGCACTACCTAAGGTCGTGGCCACAGAAGCAGATGGCCGAGAGGAGGCGGATCTTGAGGAAGAAGTATCACCGGAAGGACGAAGATGAGGATGTTTCTGCCAGCAGCGGTCAACAGAGTGGCCGGTACGACCACAGTAAGAGCAGAGAAACCTTGACGGACCGTGCGTGCCAGACTGGCTGCGGCCATAATTGCCACCCCGCTGAGCCTGGTGAGCATAGGAGTCCTGTGGAGGAGGGGAGGACAACAGAGGACGTTGGAACAGGGAAGTGACAGCGGCGATGAGAGCTGCGGTGGCATCCAAGGTGGGAGAGTTTGCTTCGCCCAAGATCTGCTGGCGGATCATATCAAATGACTCAGGGAGTCGTAGAAGATAACAAACAACCAGGAGTTCCTGGAAGTTTTTGTGCTGCTCGGCCAAGTCCGCGGAGAAAGGGCGATTCTGGTGGATTTCAGCTCCAAGAGCCTGAACTTGCTGATAAGCTGCAGCAGGAGACATGGAAGGGCGAGCGAAGAGATCCGCATAGAGAGTATAAATGCGGGATGTCTGAGCCCCCTTCGAGTAGAGAGCAGCAAGGTGAAGCCACGCGGTCTTAACCGTCTCATCATGGCGTATGACAGGAAGACATTCATCAGAGAGGCTGTTAGCCAACCACGTGCAGACAAGCGCATCACCGGCATCCCAGTCATCAAATTCAGCAGAGTCTGGAGGAGGAGGGTCATTGGTGAGATGACGACGTTTGCGCTGAGAGCAAAGAAGAAAGGTGAAAGAAACGCTCCAATCCGGATAGTTGGAGCCAACAAGTTTAGAAACCGTGCCAAGGTTGCCAGAGGAAGTAGGATGCGGAGCCGGAGTGGCGATAGGAGTAGTGGTAGTGGAGGTTTCAGAAAGAGCCATAGGAGAAAACAACGAGAAGCCGCGCGGTTAAAAGACAAGCCGCGCGGATAGGAAGAAGAGGGGATGCGGCGGTCACGATGTCAGACACCAGCGGCCAGAGAAGCCACGACCAAGCCGCAGATCCAAGCAGGGAAAGAAGTCGAACGGCTAGAAGATAGTCCGCGCGAACAGAAGGGAGGAACAAACAAGGCGAATAAGGCAGCAGGTCGCAGCGATCAAAGTAACAGGTCGCTGTGACCGACATGCAGGATAGGGTGCAAGCAGGCGGAAGAGACAAACTGCGAGAACAGGTCGCGAGAAGAAGGGACAAACTGCGTGGACAGGGCGCAGAGAATCAATAGGAGAAGATCGAGTCCTCTGATACCATGATAAAAGTAGCGAACAAACGACTAGAGTAGCGAACAAACGACTAGAAAACAAGCCAGAACTTTGAATAATTGAAATTTTTATTATCCAAAAAGATATCTTTTACAAAGGTATGGCCTCCCTTTTATAGAATGGATGAGAGAGGATAGAATACAAACTAACAATGTGGGACTAAAGCTAAACAACAGTTCCGAGCGGCTAGAACAACAGACCGGAACAAGCCGCACGGTTAAACAATATTCTAACCGCCCAGCAATACCAGAAGCAGGAGAGAGATGCGGTTGGAGACCGCTAGACCGCCCGGTTTCCAAGCCGCCGTAGATGAACCGTCAGACCGCTATACACCACAACAACAGTCTGGATATCAACCCGCGGAACACAAACCGCCAGACCGCCCGGTCTACAACCCGCCAGGCTAAAACCGCCAGACCGCCCGGTCTCATACTTCGACAGGCAGCATCAATGGCTTGCCTGGTTTGAATATTCAAACCATTATAAAATATTTGTACCTGGAGCCAAGTTGGCAGTGCATGATGTGGACACCGACGTAAATATTCCTTAAAACGTTCCAAGTCTCATAAAGAGACTCAGACTCGCCTTGCACAAAGGAAGAAATATCTGCACGCAGACGTGCGGTTTTTGCAGGTGGAAAATACTTTGTTAGGAATTTTTCAGTCATTTCAGCCCAAGTGGTAATAGATCCTCTGGGAGAGAACCTAGCCACTGTTTGGCTTTCGTTCGTAGCGAAAAAGGAAATAAACGAAGAAGGATGGCATCATCAGTGACGCCATCTATCTTAAATGTGTCCGCATATTTCTAAGAAGTTTGACAAGTGTGTATTTGGATCTTCGTCGGGAAATCCATCGAATTGAACAGAATTTTGAATCATTTGGATTATACTCGATTTAATCTCGAAGTTATTATTAGCAATTGGTGGACGAACGATACTAGACCCGGTGTCATCTAAATTAGGTCGTGCATAATAAGACATGGTCCTTTGGGGGACCACCTCTGGCATTTGTTGTTGCTCTGCTGCCATTTCTTGTACGTGTGCTGTGCCTACGGACTCTTCCAGATTTAAAACAAGCTCTTGATTCAGAGATCGGAGGCGCCTGCGAAAGGTGCGATCGATTTCAGGATCAAGTTCAAGAGTTAAATCACATGGAGTTCTGCGGGTCATACACTAAACAAAAGACTTTTTGTATAAAAACAAAAATAGGAAAAAAACTAAGTTAAAAATAAATACAAACACACGAAAAGACGTAAAACGGAAAATAACTAAAAACAGGTTTTTTATATAAAACAAATTTTCTACAAAAGAAGTTTTATAATAAAAGCAGGTTTTTTATTATAAACTACTTTTTATTTTTTCATGTTTTATATAAAATACGTTTAAATAGTAGGTTAGGTTTTTTTTTTTTTATTTATTTGTTAGTAGTTAATATACTTGTTAATAAAAAGTTAGGTTTTATAAAAATATAGTTTTTAATTCAGGGAATTTTATGTTTGTTTTATTTTTATAAAAACTAAGGTTTTTAAATAACAAGAAAACGAAAAGATAAAATTAATAGCGTTCTTTTATTTTCAAATATTAACACATATAAACTAATCCCCGGCAATGGCGCCAAAAAGCTTGATAAGTAAAGTTTGTTTTAAAGAAGATAGATTTGGTTTTATATAATCTTTTACGTATATAAGTCTATCTCTTTGTTTACTTACTTATATCCTGTGGATTAAGGCAAGAGTACCTATCGCATAGGAGTATAGTATTTTGTAGAAAATATCAAGGTCGTATTTTTCCTGGGATTGGTGTTAATTATTCTACTTTTTAGAACGGATTATTATTTTATCGAATGAACGGAGTGGAGTTTATAATTAAAAACTAAAGATAGAAAAATATATGTACGTGATTTTATTAAGATAGGGACTTAGAAGGTAGTCCTCGAATTCAGAATTACTTTGAGCGAATAGTAATTCACCTATTAAAGAACAACTTTATTTCTTAATTATCTAACTTTAGGAGAGGGTCCCTTTGGTAGCATCACTGACTCGAAAGTACGACCGGGAAGGCTTGCGTTTAAACGGGTTAACGTAAACGTAGTGTCTCGTCACCTGGTATATGATCAATTAACAGAAAACCCTAGTTAGAATAACTAGAAAGTAGAGTTGAAATAGTTGAAAATAGTATCCAGCCCAGAGCTCATCTTGACCAAGTGCTAAGGGTTCTTAGCCTCTTCTCAGGATGGGGGCGGTATAAAGTACAGAAAATAATATCTACCTATCTATCTCAATCCAGGATTTAAGCTTTCGATTCACCTTTGTTTTTGGGATAGGGTAGTAAAATTTTGCAGAGCTTCCGCACTATCTTAATCCAGGTCATAGGCTTTTGCCTCGCCTTTCATTCGGTATAGTACGAAATAATAAGGTTTTGAAAATAGTTTTGAAAGCAGTTTCACGGTATCTTAATCCAGGACATAAGCAGAGCTTCGCCTTTCATTCGGGATAGTATGAAAAAAAGGAAAGTAAAAACTAAAAATAAAGCAGTAAAGTACTCAGAATTAAAACTGAAAGAGTCTATTTTATAAAGTCTGAAAAATTATTACAACTTTCTAAAAAGCTGAAAATAGAGCTGAAAATATTACAACTTACAGAACTTTAGAATACTTGAAAGCTACTACCAGTTCCTTGTCAGAGAGCTGTGGAGTCCTAACAGTTCTTAAGGAAGCTGCTGGAGTTCGAATAATTCTACTCAGCTCTGACCCTCTATTTATAGAAAAAAAATTGCTTTTGGAAAAGCACTTTTGGAAAAGTTGCCAAACAGCTTATGAAAAAGCTGCCAAACAGCTTTTGGAAAAGCTGAAAATCAGCTTGTGGGACAGCTTGACATGTGGCAGTTTTTTATGAGCTGGCAGCTGAATTGGTGGCTGGATAAGGATGGCGGGTCGGGCTGGCAGCTGGCGGGTTGGGCTGGCAGCTGGCGGGTTGCGGGTCCTGGCGGGTTGCGGGCTGCAGGTTAAGTAGCGGGTCGAGCTGGTAGCTGGCGGGTCGGGCTGGCAGCTGGCGGGTTGCGGGTCCTGGCGGGTTGCAGGTTGGGATTTAATTTGCGCAAAAATATAGCAGCCGGATTCGAACTCGTAACTTCCTGAATCTCCTCATATCTCCCACTCCACATTGGCCACTTGGACTTGATTACTTAAATCCTGAATATATTATATATAATATATACCAAACAGATTTAACATACTAAAATTCTTATAATGTTATACCATCTAAAATATAATTATAGTATTTATAATATAATAAAAAAACATTCTTAAAATATTACTTTATATTATATATTCTTGATAGAAAATTATTTTATTAAACAATAATATACATAATATTACTATTATAATAATACTTAAATATTAATAATTTTTAATAATACTACTTATTAAAATAATACTTTAAAACTATGCTTAACATACTATACTATTTATTATAATTTATAAGTAGATTGTAATTAATTTATGTACATTATATTAACTCTTTTTATTTACATTATTATTATTATTGTAATTATATATAGATTATTAGATCCTATATATATTTGTGAAAATAACATGATGTTTCAGCTCCGCTCAGGTTGTCCAAACCGTTTGAACCATGAACATTGTCACAAAACATAATATAGTAGATTAAAGTGATGGATAAAAAATGAAAAATAAACTACTTGGAGAATAAAACTACAAACAAACCATTTATTTAAGTTTTGACATAAAGTATTACAACCTTGAATTAGAAATGATATTAAAACATAGAGCAAAACATGTATAAATAACCACTCATCAGTAGTGGCAGACGGAAGCGGTGGGTTGGGCCTCGCCGGTAAGACCTATCATACGCCTCAACGATTGGTGCACGAAGCGGACTCCTGCGTACACTTGCCGGCTAGCGCACCGGACTTCTGTTGGAGAAGTGCTAACCACACTTGCCGAGTCAGCGTAGTGGCGTCGGTGCATCGACTCTCCAATATCGAAGACCCACCACCTTAATTTTTCTTTTCTTTTATGCACATGCAAATTTAATCGTAATCAAACAAAAACCGAGCCGAAGCTCCCCGGACCAAAATGTCCGTCTCTTAACCAATCGAGCCGAAGCTCCCCGGACCATTCCGTTCGTCTCTTAACCAATCGAGTCGAAGCTCCCAACTGTCGTCATGTGCTAACATTGTTTGTGAAACGTGCAACCCTAATTACTAAGTTACTCTTGTCTGTTTGTTAATATAGTTTACGTTAGCCAAGGTCTGCCCCTGGTATTCCCTGTGAAGGGCTCTCAAAGGGCACTAGGAACTATGATGGTAGCTGAAGCCCATCGTTCCCTTTCGCAAGGCACTTATTGTTATTGGTTGATTCCCTTAACCCATTCGCTTCTCATATTATAGTGGGTTAATCCTATGGTGATTTTTACTCTTCCTCTTCTGGGGAAAGACGATCTTTCGTCGAACCCGAATACCCCTAGAATCTAGCCAAACCACTTTTCACTACTCTTCCTATCCCTCTATAGTGAAATCATCCACACCAGTCCACCAAGCCAAAATGACTAACTGCAACAACTATCCCGGATAATGTCCTATTGCTATTGAACAATTTGCTAAATGCAGACCAAACTAGGCTATATGTCGAACCGAATAGGAGATAATCCATATAATCATCCAAGTGCCCTAAGTTATTTACTAGAGGCTTATCACGACACAAATAGACTAAATCCAGAAAATTATAATTTTCCTAATTGTTATGATATTTTAATTAATTTTCTTAAGGGTTCCAAGAGCTACCAAATGATCATGAAGTGCACTTTTTAGGTAAGTATAAAACTTCATAAAGTATTGATAAATTCTAAAGAGCAATTAAACAGTAAATCCAAGATATGTGAATTTTTAAAATGGTTTAGGCCCCAAAACCACAATTTAGAATATAAGGTTGATAATACCTTTTTTAAGAATCAAAGGTCAGAAATATTGTTCCAAAAATTATAGCAAAAATCCAATAAGATCATCATGGCCTAAAAACACTCTAAAATGATTCTCACAATTTTCCAGTGAACAGTAACTCCTAATTTAATTTTACATTGTTAATTCCAAGCTCTTGTGTTATTGAAGCAAGTACTGTAAATAGTTACCTAAAACTTAAGAAAAAATTTCAGGACCTACATATTGATATAAAACACCCATTGACCAGATTTCATAATTTTCATAATAATATTAAGCTCCACATCTATTTATAATCAAAATTCATAATTCATAAATTCATGAATCAAGTACCTAAAATAATCATCTAAAATTTTCAATAAAAATACATAGGGGCTACCATGATGTAAAACTTTCAAATGGTAAATTTCATAACTTTTCCAATGGACATAAATATCATAACAAGCACAATAAAATTTAAGGGCAAGGCTAGGGTTATAAAAGAAGTACTGATTTTACTAATCTAAAAATTCCACCAAAATAATTTTAGGACAGATACCTATCTAATAAATACCCTGTCCAAATTTCAAGTTATTGTGAGGTGTTTTGATTGCCTAAACCCAATTATTGGTCTTTGTGCCCTAATCTAGGGTTAGGGTTTTGAGGGGGTTAAGGGCTTTCAAATTCAATGAAACTTCATCCAGAGTACCATACACACTCTATGATCCTCTCCACTAAATTTCAGGTCATTCCAAAGTCATTTGACCCAATGACCATCAAACCCTAAAAATCCCAAAAAAGGGCCTACCCTAGAGTTCTAGAGATACCCTGCCCCAAACCACTCCAAATTTCATTGGAGGGTGTGTCATACCATATAAAGTCAGTGATCAAAGTTTCAGCTTCTGTTGAGGTGATTTGACCACTCAAAACCCTAATGGGGTGTTTTGACCTAATTACCCCTATGAGGGTCAACCTAGGGTTGGATAGAAAACTAATCAAAACATCTCCAAATGAGATGAAATTTTTACCAGAGCCTTAGAAATGCCATTTAAGACTACCCACCCAAATTTGGGGTGATTTTGAGGTGGTTATGACACCTATTTAATTTATACATGGTTTATTAAATTTTTCTGAAAACTATAGAAAAATATTCTCCAAAAATTCCCATTTTTGGACAGGCTCTGAATATAGCTAGGGTAGACTCCCTGCCCAAATTTCAGCTCATTTGGACAAGGGATGAGAGGTGGGCATCTATTTGAATTTCAGGATAGCCCTAGGTATAGGTCCCACCAAAATGGGTGCCCTGGCCCAACCAGAGGTCCAAACCTATCCAAATCAATATTGGATTATAGTAGACACTAAGGGCTACACATTTCATGTTGATGACTTTTCCATTAGATGAGCCTAAGTATTCTTTAAAATTAAAACCAAATAACACATATAGTTTGACAGAATTGTATTAAATCAAATAAATAAAATTTTAATCATTCTACACGAATCTTAAAGCCACTATTATGGACGGCATCGGGTTATCCCCTTCCTCCAGCCGACGGCTCAGATTGCCCCGTCCTGGAGCGGCTTGCGGACCGATTTCCCGGCCACCCGGCCACTTCCCTGGCCGGCCACCGCCACCATCACCTTCGGGGAGGTGGGGGCTACCCCCAGCCGGCGGCACGGCCGCCGGAGACACCTATCCCGGCGATTCTACCAAGCTGATTTTTCGGCCGAAACCATGAAAATGAGAATTTGGATCGGGCTCAATTGAGCCCAAACCTCAAACCTAAACATTCTTAGGATCTATCCATGAAGCAAGGAGTGGAGGAGGACCTTTCCGGCGGCCTGAATGCGGGAGGAACGATGGGATGCCATGGTCGACGGCGGTGGCGCTCGGCTTCTACAACAACACTATGCACTGGCTCGGCTCCTTCGGGTAAGTGGTGGGAAATCTTCCCCTTGACCCACTGATGGAGTTTAAATACTGAATTGGGGAGGGGAGGGGCTGTAGCTTAAATGGCCATTAAAGCCATTAAAGGTGGTGGCTCGGGATGAGAGGAGGGGGGCTGAAACTGCCCCTTGGTGGCCGGGAAACGGCTGGAATCAACCCCTTTCCCCTAGAGGAGTTGATTGCATCCATAATGGATGGCTGTTGGCCTCCTTTGGCCGGTCCCCACACCAATTCCTCTTCCCCCCCCCCCATTTTCTCTCTCCATCATTACTATGAAATGAAGTCCCCTTTCTCTCTCCTAGTCACCAAGTTGACTGGTCAAACCCCATAGGATATATGCAGCCATTCCACTCATAATAATTATGAGAATTGAAGTTAGCCTAGGGAAACAATGGCTTAAGCTTGGGTTAGCCCATTTGGGCTAGGTTGACCCAAAATGGGCTTGGATTGACTTTGGTCCACATGACCATTTGGGTTGACTCAAATGGATCCTTATTGACTCCTTGGCCCCTCTTAGGGTCTAGGTAGGTCTGGGTTGGGTTGACTTGGCATTTTAGAGGTCACATGACCCTTGATAAGGGCACTTTGACCATTTTAGTTCAATGGTTGACTTGGGTCAACTAAGACTCTAGAGTTGACCCTAATGGATCTTTGGTGACCCATTGACAACTCTCTAGGTCTATGAAGACCTGGGCAGGGTTGGTTGGGCACATTAGAGGCTAGCTGCCCTTTGTTAGGTCCTTAGGGCTTTGTCATGACTTGGTCATGACCAAAACCACTCTTAGGGGTCTAGTTGAAAATGGGATGTTACACAACACCTCCCCCATCAAGAGCTTCAAACCACCACTACTAACCACGACCCACGATTCGGCCTTTAGGAAAGTAAAACATGGCCGACAAGGAACCTCAAAAAACAAAGAAAATCAAGGAATTCACTCGGGAGCGAAAATCAAGGTAGGGAAAAAGTGTTGAAATGAATCAATACGGCTAGGCGTTGAGTGGGACCCACTCAATGCCTAACCATACCTTGGCGTTGAGTGAGTTAGCCTCACTCAGCGCAAGAACTGCCATGGCGTTGAGTGAGGTTCACTCAATCAACGCCCTCCAAAAAGAACTACTCTGGCGTTGAGTGAGCTAGCCTCACTCAACGCCACAACAGGCATGGCGTTGAGTGAGGTTCTCTCACTCAACACCTCTCGCTAGAATACTCTTGCGTTGAGTGAGCTAGCCTCACTCAATGCCAAAACAGCCATGGCGTTGAGTGAGCCACACTCACTCAACGCCCTGGTACTTAACCATAAAAAGAGAAAGTGGCATTGAGTGAGCTGGCCTCACTCAACGCCAAAACAGCAATGGCATTCAGTGAAGCTCACTCACACAACGCCCTTACACTTAGCCGCAAAAGAAAACTACGGCGTTTAGTGAGTCCACCTCACTCAATGCAAAAACAGCAATGGCATTGAGTGAGGTTCACTCACTCAACGCCCTGGCACTTAGCCGCAACAAGGCAAATCTGCGACGTTAAGTGAGCTGGACTCACTCAACGTCAAAACAGCAATGGCGTTGAGTGAGGTCATCTCACTCAACGCCAGAAGTTCTGGCCGCGAAGAAGGGCTGTGGCGTTGAGTGAGACTACCTCACTCAACGCCAAAGCAGAAATGGCGTTGAGTGAGGTACAATCGCTCAACGCACGGGACTTGGCCGCAAACTTGCCTTCGGCATTGAGTGAGGCCACCTCACTCAACGCCAAAGCAGAAATGGCGTTGAATGAGGTCAACTCACTCAACGCAAAAGTACTTAGCCTCAGAAAAGGCTATGGCGTTGTGTGAGCACACCTCACTCAACGCCAAAGTACTTGGCTGCACAGAAGCGACGGCGTTGAGTGAGTCCACCTCACTCAACGCCAAAACCGAAATGGCGTTGAGTGAGGTTGACTCACTCAACGCCAAAACACTTAGCTTCTTAGGAAAACCGCGGTGTTGAGTGAGCTTACCTCACTCAACGCCAAAACGGAAATGGCGTTGAGTGAGGTCGACTCACTCAACGCAAAAGTACTTAGCCGCTAGCAAGGGCTGCGGCTTTGAGTGAGTCCACCTCACTCAACGCCCTAGTACTTAGCAAAAATTCTGACTTGCTACAGCTGCGGCGTTGAGTGTATGCACCACACTCAACGCCAAACCCGCAAAGGCTTTGAGTGTGTGCACCACACTCAACGCCGGCCAGACAGAATCCAAAAAAAAGCTCTATCCAACAAACACAGCAGGCACCCCCTCCTCTCTCACTCTCTCGGCTTCACCCGCAAGCCACCAACTAGACAGCAATCTAAAGTTTAACTGATGGTATTACGCCAGCGGGTTGAGCACCAACAACACAAAGAAGGGGGGCTCATAGGAGAATCTAAGCCCTAAATTAAGCAAGATAAAAGAGAACATGCTCGGCTTCTACCCTAGGGCTAACCGGGAATTTTCAGTTTTTCAAGAGAACAACAATGGCAAGGGCAAGAATACCACTTGCCACGATTTCCGGCGAAGCTTGGACGACTTTCCCTCCACTTCACTTAGCACTATAGCAGCAGCAGCACCTAAAAGCACACTCCCGTACTTTAATGGCAGAAAACCACAAGACTGAAATCCCATATCTCCTAAAACTCCACGAAAATCGAATTTCTTACCGTTGAAACGTAGATCTGAGCGAGAGCAAGACAATGCCGCTTTCAGAATCGAAATCCATCCATGAACACTCCCTGGAATCACTGTCCGGAAGCTAGGGCTAACCGCCGTTCCGCCTCTATTTTCCACGAACAGGAGCAGATGGTTTTCTGTCTTGGGAAGAAGGAGGAGAGTGGCCCGCCAACTTCTAATTAAGGCTTTAAATAAGTCTTAACATGCCTAATCAGCCTAACCGCTGCCTGAAAATGCCTATTCACTCAGCTAAAATCAAATTTCTAATTTGATTTTACTAATAGCACACCCAAAATGACGCGAAAACCGAACTACCTCGGAATTCGACGAAATTCGCATCGTAGCTAAGTACCCACGCTACGAACACCACGGCGATGTCGAAATTAACTTTCGACAAAAAGAACTCAAGTTTTACCCGCCTAAATCCAAAACACAAGCATCCCCCAAGAGGCCACACCGGGTCACCCAAAACGACTCGGCTTGCTAGGGAGACCTTGCCCATAGGCTACAAAATAGGCCACTCAGTTCTAAGGAGCTAAACCACACTCCACAAATGGCACAAGCAAAGAAAACGTGTCACCCTAACGCCAAACGAGCAAAGAAAAATAGTCATAGAAAAATCTGGGGCGTTACAGAGGTGCACTCCCTAACCGCCTTCAGCAACACAGGTTGTGGCGTTGAGTGAGCAAACCTCACTCAACGCTAAAACAGCTACGACATTGAGTGAGGTCCACTCCCTCAACGCCTTCAGCCACACAGGTTGTGGCGTTGAGTGAGCTAACCTCACTGAACGCCAAAATAGCTACGGTGTTGAGTGAGGTTCACTCACTCAACGCCTTACCACTTAGCCGCAAAAGCTAACTGTGGCGTTGAGTAAGTCCACCTCTCTCAACGCCAAAATAGCTTTGGCGTTGAGTGAGGTCGACTCATTCAATGCCAAAATACATAACCGCAAGAAAGGGCTGCGGCATTGAGTGAGCCCGCCTCACTAAACGCCAAAACCGACATGGCGTTGAGTGAGGCCCACTCACTCAACGACATCTGACATAATCGCACGGATTGGCTGCGGCGTTGAGTGAGTCCGCCTCACTCAATGCCTAGAAAGCCATGGTGTTGAGTGAGGTCGACTCACTCAACGCCACGATACTTAGCCGCAAAAGACCTACCAAGAGGCTATGGCGTTGGGTGTGTGAACCACACTCAACGCCAAGCCCAAGCAGACCCGGCGTTGAGTGTGTGCACCAAACTCAACGCCAAGTCCAAGAAGACCCGACGTTGAGTGTGTGCACCAAACTCAATGCCAAGCCCAAGCAGACCCGGCGTTGAGTGTGTGCACCACACTCAACTCCAAGCCCAAGCAGACCCGGCGTTGAGTGTGTGCACCACACTCAACGCCAAGCCCTGAATCATTCTAATCATCTAGACTAAGGACAGAGGGAGCTTCTGCTACAGCAACTACATAGGCAAGCACAATTTCATCTAAACCCGAGCCTAAGCACGACAAATTTTTGCATAAAAATAAATTATAGCTTTTCTCCTCTACCCGGCAACAACTACTGCACAGGAAAATCGACCCAACCATAAACCCTTACTCAGCCTGAGAACAAGGCTTCTCTACTAACAGTTGGAAATTTATACCCGATTTCAAGCAAAGAATTGGATTTCTAACCTAGGGCTAACATGGCTTTATTATCATAGCAAAAATCTAAACAAGCTTTTCTACGGCCGCACGAACAAAGAGAGAAAGAAAACAATACTAGGAAAGGGCAAGAACACCACTTGCCTCGATTTCCAGTGAAGCTTGGTCGGCCTCCCTTATCCTCACTCGGCACCAGCAGCAACAACACCTAAAGCAGAAATCTGGAGCTTTAATGGCGGAAAAGGACAACCCAAGAAATTCGAGACCCCTAGAAACACCACGAAAACTGAATTTCTAACAATAGGAATAAAGGTCTAGGCGAGAGCAATCAAAATCCGCTTTCAGAATCGAATTCCATCAGCAAACGCTCCCGGAATAGGTGTCCGAAGGGGAGCAGGTTCGGCGGTTCCGCTATTTTCCGCAAACAGGCGCTGCGGGCGGGGGAAGAAAGTGAACAGGAGCGGTTTATTTCTTCTCTAATCTAACCTATCCTATTTATGGAACCCTATTTACCTTAATTAGCTAATAAATGAATTAAGGTATAATAAGATAAGGCAAAACCGCCAAGCACCCGCACCCTTTCAAAATAATAATTAATATAATATTTATTAAATAGTTTTATTTTTCATAAAATACAAAACGACGCGAAAACCGAACATCCTCGGAATTCGACGAAATTTGCACCGTAGCTAAATATCCACACTACGAACACAACGACGAAGTCGAAATTAACTTTCGATGAATAGAACTCGAGTTATACCCACCCGAATTCAAAACACAAGCCTCCCCCGAGAGGCCACACCGGGTTACCCAAAACGACCCGACTTGCTAGGGAGATCTTGCCAATAGAGTACAACATAGGCAACTCAATTCTAAGGAGTTAAGACCACACTCCACAGATGACACAAGCCAAGAAGACGCGTCGACGAAATGCCAAACGAGAATTAAATAATCATAGAAAAATTGGGGGCGTTACAGTCACTCCCCCAAAAAGAAAGTTTCGTCCCGAAACTTTACGCACAACACTTCTACTATAGAAGGAAAAGAAATAACAAGCCAAATATTACAATAAGAAAACATACCAATCCAATCAGGGGAACAGTTGAGGGTTAGCCTCCCTCATAGCCGTCTCTAACTCCCAAGTCGCGCTTTCCAAATCCTGATTCTTCCATAGAACTTTGACCATTGGGATGCACTTCCTCCGCAGCACCCGATTTGGAGTATCCAAAATGCGGACCGACACTTCAAAAAAGAGAGATTAGGCTCTAACTGGGGCACAACATCCAAGACTTGCCCATTGCTACGCATACACTTCCGCAATTGGCTTACATGAAATACGTTATGAACACCTGGGAAGTTTGCTGGCAAATCCAACCTATATGCTGACACGCTAATTCGTTCAACAATCTTAAATGCGCCCACATACCTCGGGTCCAATTTCCGATTCTTACCGAACCTCTTAACACCAACCATCGGGGAAACCATAAGAAACACAAGTTCCCCTACAGAAAACTCCAAGTCAGACCTACGCCGATTGGCGTTCTTCTCAAACCTCTCCTGAGCTATACGAAGCTTTTCTCAAATAAGCTTCACTGCGACTTCCATCTCCTCGAGCGCATCCAAACCCAACAAGGGTCTCTGAACCTCCTCAGCCCAAAACAGGGGAGTTCTACAGCGCCTCCCATACAAAGCTTCAAACGGAGCCATTTGCTAACTTTCTTGATAACTGTTATTGTATGCAAACTCCATAAGTCGCAACCGCTCATCCCACGCTCCATCGTGGTATAGAATGTAGCATCTGATCATATCCTCAACTATCTGGTTCACCCGCTCCGTCTGCCCATTGGTCTGTGGGTGGTAAGCAGAATAATATCTTAGATCTGTACACAAACCCTCCTGCAGACTCTGCGAAAATAAGAAGTAAACCGGGAGTCTCGATCAGAAATGATGCTAATAGGCACACTGTGCAATCTGATGACCTCATTCAAGTACAACTCTGCTATCTTCTTCATCAGATAATTAATCTTATATGGCACGAAGTGAGCACACTTCGTCAGTCTATCCACTATAACCAAAACAGAATCAAATCCCCTTAGAGATTTTGGTAAGCCCGTAATGAAGTCCATGGAAATACTTTCCCACTTCCAAGTCGGGATCTCTAACGGGGTCAACTTGCCACCGGGCCTTCTGTGATCGGCCTTCACACGCTTGCAAGTGTGGCATTCAGCAACAAATCAGGGTATATCACTCTTCATCCCATACCACCAGGAAATTTGCTTCAAATCACGATACATCTTTGTAGATCCCGGATGGTAGGCAATACTGGATCCATGAGCCTCTCTGCATATCATACCCCTGATGTCTCCAACAGCGGGGATGCAAAATCTACTGTTGTACTTCAAGGTACCCGCATCATCGATAGAAAAATCTGGCAACTCCCCTCTCTCAGTCCTGAGGTATAAGTGCAGCAGGTCCGGATAATCCTTCTAGTGCAACCTAGTAAGAGAAATCAAAGACGGCTCTGCCACTGCAAAACTGATCTGCATGTCACAGCATCCCACTGAGATATCCATAAGGAGGAACTCTTCCACTAAACGATCGGCGGAGAGATTAAAGATCTTCCCCGTCTTCCGGCTCAGGGCGTCAGCCACCACATTGGCCTTTCCTGGATGATACTGGATCTCCACATCATAATCGGTCACACACTCTAGCCACCTCCGCTGGCGTAGATTCAACTCATTTTGCGTGAACACGTACTTTAGGCTCTTATGATCAGTGAAGATCTTGCACTGAGCCCCATAAAGTAGATGCCTCCACAGCTTCAATGCATAATTCACCGCTGCAAACTCAAGGTTATGCGTAGGGTAATTCCTCTCATGATTCTTCAATTGCCTTGACCCATACGCAATCACTTTTCCAGCCTGCATCAATACGCAACCCAGACCAACCTGCGAAGCATCCACGTACACATCATACTCCACACCCTCAGTAGGTAGAGTCTGAACGGGAGCAGTGCACAATTGGTTCTTTAGCTCCAGGAAGGCTTCTTCGCACTTCTCGCTCCAAACAAAGGCCGCGTTCTTCTGAGTAAACCTGGTCAAAAGTGCAGCCATGGTAGAGAAACCCTCCACGAACCTCCTGTAGTAGCCGGCCAAACCTAGGAAGCTTCTGATCTCCTTGGGCATTCCCAGACTGCTCCAATCCATCACTACTGCGATCTTTTCCGGGTCGACCGAGATCCAATCCTTGTTCACCACGTGGCCCAGAAATGAGACGTGAGGCAACCAAAATTCGCACTTGCTTATCTTGACGAATAACTTATGATTCATCAACTCCGATAGAACCAAGCGCAGATGCTTCTCATGCTCCTCAGCGCTGCGAGAATAGACCAACACATCATCGATAAAAACCACAATGAACTTGTCTAGAAAATCCTTGAACACCCGGTTCATCATATCCATGAAGGTTTATGGTGCGTTGGTCAATCCAAACGACATCACCAAGAACTACAAATGTCCATGCCTCGATCTAAATGCAGTCCATGGAATATCTGCCTCACGAATCCTGAGTTGATGATAGCCAGAACGAAGATTGATCTTGGAGAACACTGTGCTACCGTGCAACTGATCAAATAAGTCATCGATCCTCAGCAGAGGGTACCTGTTCTTAATAGTGACTTTGTTCAACTCCCTGTAGTCGATGCAAAGCCGCATCGACCCATCCTTCTTCTTTACAAACAAAACAGGAGCACCCCAAGGCGACGAACTCTACCTGATAAACCCTTTTGCCAACAACTCATCCAACTGGACTCGCAACTCCTCTAACTCACGAGGGGCCATCCGGTACGGCGCCTTAGCAATAGGACGCGTACCCGGTTCCAAATCAATCACAAATTCAACATCCCGATCGGGAGGAAGACCAGGAATGTCATCGGGAAAAACATCAGCGAAACCACGAACAACGGGAATCTCCTCCAAACACGGTACACTAACAGTAGTCCCAACCACCGAGACTAAACAAACAAAACAATCAGAAAGAAACAACTTCTGAACACATACCGCAGAAATGAAAGGAGAATCTTGGCACGGATCAGCATACACTCTTCCGGGCTGACCGTTGTCCTTGATGAAGTCCAAGCGCTTTCCTTTGCACTGAATAACTGTATCATACTTAGACAACCAGTCCATTCCCAGAATAACATCGAAGTCCTCCAGATCAATCATCTTCAAGTCTTCCTTCGCAAGAAAGTCTCCCAACAAAACAAGGAAATCTAGAATGCCCAAATCTGATAACACAGATTCACCAGAAGGGAACTTGATGCGGAAGGTATCACGAACTCGATCTAGAGTCAACCGATGTCGCTCCATAAAGGCTTTAGCCACAAATGAGTAGGTAGCGCCGGAGTCGAACAGAACACGCGTCCAGCGGTTCTTCACCTTAAATTTCCCTATAGAAGTATATACAACTAAGGAACTACCAAAACAAAACTATAACTATTCTAGTAAATAAAACTTTCAGGCTGGAAAAACAACTAACCTGAGATGACCTAAGTCGAAGCTTGAGCCTCCTCGGAAGAGATCACGTTCAGCTTTCCTTTGCCCTTGTCCACACGTAGAGGCAGAGGTAATGCCTGAAGTGGAACTACATGAAGAGCTGGCTGGACCTGGGGATACCCAGACTTGATATGAACCTTCTTCCCACACTGATAGCAGACTTTATCCTTGGACCAGCACTGGGTAGTATCATGCCCGAGTCGCTTGCAAACAGAACAGGAAACATCCCTCCTAGGAGCACCCTGAATAGCATGAACCTTCTCCTTCTTCTGAGCTACTGCTTTCTTGAAACACCTCTCAACAGGGTGGCCTGACTGGCCACAGAAGCAACATACCACCTTGCTCTTCATTCCTGAAGCAGCACCGGGTACTTGGGGTTTCTTCTCCTCAACAGACTTCCTCTTATCCTTCCTCATTTGCTGGCCTCTGCTCTTTGCGGTCTCAATTGCCTCTACCTTCAGAGCAGCCTCCCCTACCCCTGCATAAGTCTCTGATCCATATGCACTAGTCAACTGTTGAACCTCGCTCCTCAAGCCACCAAGAAATCGCTTGACTCGATCAGCCTCAACACTCACCAACCCAAGAGCAAACTGGCTCAACTTGCTGAACTCTATCTCATACTCATCGAACGTGAGTTGTCTTTGCTTCAGGTGGAAGAAGTCGTTCATAAGACGGTCACGCTCAACCGAAGGCAAGAACTTCCTCAGCAGCATTTCCTTGAATACTTCCCAAGAGCAACTAGCTACCAAGCTCTCCTTTTATCTAAGCCACCAACTCTTAGACAAACCCTTAAGCTGATAGGCGGCTATCATCACTCTCTATTCATCTGTAATACCAGAGTACGAGAACATCTCCTCTATGGAGATCAGCCAATCATCTATGACCATGAAATATGCCTACCCATCGTAAGTAGGAGGGCTAAGTCTCTGAAACTGTGAGATAAAGGCCATCTCTGCTGGCACCACCACTGGAGGTCTTAGGGGTGCAGGAGGAGGAGGAACAGCTAACCACCCTACAGGGCCTTGCACTCCTTGAGTTTGTCCTGCCACAACTACCACTAGAGACTGGATCTGGGCCTGCACCTCCGCCAACTGCTTGCTCAAGGAAACGCTACTCTGCCGCAAGCACTCGATCACCGCATCATTCTGCGCTCTAGATGACTCACCCTCAGACAGGGTGGTCGATCTAGTCGAAGGGCATCTCGTCATCCTATAATCATAACAACATTAGTCAGATCCTAGTACAAAAGCAACAACTAACTACAAATACAGACAATACATACATAAATATGAACTTAAAGCTGCTAAACTTGCTCTGGGAGTTTATTTTTACAAGAATTGATGTTATGCCTAACCTAGGATGGTTTACCACCACCTTTCTTACTCTTGTGCCTAGATCGGGAATGTATGTCTTTATCTTATTTTTGACTCGGAAACTTATGTGTGTACATATGTCATCCTTCCAGTCTTTAGCTTGGCACGTTGTGCTTATGCAATGTTATGCTATGCATGTTTGTGCTATGCATTCTAAAAAGGCTCTAATACATGTTATGAGCGGCGTACACATGAAAATGTTATGCATCCCATAATATATAACATTCTTATGCAACGAAAAGAAAATGAGCTAGTCGTAGCCATGTGGTGAGGTTATGCATCCCATACTACATAACCCTCATATGTTGCCTCTATGGTGGATCCATATACGAACACATATTACGCATCTCATACTACATAATATGCCCCGTATACTTAATCTTATGCTATGAGTGTAGTGTTCGTGCTTTTGCCAAGACGTGCTGGTGACATATCGGTGTGTGAATGACATGATGCTAAACTGCTAATGCAATCAAAAGGAAAGGTTGCCCGACTAACTTGTCAAGCAACCTCCCTCTGATAACAACTATCACAACCCGCATTATCTCCAAATTTAAGAAGCATCAGAGTATGAGAAAACACGCATCGTGATGCAATGTCGAGCAGGGGATAACTGTCGACGCTCAGACAAACACCATCTAAGTGGACTATGAAAATTCATAAGTTTAATTATTAGAAAATCAGTTATATTTTAAAGGCCGTATCCCTCGGCTTAGTGGATCATCTAGTACACAGTTTAAAACTATACTTATACGCTGCGAAAAATACTTTATTTAGGTTTGCCATCCTAAAAGAGTGCATAAGTGCCCCTAGAGGACAACTTATACTATGCAGGACCCTACATTTAATTTATACTATATATAGGAAAACGATCTTTTTACGTTATTTGGAAAATAGTGTTTGAGTTTTATAAAATAGGCTGATCATGAGATATACTTATAATAGTGTTTTTATGTTTAAAAGTAACTAGCAACCTAGCATAAATCATCCCAAGAGCAAGTAGACTATCTCCAGAAAAAGGTAGCAGCAAAAAGATAAAATATCTAGTATCAAGGTAAACTTACCAGTGGGGGCCAACAAACGGAGACGAACCCACTGACAAGTATGTATGTCTGTAAGAAAGAAGCACAAAACTACCTCACAAGTCTAAGGAACTAATCTCCATAGTACGAGAGACCACCAGCAACAGCACAACAAAACTAGCCGCCTAATCGGCTACTAACCAGAACCTGAGGCATTCAAAGAAGAAAAGAATACCTCAGCAAGCAAAAACAAATAAGTTGTACGGAAATGTTAAGCTAAAAGATAAGCAAGAAGAGTAAGTAAACCGTAACAATCACCACTATCCAAGGCAAGATAAAAAGGAAAAGTACTATGTGCGAGGAAACAGCAACAACCCTGCCCAAAAATCCTACAGAGTTTACAAGGCTACCATGAGCCCAAACATTGCAAATTACAAAGGAAGAAACGTCTAACACCATAAGCTGTGAGAGATGGCAGTAGCAAAAACAACGCGGATCCGGGTTTGAGGCAAACTCAGTCCCCCAACCACCATTTCCAAGAAACAAAGCTCAAGGGTCTACATGTGAAAGCACTAGGGACCTTCCACCAACTTGCCCAGCCCGTACCTGGAACAAGATAAAAGTGTGTACACAGCTAAGTCACACAACTTCACCCCTATTAAGAGCTTCAAACCACCACTACTAACCACAACCCACGATTCGGCCTTTGGGAAAACATAGCCGACAATGAACCTCAGAATCAAGGAAATTCACTCGGGAGAGAAAATTAAAGTAAGGGAAAAAACGTTGAGATGGCTCAATACGGCATGGCGTTAAGTGAGCCCCACTCACTCAACGCCTAAATAGACGGTGGTGTTGAGTGAGCTAACCTCACTCAACGCCAAAACAGCTATGGCGTTAAGTGAGGTTCACTCACTCACCGCCTTCTGCAACACTGGCTATGGCGTTGAGAGAGCTAACCTCACTCAACGCCAAAACAGCTACGACGTTGAGTGAGGTCCACTCCCTCAATGCCTTCAGCAACACAGGCTATGGCATTGAGTGTTCCAACCTCACTCAATGCCAAAACAGCTACGGTGTTGAGTGAGGTCCACTCCCTCAACGCCTTCAGCAACACAGGCTGTGGCGTTGAGTTAGCTAACCTCACTCAATGCCAAAATAGCTGACGTTGAGTGAGGTTCACTCACTCAACGCCTAAACACTTAGCCGCAAAAGCTAACTGTGTCGTTGAGTGAGTCCACCTCTCTCAATGCAAAAATTGCTTTGGCATTGAGTAAGGTCGACTCACTCAACGCCATAATACTTAACCGCAAGAAATGGCTGCGGCGTTAAGTGAGTCCGCCTCACTCAACGCCTAAATCGCCATGGAGTTGAGTGAGGCCCACTCACTCAACGCCATCCGATATAACCGCGCAGATTGGTTGCGGCGTTGAGTGAGTCCGCCTCACTCAACGCCTATACAGCCATGGCGTTGAGTGAGGTCGACTCACTCAACGCCACGATACTTAGCCACAAAATAACAGATCAAGAGGCTATAACATTGGGTGTGTGCACTACACTCAACACCAAGCCCAAGCAGACCCGGCGTTGAGTGTGTGCACCACACTCAATACCAAGCCCAAGCAGACCCGGCGTTGAGTGTGTGCACCACACTCAACGCTAAGCCCAAGCAGACCCAGCATTGAGTGTGTACACTACCCTCAACACCAAGACCTAAATCATTCTAATCATCTAGACTAAGGACAGGGGGATCTTCTGCTACAGCCACTATACAGGCAAGCACGATTTCATGAAAACCCGAGCCTAAGCACGACAGATTTTTGCATAAAAATAAACTATAGCTTTTCTCCTCTACCCGGCTACAACTACTGCACAGGAAAATCGACCCAACCCTCAACCCTTACTCAGCCCGAGAACAAGGCTTCTCTACTAACAGTTGGAAATTTATACCCGATTTCAAGCAAAGAATTGGATTTCTAACCTAGGGATAACAGGGCTTTATTATCTTAGCAAAAATCTAGACAAGCTTTTCTATGGCCGCAAGAATAAAGAGAGAAAGAAAAAAATACTAGGCAAGGGCAAGAACACCACTTGCCTCGATTTCCAGCAAAGCTTGGTCGGCCTCCCTTATCCTCACTCGGCACCAGCAGTAACAACACCTAAAGCAGAAATCTGGATCTTTAATGGCGGAAACGGACAACCCTAGAATTTCGAGACCCCTAGAAACACCACGAAAACTTAATTTCTTACCGTAGGAATGAAGGTCTAGGTTAGAGCAATCCAAATCAGCTTTCAGAATCGAATTCCGTCCACAAACACACCCGGAATCGGCGTCCGAAGGGGAGCAGGTTCGGCGATTCCTCTATTTTCCGCGAACAGGCGCTGCGGGCGAGGGAAGAAAGTGAACAGGAGCGGTTTCTTTCTTCTCTAATCTAACCTATCCTATTTATAGAACCATATTAACCTTAATTAGCTAATAAATTAATTAAGGTATAATAAGACAAGGCAAAACCGTCAAGCACCCGCACCCTTTCAAAATAATAATTAATATAATATTTATTAAATAGTTTTATTTTTCATAAAATACAAAACGACGCGAAAACCGAACTTCCTCGGAATTCGACGAAATTTGCATTGTAGCTAAATATCCACGCTACGAACACAACGGCAAAGTCGAAATTAACTTTCGACAAACAGAACTCGAGTTATACCCACCCAAAGTCAAAACACAAGTGTTGCGTGCTAGGATTCGATGAAAATAAATGCAACCGAACTAGCAATCCAATGAGGCAAGTATATCTATCGAATTGTAGCTAGGGGACACAAGTGTCGTATTAAAATCCGGGAACTGTTGAGTATGCTTACTCACACGAAAACTATTATCTTATCGACGGAAAAACTAGGGTTTTAGAGAATCTAATTGTAAGGAAGGAAGTAAAGCTAAAGCTAGAAAGAGAGCTATTACAGTTAATTAAAGAGCATAAGAAAATCGATTACTACGAAAGTTTGAAAATATGAAATGGAAATGCACTCGATCAAGAATCACCTCGGCTAAAGACGATTAAGAAAATACGATAAAAATCTATACTTAATAGGATAAAGGTCCTTGACCGTGGAGGTTCCTAAAGCTTGAACACACTTCTCTCGAAGTCGGCCCAACTTTGTTTAGGAAGGTCCGACCTACTCTCGTCTAAATCGGAGGCCTAAAACTCGCTTTACGCGGGGAACCCCACTATTGGATTTTACTCCAATCCGGGAGATTTGGACGTCTTCCTCTCTCGAGGGGTGCGTACAACTCCCTTTACTCTTGAATGCTCACTTCATTCTATCGGCCTCTCGGCTAGCCCAGAATGAAAGCAAAGGTGGAGGGTATATATCGATAATATACCTCCAACCCATGATTAATCAAGAGTAATTCAAGGCCCTTACCTAAAAAGAAAAGATTAATTAAAACATCATTACTTAATCGCTCTAACCTCGGATCATCAAGATCGAGTACAAGGAGAATTAGTTAATCATAATGGAGTGGAGGAGGGGGGATGAGTAGTAAAGCATATAAAAGGAACACTAGTAAAGGAAGAGCACTTATATTAATTAAAAGGAGCAAGTTACACTAATGAAATTGAAATTACAAGTGCATGAAGTAAAGTCCTTTTCTAGCCCTATATTAAGCAATAAGAAAAAACAAGATTACAACAAAAGCTAAGGCAAACTAAAAACTAAACTATGGTTAAACAAAAATTACAAAGAGAGAGAGAGAGAGAGAGAGAGAAAAGCATTAAAAAGATCAAGAAATAAAGGGGCAGCACCTCCCCCACTCAACCAAAGCTTGCTGAAATGGAAGGGGGGTCTGAATTTATAGGAAAAATTCTCGGGTTGGTCACGCCCTATGACACGCCCTAGGGGGGGCATGTTAGGGGGCGTGACTTGTACGAAGTTGACCTCGGGCTCTGGATTCTAGCGGGAGGGATGAATTCTTCTTTACGTTGGTTGACACGCCCTAGGTCACGCCCGTATAGGTGGGGCGTGACACGTACGTCGCGTCGAAATCATTGCTCGGAAATCCGTCAGTCGTTGGAAAAGTTGATATCACGCCCCAGGTCACGCCCGTGACGGGGGGCATGACAGTACTGTTGCGTGCTATGGCGGAACCTGCATTCAATGCGGCGGCAGGCTTTGCGACAGAGGGCGACACACCCTTGGTCACGCCTGGAGACACGCCCGGGGAGGGCGTGTCAGGTGGGTGTGACAGCCGTTTTGTTCGTTTTTCTGTCCCTTCTAGCAGGAGTCCTCGGGATCGGGTGACATGCCCTAGGTCACGCCAAGGGAGGGCGTGACAGGGGGGCGTGTCAGGTCATTTTTGAACAATTTTCTGGAAACCTTCAAAAAGACAAGAAAAAGTCAGTAGTAATAATATTTACATAAAAATGATAAAAAAAATAAACTTCTAATAGACATGATTTGTACAATATAAAATAGAAAATACGATAATAGTTTAGGCTACAAAACGTATTATCAAATTCCCCCAAGCTTAAGCTTTGCTTGTCCTCAAGCAAAAATATAAAAACTAGATAATCATAAAAAAAAAGACTAATCAAAAAGTTCTAATTATGCATACACAAGTACTATGCGAAATTCCAAGTAGGGAAAAGGTGAAGTGTAAATCTAAAACAATTATTTAGGTATGGTAAAACTTTTATAAACTTTACTTAATAAAAACAAATCATCCAAAATTTTAACGAGGTTTTTTTAAATAGACTTAAGCAAAGCAACAAAAATGAAAAAAATGCATTGAGTTGTTACTAGATCCAAGCAACGCATTATAATTATATCAATTTAATTAACAAAAATCTAAGTTTAAATACAAAACTACCACTAATTTACTTTTCTTCTTTTCTTAGTTGTTAAATAAGATTCAAAAGGCGAGAATCAAAAGGACTTAAATAGGACAGAAACGTTTGGTTTAGGAATATGATTAGGAGTGGAACTCAAAGATAAACGTGAAGGCTTAAAATCACACTAAACCAGAGCAAAGAGTTTCAAAAAATTTCATAAATATATATACATTTTTTTTCTTTCTTCTTTTTTTAATTTTTTTTTATTTTCAAAACAAAGGCCATAAATATTTTTATTTTCCTTTTAAATTAGCCAAACAGAAATAAACATAACTTTTGAGCATACTTTTTTCAAAAACCTTTCTCCCACAAAAATCACAAAATATCCTATAAAAATCGTGAAAATATTTTATAAAACTCAAAATGGCTAGTGTGATTAGATAGGTTGGAAATTTTGGCTTTGGTGAAAATGAAATGAAGGGAGGAGCTATCAAATGAAATCGGAAAAAAGGCTCAAAAACGGCTAACTAGTGGTTAAAGTTTTTAGGTTGGCAGAAAAGCTTAAACGAAAATAAAAATGGCCTAAATCATTTTCACGCTTTTGAATTTATTTAAAACAAAGGTTTGAAAAGTTCCAAAAAGCGAGTCCTAGATAATAAAAGAAGATTGATGAAATTAACTTGAAAATAGAAATAATAGGTGACTTGGATCGTTCACATCTACTATGCTATTCAAAAGTTGACTTTACAAAAATTATTTAAAAACGAAAAAGAAAATAGTGGATGATGAATTTTTGAGAAAGTAAAGGAAATAAAAAACAAAAACCCATAATAAAAATGCGAGTTTTAGAAAAATATTTCACCTTAACATGCTACCGTGAATTAGAAACACAACATGGCCAACATTTTACTTGTGAAACATAATTAAAAAGAACGATTAGAAAAATTATAATTAACTAAGTTGTTTATAGGAGATTTTGAGTAAAACAAAACAAAAACTAGGGGTACTCTTGAAATACCACAATGTCTAAACTATTCAAAACACATATATATATATATTTTTTAATTTTGTGAAATATTCTCTTTTTTTGGATTTTGGAAATATTTTCTCTTTTTTTTTTGGAATTTTAAGATATTCATTTTTTTTATTTTGGAAATATTTAAAATATATACAAAAATAAAAATATTTACACTAAGCAAAAATGAAGGAGGAAGTCCTCCCCCAAGCTTAAAAGACACATTGTCCTCAATGGCAAAAGAAGGGGATTGGAGAAGGAGAGAAAAATAAAGTACAGAATTGAAAGAGAGAATTGAAAGACAGGTACTTCCCCGAATTTATTTGCTGCGAAAGCTGAGTGATGCCGCTCCCCCGAATCTCTTCTTTGGACTTCGTGATGGATCAACGATATTGGAGCAGGCGATCGCAAAAGCTTCAGCTTGTCGGAGCCGTCCAAGGCAAAAATTGTAAAATAAAGAAAACAGAAAAAGATAACTTGGGTTGCCTCCCAAGAGCGCCCTTTGTTTAAAGCGTCGTTGAGCTCGACGCGTCAAAAAATAATATTGTCCAAAAATATTGTTGTCCAGAAATAAAATTGTTTTTAGCAAAAATTAAAAGTTCAAGGTTAAAGTTTGCGAAGCAGAAACTTAATAATATTTGGACTGACATCATCATCACCAGAAAAATAGAGTTTAAGACGCTGACCATTCACTTTGAAATTACCCTTATCAGGGTGAGAAATTAAAACAGTTCCATAAGGAAATACTTCTAAATCAGAAAAGGGGCCAGACCAGCGAGATTTTAATTTGCCCGGAAATAAACATAAACGAGAATTATATAAAAGGACGTGGTCGCCCGACTTAAAGTTTTTAGGGTGCCATAAGTGTTTATCGTGTAAACGCTTCGTCCGCTCTTTATAAAGTTTATTATTTTCATAAGCATAAGAGCGCCACTCATCGAGTTCATTTAGTTGAAATTTTCGAAGGTCACCGACTGAGTGGGGATCGAAGTTTATAAATTTTAAGGCCCAAAAGGCGCGGTGTTCTAACTCTACGGGCATATGACACGATTTTCCATAGACCAGCCGATACGGCGTACATCCGAGGGCGGTTTTGTACGCTGTTCGGTAGGCCCATAGAGCATCATCAAGTTTGGCTGACCAGTCTTTCCTAGAAGTTAAAACTGTCTTTTCTAATATTCTTTTTATTTCTCTATTAACTACTTCGACTTGTCCGTTTGTTTGGAGGTGGTAGGCAGTGGAAAGCTTATGTGTAATGCCGTATTTGGTAAGGATTTTTGAAAATTATGCGTTACAGAAATGGGAACCCCTATCGCTAACGATTGCGCGTGGCATATCGAATCTAAAAAATAATTTTTTTAAAAATGTGACTACAACTCGGGAGTCGTTCATAGGAAGAGCTTGGGCCTCAGCCCATCGTGAAACATAATCAGCAGAGACTAAAATATATTTTTTTCCGAAGCTAGCAGGAAGGGGGCCAACAAAATCAATTCCTTAGAGGTCGAAGATTTCGCACTCTAAGAAATAATTTTGCGGCATTTCATTTTTATTAGAAATGTTGCCCAACCGTTGGCAACTATCACACCTGCTCACAAAGGCTTACGCATCTTTAAACAGGCCAGGCCAGTATAAACCTGCGCAACGCACCTTGTGAGCGGTGCGAGCAGCTTGATAGTGCCCACCTGTCGGACCTTCATGCAAATGTTTTAGAATATCAAATCCTTCATCATAAGAAACACATCTCCTTATCACTTGATCCGCACAGATTCTGAAAAGATGCGGGTCTTCCCAAAAGTAGTTCTTCAGCTCAGAAAAGAATTTCTTCTTTTGCTGAGAGGTGAAATCTTTTGGGAGCACCCGGGCCACTAGATAGTTGGCAATGTGCGCGAACCAAGGAAAAGTAGATGTGTTTACTAAAAGCAGCTTCTCATTAGGAACATAATCATTAAAAGATTTTTCATTTAATTTTTCTATAAAGGGGTTATCTAATCTGGATAGATGGTCGGCGGCCAAGTTCTCGGCTCCTCGCTTATCACGGATCTCTAAGTCAAACTCCTGGAGGAGTAATACCCAGCGAATCAAGCGAGGTATTGCATCCATTTTTGCAAGAAGGTACTTGAGGGCCGAGTGGTCCGTAAAAACAATGATTTTTGAAAGTGTAATGTAAGGGCCGAATTTATCAAATGCGAATACTACAGCTAAGAGATCCTTCTCGGTTGTGGTGTAATTTTCTTGTACAGATGTGAGGGTTTTACTAGCGTAATAGATGGGGTGGAAGTTTTTAGATATGCGTTGACCTAATACGGCTCCCACCGCAAAACTACTCGCATCGCACATAATCTCGAAAGGAAGGTCCCACACCGGAGCTATCATAATCGGTGCATTAATTAACTTTTCTTTAATTGATTCAAAGGCATAAATACAAGAGTCATCAAAAATGAATGGAGCGTCTTTTTCTAAGAGATGGGTGAGGGGCTTAGTGATCTTGGAGAAGTCCTTTATAAAATGACGGTAAAAGCCAGCGTGGCCAAGGAAACTTCTTATAGCTTTTATGTTTGTAGGCGGCGGCAACTTCTCAATAACTTCTATCTTGGCAACGTGTACCTCAATACCTTTAGCAGAAATTTTATGACCCAAAACTAACAATTCCCTCACCATAAAATGGCATTTTTCCCAATTTAAGGCAAGGTTAGTTTATTCGCATCATTCAAAGACTTTTTCGAGGTTTTCTAAACATCTATCGAAAGAATTGCCGAAAACGGAGAAATCGTCCATAAATACTTCCATAAAGCTTTCTACGTACTTGTCAAATATTGCGAGCATACATCGCTGGAATGTAGCCGGTGCATTGCACAATCCAAACGGCATTCTTCGATAAGCGAAGGTGCCGAAGGGACAAGTAAACGTAGTTTTCTCTTGGTCCTCGGGAGAGATGGGTATTTGAAAGTACCCCGAGAGGCCATCGAGAAAATAATAAAAGCTATGGCCGGAGAGACGTTCTAAAATCTGGTCGATAAACGGCAAAGGAAAGTGGTCCTTGCGGGTGGCGTCATTCAACTTACGATACTCTATACACATACGCCAACCCGTCACCGTCTGTGTCGGGATTAATTCATTATTCTCATTACTAACTACGGTTATCCCTCCCTTCTTTGGAACTACCTGAACGGGGCTAACACACTTACTGTCCGAAATAGGGTAGATAATTCCTGCATCTAATAATTTCATAACCTCTCCCTTAACTACTTCTTTCATATTCAGGTTTATACGGCGCTGAGGTTGAATAGAGTTACGTGAATTATCTTCCCTTAAAATTTTATGGGTATAGAAAGATGGGCTTATTCCCTTGATATCAGAAATTTTCCAAGTAATAGCCCAGCGATGCTTACGTAGAACTAGAAGAAGTTTATCGTTTTGCGTATCCGTGAGGTAGGCCGAAACGATAACTGGTAACTTGGAATCTTTTTCTAAGAAAGCATACTTAAGGTGTTCAGGAAGTTCTGTAAGTTCTAGTGTAGGGGGTTCTTCATAAGAGGATTTAGAGATTCTTTCTTTTTCAAAATTAATATCTTCATAAACTTTTTTATAAGGAACATAATAAGGGGTGGGGCTAGTAGCCAAGACGGCTTCTTGTAGCGATTCAGTGGGAAGAAAAGAGGAAGAACAAAAATCAGAAAATTCTTTTTTAAACTCAGAAAGACAATCAGAAGATTCATCACTTCCCTGCAGCGATTCAGCGGGAAGAGATGAAGAAAAACAAAAATCAGAAAGTTCTTTTTCAAAGTCAGAGAGGCAGTAGGAAGATTAATCACTCACGGCGTCTACGAAAAAACATGAGTTATCATTTGCTAGGGTGTTCTTCATCGAAGGTGTGATAGAAAAAGTGACTTCGTAGTCGCCTACTCGAAGGAAGAGCTTACCATTGCTTACATCAATGATGGCTCTGGAGGTGGCAAGGAAGGGTCGGCCAAGGATGAGGGGAACCTCGACGTCTTCTTCGATGTCCAAAATGACAAAGTCCACCGGGAAGATAAACTTGTCGACTTTCACTAGAACGTCCTCCACTATTCCTAATGGGTACTTAACGGATCTATCGGCTAGCTGGATACTCATACGTGTGGGGTTAAGGCTACCAATCCCTAACTTTGTAAACAACGAAAAGGGCATTAGGTTAATACTCGCGCCTAAGTCGGCTAACGCGTGTTTAACAAATAGATCACCGAAGACACACGGGATAGAGAAACTACCCGGGTCACTGATTTTCTTCGGCAAACCATTTGTTAAAATAGCAGAGCACTCGGCATTTAGCGTGACGTGTGAAAGATTCTCTAACTTCTTCTTGTTGGTGAGGAGGTCCTTAAGATATTTGGCGTATTTCGGCATCTGCGAAATTGCCTCGTGGAAGGGAAGATTAATGTGGATTTGCTTGAAGATCTCTAAGAAGCGGGAGTACTGATCATATTGACGTTGTCTATTAAGTTCGGAGGGGTATGGAGGAGTTGGATGATTTTTGAAGATGGGTGGTGGAGTGAGATTTTTTTCTAAAGCGGGGGTGATAACTTCTTCAGCAGAGGGTGGAATTTTTAAAACGGGAGCGGAGCTTTGATTTTTAGAGGCGGGAGCGGAGCTTGCCTCGGACTCTTCACTTACCATACCGGAGACCTGCTTCCCACTCCGAAGAGTTATAGCTTTCGCTTGCTCTCTCGGGTTGGGTTCGGTATTGGAAGGAAGAGACCCTGCGGGTCGCTCAGAAATTATTTTCGCGAGCTGTCCTACCTGATTTTCTAGACTTTTTACGCTTCTGGTCAAAGTTCTTATAGTAGTATCATTTGTGGCGATATATTTCGAAAGTAATTCCTCCAAGCTTGGAGTTTTTGGGTAATTTTGAAGAGGTGGTGGTGGTGGTGGTGCAGAAAAATCATTTTGCTGTGGTGGGTGCATCGCATTCGATGGATTACTCCATGAAAAGTTCGGGTGATTTCTTAAAGCAGGGTTATAACTATTCGGAAAATTAAAACCAGGAGGAAGAAAATTCGCAGCAGAAAAATTATTAAAACCATTTCTAGGCATATTGTTAACAAAATCTAAATGTTCTAGAGGAGTTGCAGATTCCCATACCTGAGTGGCGGAGGCAGCAGTCATCTCCGTGATTTTTTTGCTTAAGATTTCTACTTGCAGAGCGAGCTAGGAGACATTGTCCACTTCATAGATACCTGCAGGCTTGTTCGGGCGGGACCTAGGCACATTCCACTGATAAGTGTTCATGGCCATGTCCTCAAAAAGCTCAAGAGCTGCTTCCGGGGTCTTATGATTTAAAGTACCGCCAGAAGCTGCGTCTATCATTTGCTTCGTGCTTTGATTTAGCCCATTATAGAACGTCTGCACTTGTAACCATACAGGCAGCGCGTGATGTGGGCATTGTCTTAATAATTCTTTAAATCTCTCCCAAGTTTCATATAGGGTTTCAGAGTCTATTTGTCCGAAGGCAGAGATGTCGTTCCTAAGTTTTGCAGTTTTAGCTGGCGGAAAGTACTTTGCCAAAAAAATTTCAGTTAATTCATTTCAGGTGGTTATGCTCTTTTTAGGTAGAGTGTTAAGCCACTGCTTAGCTTTAGTTCTTAAAGAGAAGGGGAAGAGTCTTTGCCTGATTGCATCATTTGTGACACCATTAATCTTGAAGGTGTCGCAAATTTCAAGAAAGCTAGCTATATGTGCATTCAGATCTTCATCTTGAAGTCCGTCAAATTGCACATATTGCTACACCATTTGAATTATGCTAGGCTTTAATTCGAAGTTATTATTTGCTATAGCAGGGCGGACTATACTTGATTCTGTTCTCTCGAGATTTTTTTTGTGCTTAATAGGACATAGTCCTTTGCACGGCCTCATCTACGTTGGGTTCTTCCATTCTTAAAGTAGCAAATGACTCGGAGTCCTCAACCAGCACTTGGATAGTAGGACCTTGAAATCACGATCTTCTCCGAAGAGTACGCTCAATTTCGTGGTCCAAGTCCAAAATAAACAACGGACTCCCGCGGGTCATGCACTAAAAGAACAAAAAGGAAGAAAAGAAAGAGAAAAAGGATAAACTAGAAAAAAAATAGATTAGAAATTTATTTTCTTTTTTAAATAGATTTTTTTATAGATTAACTCCCGAACATCCAAAGGACTACCCCGTGAATGGTTCGCAAGGTACTAGACAAGATAGTGGCGCTTAAAGCCCTTTGCCCTTTTCGAGAGAATTAGGTGGCGTAGAAAAATTGTGAAGTTGGTTACTATTAAGAGCGGTGATAAATTTTTTTGATTTTTAAAACTTTAAAGAAAGAGGATGAGAAAGAGAAAAGATAAAATTAATAGGTTCGTGTTTTCAATATATCAACGAAAGTAGGATCCCCGGCAACGGCGCCAAAAACTTGTTGCGTGCTAGGATTCGAAGAAAATATACGCAACCGAACTAGCAATCCAATGAGGCAAGTATACCTATCGAATTGTAGCTAGGGGACACAAGTGTCGTACTGAAATCTGGGAACTGTTAGTATGCTTACTCACACAGAAAACTATTATCTTATCGACGGAAAAATTAGGGTTTTAGAGAATCTAATTGCAAGGAAGGAAGTAAAGCTAAAGCTAGAAAGAGAGCTATTACAGTTAATTAAAGAGCATAAGAAAATCGATTACTACGAAAGGTTGAAAATATGAAATGAAAATGCACTCGATCAAGAATCACCTCGGATAAAGACAATTAAGAAAATGCGATAAAAATCTAAACTTAATAGGATAAAGGTCCTTGACCGTGGAGGTTCCTAAAGCTTGAACACGCTTCTCTCGAAGTCATGCCCAACTGAGTTTAGGAAGGTCCGACCGACTCTCGTCTAAATCGGAGGCCTAAAACTCGCTTTACGCGGTGAACCCCACTATTGGATTTTACTCCAATCCGAGAGATTTGGACGTCTGCCTCTCTCGAGGGGTGCGTACAACTCCCTTTACTCTTGAATGCTCACTTCATTTTATAGCCCTCTCGGCTAGCCCAAAATGAAAGCAAAGGTGGAGGGTATATATCGATAATATACCTCCAACCCATGATTAATCAATTCAAGGCCCTAACCTAAAAAGAAAAGATTAATAAAAACAACATAACTTAATCGCTCTAACCTCGGATCATCAAGATCAAGTACAAGGAGGATTAGTTAATCAAAATGGAGTGGAGGAGGGGGGATGAGTAGTAAAGCATATAAAAGGAACACTAGTAAAGGAAGAGCACTTATATTAATTGAAAGGAGCAAGTTACACTAATGAATTTGAAATTACAAGTGCATGAATTAAAGTCCTATTCTAGCCCTATATTAAGCAATAAGAAAAAGCAAGATTACAACAAAAGCTAAGGCAAACTAAAATCTAAACTATGGTTAAACAAAAATTACAAAGAGAGAGAGAGAGAGAGAGAGAGAGAGAGAAAAGCATAAAAAAGATCAAGAAACAAAGGGGCAGCACCTCCCCCACTCAACCAAAGCTTGCTGAAATGGAAGGGGGGGTCTGAATTTATAGGAAAAATTCTCAGGTTGGTCACGCCCTACGACATGCCCTAGGGGGCGTGTCAGGGGGCGTGACATGTACGAATTTGACCTCGGGCTCTGGATTCTGGCGAGAGGGATGATTGCTTCTTTACGTCTGTTGACATGCCCTAGGTCACGCCCGTGTAGGTGGGGCGTGACACGTACGTCGCATCGAAATCATTGGTCGGAAATCCGTCAGTCGTCGGAAAAGTTGATGTCACGCCCCAGGTCAAGCCCGTGACTGGGGGCGTGACAGTACTGTTGCGTGCTGTGGCGGAACCTGCATTCAATGTGGCGGCAGGCTTTGCGGCAGAGGGCGACACGGCCTTGGTCACGCCTGGAGACACGCCCGGGGAGAGCGTGTCAGGGGGGCGTGACAGCCGTTTTGTTCATTTTTCTATCCCTTCCAGCAGGAGTCCTCGGGATCGGGTGACACGCCCTAGGTCATTCCCAGGGAGGGCGTGACAGGACGCCAGGTCATTTTTGACCAATTTTCTGGAAACCTTCAAAAAGACAAGAAAAAGTCAGTAGTAATAATATTTACATAAAAATGATAAAAAATAAACTTCTAATAGACATGATTTGTACAATATAAAATAGAAAATACGATAATAGTTTAGGCTACAAAACGTATTATCAACAAGCATCCCCCGAGAGGCCACACCGGGTCACCCAAAACGACCAGGCTTGCTAGGGAGATCTTGCCAATAGACTACAAATAGGCCACTCAGTTCTAAGGAGTTAAGACCACACTCTACAGATGACACAAGCCAAGAAGTCGCGTCGACGTAACACCAAACGAGAATTAAATAATCGCAGAAAAATCTGGGGCATTAAACTTTGAGACCCGAGAGCCGGTGTTGAAGAAGTATCTCGCACTTGTAAAGATTGAGGTCGAAAGATTGAAAAGTTTTACCATTGAACACATTCCAAGGACAGAGAATGAGGAGGCAGATGTTCTTGCCAAGTACGGACTGTCGTCAGGAGGAATGACTTCCGAACTCTTCCGCCCGGCAGTGGAGGAGGAAGAGATGATACAAATTGACCTGCTTTCCTCTTGGATGGACCCGTTCATCCTCTACCTATCAACTGGAAACTTGCATCAGTCGGTTAAAGATAAGAAGAGATTCAAGTTGAAAGCAGCATACTATTACTTAGTATCTGGTATTCTCTATAGGAAGACTTTCTTGTCTACCATGGCAAGATGTGTGTCGGAAGATGAAGTCCCTACTATCCATCGAGAAGTACATTCTGGTGAGTGTGGAAGCCACTCAGGAGTGAGAACCTTGGAAAGAAGGATCCTACGGCAGGGTTATTTTTGGCCTACCATGAAAAAGGATTTTGAAGCTCATGCAAAAAAGTGTTTTCAATGCCAGAAGTTCGCTCCACTTCAGCATCAGGCTGCTCAGTCCCTTAGATCGATCACAACCCCCTTGCCCTTTTCCATTTGGGGGATGGATCTCATTGGTCCTTTTCCCATCGCAAGCAGACAGCGGCATTTTATCATAGTCATGATTGACTACTTTAGTAAATGGATCGAGGCCAAGGCATTGGCAAAGACCACAACTCATATTGTAAAGAATTTTATTTGGGGAGAGATAGTCTGCCGACATGGTATCCCAATGGCGATAATCACTGATAATGGACCACAGTTCAATAACGCTGAGATGATTGATTTTTGCAAGAAGATTGGATCAGAGTTATGTTTTGCATCAGTCCACCATCCTATAAGCAATGGTCAGGTGGTAGCAGCCAATAAGCAGATCCTCAACTTGCTTAAGAATAAAATACAGAATCTGAGGGGCAGTTGGGTTGACCAACATTCTTCGGTTCACTTGACCTTGAGAACAATGCCTTCATCTGCGATAGGAGAAACTCTGTTCAAGCTTTCTCATGGATCGGAAGCACTAATTCTTGTTGAATTTTAAGTCTCGTCACCAAGAGTTCTGTTGGCAAGGAAGGGCACGGAAGATTTGCTGGAACTGAATAATGAGGAAATGAGATTCAGCTTGGAACATATCGAAGAGATCAGAGACAAGGCTGCAATCAGACAAGAGGAAATCAAGAGAAGGATGGCTCGCTATTTTGATAAGAATGTAAGTATCAGACACTTTCAAGTGGGAGATCTGGTTCTTAAAAAAGTGGATGCTGCGGCAAGAGCCAGATCAGTGGGAAAGCTCAATCCTAATTGGGCTGGGCCATTCATTCTCAAGTAAGTGCTCAAGAGTGGGGCTTATCGCCTGCAAACATATTAAGGAGAAGATATGCCACATAGATGGAGTGGAGATGATTTAAAGCGGTTCTATTCCTAAACCTCTTCTTTTCTTTTTTCCTTCTTATGTAAACTTTTAAAGAGGTATATCATTAATAAAAAGCACCTTGCTGACACCTCTTCAAGTATCTTTCTGTCTCACATGTTGACAGCTAACACATTAAGCAAGGGCAATCCCAAACGGTTCTATCCCTGAACTCTCTTTTCTTTGTTATACAAATTTCTCGAAATTTGGTACTTATCAAAGTTTTCATACTAACACTTCTTTTGGTGTTTTCTCTCTTTTGCTCTCTGAGCAAATCCAGCAGTTGCCTAATACCAGGAGACATCAGTGAGTTTAGCAAGAACCTCCCTTAGAACCATTGTTATTAGCGTAACACCACAAAGACCACATGTTGCGGGGAGATTTCGCACCGTGTAGTGGGAGCTTACCGGTTCTACTGCAGCAGGATACTGGACTTCAGAATCCGGCTAGTATTGACCCCACTTCTGCTTATTGGAGGGACAAAGTGGCGATCAGCTTTACCATGCCATTTAGGTGATATCGTTATAACTTTGATGATCATGTATGGAAACCAATGCCGCTCTGACCGCAACTGCCTGCAGATCATCTAGGTTTGTGACTTTTGAACACTCCTTGGTACCCTCAAGTAGTGCCTGCAGGAGACCCACAGACTTGTTTATCTTAGGAAAAGCAATGCCGCTCTGGCCGCACCTGCCCGAAGGATCAACCTAGGCTGTACTCCAGGCAAGAGGGCAGTGTACCATTTCGATGAATAAGCACATTGTTGGATTCAGGTTTTCTAGTCCGCTCGGTCGGTCATGCCTTGGGTTGAGCATATATTTCATGGCCCGGTGTGGAAAGCCATGCCGCACTAGCTGCACCTGCCCACTTGGTCATGAGTTATAGGTCATTTCTATGATTATAATAAGCACTTTGCCGGATTCTTGTTTTCTAGTACGCTCAGTCCGTCGTGCCTTGGGTTGACCTTATAGTTCATGGCCCGGTGTGGAAAGCCATGCCGCAATAGCTGCTCTTACCCACTTGGTCATGAGCTATAGGTTATTTCTATTATTATAATAAGCACTTTGCCGGATTCAGGTTTTCTAGTCCGCTCAGTCCGTCGTTCCTTGGGTTGACCTTATAGTTCATGGCCTAGTGTGGAAAGTTATGTCGCACTAGCCGTACCTGCCCACTTAGTCATGAGCTATAGGTCATTTCTATGATTATAATAAGCACTTTGCTGGACACTGGTTTTCTAGTCCGCCCAGTCTGCAGTTTTGTGGGTTGATCTATTATTATATTATTCATAAGTAAACATTGGTTTTCTAGTCAGCTCAGTCCGCTGGGTTCGTTTGGGTTTAATAATGTTACTTTCCCAATGATTCCTATAACTACCAGCGGACTGTGGTCTAAATCCGCCAAGCTCGCATGTCAGCACTATTCTGTTGGAACTAACCTAAATCGCAGCTCTTATTATCTTGGTAATCTTAAAACTTGCAAAGGGTGATTCGGTTTCTGCAAGGCAGGATTGCTGTTCGAACTCGTTAAGAGCTTGCTTAACGGTCATTACTTTTGATAGGAAAAATAAAATTAATGTCGCAACGAGCTATGATTAAACGATTTAGACAAGGATTTTTTACGGGCTGAAAAATTGCATCGCACGGACAACATCTATATGACGCGGATTGGTATGCGAACTTCGACCTATAGTTACAAGCAAAGATCGGAGCATTACAGAAGACATCAAAATATCCTTTTCATTTAATTCAAAAATTTTACATGTTTTAGCGAACTCGCACGGAGTCCGCACCCTATACAATAACAACAAAAAATTGCAATGTCCCTATTCTGTCCTTTGCTTCTTCTCGACAGGCGCTTCGGGACTCGACCTGTCCATATCGATCACAGGAGAATAGTCGCCTGAGTTACTGCTGCTACTTCCACCAGAGCCGAAGATGGTCTGACTACGTCCGCTAGCATTCGCGGGCTCTGTTCGCTCGCTGCTTCCGTCAGAATCAGAAGAAGCGAACTGGTCGGACTGGCATCCTGGTTGGTCTGAAGCAGCGAAATCTGGGTTCTCTTCATCAGCGGGCTCTTCCTCTCCATCAATTGCTTTCCCTTTGGCATCCCGCTCGAAATCAGTGATTTTTTCCTTTAGTTCGTGGAACAGTCGCAAGAAGGAGACGGAATCCATTCCCTCCTTCACGAATCCGTCGCTGATGAAACGTTCAACGACGACTTCCACGCTTTCCTTCATAAAAGGAAACATGGCGCGCTGGAAGGTACGGTTGGTGACGTCGTATGCGGTCTGCAGAGAAAGTAAATAAATCAGTCTGCAACGGATAGACGACAAAGACTGCGGCAATTATTGATACTTACAGCTTTTCTTCCTTATGTTTGTTGACTTTTGCTCCTAGTCGCTTATTCCTGTCTTTTAAAGACTTATTTTCTCGCGACAGATGCTCATTCTCCCTGAGCAGCTCGCGCATTACCCGACCCATAAAATGGTTATTGACGGCGCTATTCACGCTAGCTTGAGCCGTGAGCAGGGGGAGGTCGGCAGGTGCAACGCTCTGCAGCTCGCGTAGGTTCTGCTTCCCGTATAAAGCAGAAATCGCCACATGAGCGTGGCGAGAAGTACGCGGACTCTTCCAGGAGGGAAGAGCAGTGGAGAGGCAGACGAACTTCTTCTTATTATGCCAGTGGATCATTAGGTAACCCCTTAGATCCCTCTGGTTCTTCCTGAAGCCCGCCATATCGAAGCTCCCGGATGAAGAATAGTCCGTCGCGAGATCATCATCCTCTATTTTTTTCCTTGCGATTTCCTTTTTTCTTTCTCCCTGTGTAGTAGTCAGCCCGGCGGGTGTTTGAGGTAAATTGGCCGGCATCGCCAAGGTCGCTGCAAAGAAGAAACCCATTAGTCATACAACCTCAGAACGTGCAGATACAAAGTCAGGTCGCAATACTTACTCTCCTGGTGGCTTATAGTATCGAGGTCGGGCAACACCGGGATATAGTGTTCAATATCAAGCATTGCCCCGGCAAAAAATTCCACGATGGCGGACTCCACCGTATTCAACAGCACACTCTTGAAGTCAGTGTCCGCGCGCACCTGCGGGTTAGTGTTAAGGAACCCAAACTCGCCCTCGAAAATAAGATATCTCGAGGTCAAGTTGTGGATTTTGTTCGGCAAGTCCGCAACCTTCATTCCTCGGCAGTAAAAGTAGATTACGCCCTTTTACTGGTGATCTTTGGACGGAGTTATTAAGCGGACAGAGAAGATCTTTCTAAATATGTTTAGGGAGAACTTGATCCTTTCTGACCGCAGGTAAGAAAGGTAGTTGTAGATCGCGGTAACAATTTTGGGCGCGATCTGACCTGGAACAACCCCATAGTGCTCAAAGATCTCGGCGACCTCCTAGAGCAGGGGGAACATGAACCCACAGTCAAAATGATCTATGGGCACCGCAATTTGAGTAGAGTTGGAAAAGTTCAGTCGTTCTTGATCCTCAGGTAGGCGTGTGAGCACCGACGAGCCTGCCATGTACCTCTCCCTGAAGATCTCCAAGTCGGCCACGGTCAATTGGCTTCTTTTGTGTTTGGCAGAGTGAAAGGTAGATGTGGCATCAGTACGTGTGAACACCATTCTTCCATACCGCAGGGCCTTCAGCTTCAATTGTTTTTGATACAGAAAGGAAGCAGAGACTCTATTTATAGAAAAATTCTGATAGGCAGATGACAGCCAATCCGCCAAGATTGATATTTCAATCCGCGTAACTCGCTTCTTTTCAGGTTCCCTGCAAATTCAGAAAAGGTTTTGCGGATTCAATCTCAATCCGCGCAACTCGCTTCTTTTCGGGTTCCCTGCAAATTTAAATAAGGTTTTGCGGATTGATATCTCAATCCGCGTAGCTCGCTTCCTTTCAGGTTCCCTGCAAATTCAGACAAGGTTTTGCGGATTGATAGCTCAATCCGCGCAGCTCGATCCTCATCGGGTTTCCTGCAAATTCAAATAATAACAGGCATAGTTTACTCAACCCGCAAACATTCAGCACACTAAAAATGCAGCTCGCACATAGCAGTTCGTATAGGTCGCATTCAAACAGCCTGCAGAAAAGCTTTCATCACACAGATCGCAGCATAATAAAAAGAGTACACAATAATACTATACAATATAGTGTTATACAGAAGCAAAATGATGTCCGCATCACGACAAGAATAGGAAATCCACATAAAATTATACAATGTTCAAAATAAGTATTCGCAAGCTCAGCGGCTTGAACGACGAGCAGGTCATTCCTCCCTGTCCGTCTGACAGCCAAGTCGCCCCTCCACATCCGTTCCAAGATAAGCCGCTTGGTCGCTTCCTCGCAGTATCTCTTTATACAGCTGCTGGACGAGGAGATGCATGTTGTTGAAGGTACGGTGCATGCTGGCAGTGTCCCTAACAACCCGATTGAACTGGATCACGAGCTCGCCTGCCGACCTCGGATCTGCGACCATCGCGGGCTGCCCGCTCGCCGCCGGGCCTGATGCTTCCCCCGGAGCGGGCAGATCCGGCATTTGCGGCAAATCTCCGGCGATCTCGGTGACCTGATTCTTCCCTTCTAGCACCAAGGCCAAGTATTTGCTTCTATAGTGGCGAGCGTCCTCGCTTAGCTGTTGTTTTTTCCTTCGTTAATCTTTCCACCATGACGGAAATGCTGACGACCTGGCCCTCCAAAATACTTTCTCGCTCTTTCTTCTTGCTTAGTTCAGCACAAGTTTCGTTCAGCTCCTCCTCATATTTCTTTGCTAACGAAATATACTTGACCAGAACGAAATGTTCATCTTGCGCGGGCTCGACGGGGAGAGGCGTCACAGTTTGTGCCAGTTCATTTGTGGGCGATGGCACGATCTCATCAGCCTCCACGGAACCTTGTGGCGACTTTCGAACTGCATCAAAGGGAACAAAATTCATCTCAATTTCCAGATCACGGTAGGCTTAAAAAGGTAAAGAAAAAGACACTTTTTGTAATCATCGTTGTTAGGTACATTGGAAATTGTGTACCTGATTTGGAAAAGCCTCACTTAGCTAAATGATATACATCAAGGTGTATTTGATGTTATTTTGAGTTTATATGTGCAGGTTAAGTATTGGCTAAAATGCAGAGAAAAGTTTCTAAGTCCATGTGTCGACACTTAAGCAAGCATGTGTCGACACTTGGGGAAGCAGTGTCGACACCAGAAGAAACTGTGTCGACACACAAAAGATTATAGTCGTCATCAAATGTGTCGACACCGGGAGGCAGTGTCGACACACAGAAGCAGATTCGACATCAACTGTGTCGACACCTGAAGGCAGTGTCGACACACAGAATTCTTAGTCTACATCAACTGTGTCGACACACAGGACTTGGGTCAACACTTAGCAGAGTTTCAACAATCTCGAGTGCTGAAAAATGAAGAAGTGATTGTGTCGACACAAATAATCAGTGTCTTGACATTCTTAAGATACAGTGTCAAGAAGCTGTGTCGACATCAAGGCTGCAATGTCGACATCACAAAAGTCTGTGTCGACACTTAAGTCACTTGTGTCGACACATATTGACAGATTGTCTCGACACTTTATGACAGTCATTCTCGACGCTTTGCTGACAGAGTCAAAGGCTCAAGAACTGTTTGAGGACTTGACAGCGGTGAGTTACAACAGATTTACTGAAGCTGTCAGACTTGTCAGAAGTTAGTTCGAAACCGGATCAGCCGGTTACCATGGATGAAGTCTATATATATATGGATTCAGAAGAAGAAAGATGTTTTGATCATACACACAACTATTGTGAGATTAATCTCTGATCAAGAAAGTGCAAGTCACAGAAGAAGATCTTCGTGAGAAGATCTAAGAAGACATTCTGAAGTGTTCCTCCACTCAGATTTTGTCGAAGGTGAGTTCATTCAGAATTCAGAAGAAACTTCAAAGGAATTGGGGAGAGAAAGCTCCAGCTAATTTTGAGGTCAAGAAAGAGACAATAACAAGTCTCTTAAGAAGTAGATCCTGAACTAATCTACTAAGAAGATCCAGATCCATATCTGGAATCCAAGAAGGAAGCTGGCAGTCAGGCAACTTCAAAGGAGATCAACCCAACTAAGTTCAGATTCAAGAAACTTTGAAGAAAGCTAAGCACAGGTTGATTTCAGTCATTAGTCTCATAAATAAGCTGATCAAGAATCCTCTTATCCTTTCTCTCTCAACAAGGGTAAGAGACCATCAAATTACTTATCTAATTCTGTTGGATCTTTTCAGTGATCTGAGTTATAAGCCTATGTTATAAAGGCTGAGTGTAGGAGATTTTGATCTCTGAGTTATAGGCCTTGTGGCAAAGCTGAGGTAAGGCTGATTGAGCCTGAGTGTAGGAGAATTGGTTCTCTGAGTTGTAGGACTTGTGGCAAGGCTGACGTAGGGCTGTTAGCCTTAGTTGTAGGAACCTTATAGGGTTCTGAGTTGTAGGAACTTTTCAGGGTTCTGAGCTGTAAGATCTGTGGATATGAGAAGAAGGAAGAAGTTAGGCCGAATCTAGCACACTGCTAGATAGGTGAAGGGGGAAAGTGGATGTACCACGACCTTGGGAAACCACTATAAATCTCTGTGCAATCTGTGATGCTTGTGTTATTTTAGATTCTGTGATTGCATGTGTTGTGTTAACTGTAGAGATATCTAATTTATATTAAAGAACTGAAGTTAAAATCTGCCTTAAGTTAAAACAAGGAAAAGAACCTATTCACCCCCCCCCCCTCTAGGTGTTTAGGTTATCTTGAAGTTTAAACTATTAATCGCGGCAATTTGGCGACTATCTACCACAGGCTGCCTCACGCGCTCCAGATCAAAAGAGATCAAATGTTGCTTCCACCTTCGATAAACTTTCGCCTTTTGCCTTGCAATTGATTTACTGGAACCAACTATGTCCTCGGTCTCTGTAATAATTTTTTTCTGCCGCGACTTTCGGGGTGGAGACTTATAAAGCCATCGATGTTGAAACCGTTGGGGCAGTGGCTTTAGTTTGCCTGACCGCATCAACTCTGCCGCAGTTTGCAGGTCTTCAGCTCGCCTGTCCGCTTCTAGCCTTTTAGAGACCTCCTTGACCTTGGCCTGCAAGATAGCGAGTTGCTCTTTTGCCGTCTTCTCCCTTTTATCATCCGCAAGATAGGGGGCAGGGTCGGCCACTTTCTCTCTCACTATCTCGACATCGGACTGCAACACCTCAAGAAGAGATTAATTAATGTCAGCAAGCCGCTCGTTGTCAATATTGTCAAGTATTTCAGTGGTAGACAAGCTCACCATTGATATGGAGTCGCCCCCGAGATAGTGACATCCGATGTGACCAAGCTCGCGTCGGGAACTTCTTTATCTCGCGGCCTGTGCTGCAAGCTCGCAGCACCCGTCCGCATAGAGACATTCTTCTCTTTCTGAGCCCGCAACTTCTTTTCCACTCGCTCGGCAACAAAAGACTTATCCTTCTTCCTTTTCTTCTCAGGGCCCTTTTTATCCAAGGCCAAGACAACCTGTTGAGAGTCTGGCGGATTCGCGCAGACTGCGTCCTGATTGGTGTCAGCTACGCTCAAAGAAGTCGCTGGTTCCGCGACTTGCTCTTCAGCCGGCTTCTCCACTTGCTCATCTTCCCCGACCTTTTCTATTCGCTTTTCAGTCTCCAGATCAGCAATCCGCATCTCCTCAGTATATACCTGTCGGAATCCCGGTGACGAGACCTCCTTCTCGGTATCTTTCTACAGCATGTGTGTCCCTGAGGAAGAGACGATTATTGCCATACCCCCCAAGTTCGCAGGGTTCTGATCAGAAATCCGCAACGAATCAGAGATCCTATCCGCACTCTGGGATGGAAGGTCCTGAGCAAGGGAAACTTCTGACCGCTCAGGCTCTTACTCCTTTTTTTTGCAGGCTGAGTCAGTGGTCGACTTTTCCCTTTGCGAACTCTCCCCAATGTGGCAGACGGCTATCTCGCTCTGTTGATCTACTTTCTTAATCCAAGTGTTCGCCTTAGGTTTGTCGGACTTGGAGGCAAGGTTACCAAAGAAAGACCCGAGTCTCGCCATGCCGGACTGGAGAGTGCAGACCGCAAGTGGTGAGTATCGGCCCGTTGCGCAGACAGTTCTTGCAGAATACAGTTCTTCCGACCGTATTTATAGCCCAGGCGACATTTAGGACAGTTGTGGACTCGGCGGTTAGGGAAACATTTTCGAAATTTTCCAAAACTTGAAAATGTGCGGGGATTATGTTAACCCCGGAATCCGCAACATGCCCAGCGACTCCTCTTTCGGCATACTCGATCCCCTCAGTCCGCTCTGGTCATCAAGGCACCCCCAGAAGAGAACTCAAGTTCTCAGTCCGCTCAGGTCGCCCCACCTTGGTCAGTTTCTAGATCTGGTGTCACTAGGCAGACTCTAGCATCGGTCCGCTCAGGTTGCTCCCCTCCCGCCAGGATTACGCTCCGTACGGCATAGGGGGATGCTCTAGCTCGCAAGGCCAGTCCGCCTATCTCGCGTGGACTGCTTGTCCATTTCTTATTGATTCCCGTCACCGCTGCCCTGCTCTCCTGTACCCCGGGAAGCTGGTTATTTTAGCCCTGCCTGTTTCGGCAGGCCCACAAATCTATAAATAGGGGGAAGTGGTGCACCCAAGGCAAGCTAACTCGAGCCTAAGAGCCTACTTGTTAAAGGCTGCAGACTCGAATCTAGAGCTTTGTGAACTCCGACTTTCCTACCGCATAGTTTTCTTTCCGCCTTTTGTAACCCATCGTTTGCAATCAAAGTAGAGCCTGTCGCAAGAGTGGCATTCAGGCCGCGGCGGGCGAAGTCTGGTGTTGACGTGATTCACGGTTCTTCTGTTCTTTTCTCTCATCTGCTAAGTAGACTATTGCTTGCAGTTTGCTTCTTCTTTTTCCCCCAGTGTTCGACCAGTTAGTTGGTGGTTCCCGAGTCCTTTTCGCATTTCGTGCATCAACAGTAATCTGTTTAAAATGAATACCATAAGTCGGCGGATTCAGGCCTGGAATTGACTGAGAGAATCAAGTCGACCGGATTCCCGAGTACATTAATATTAAACTGGTAGAGAGGCCTCCATAAGCTGAATTGAATAAATCAGAAAACATAACTGGGCGGTCTGCGGACTGTGTAATGTAAATTGGCTAGAGTAGGTTGTAAAACTGTAAGACGACGGACAAGCTCACGCTGACCTGCAAAAATAGTTGGAGCTACAGACTTATGTGTCGATGTGGGCAGGTGCATGTAGCATTGCTTTCCACACAAAGATGACATAAGCAGGGATAAAGTTCAATATTCGCGACTAGTGTCAAGCGAGATATGTACATATCATCTATGACTGTAGTCGAGCAGGATAAGTATGCAATATCTGCGACTGATGTCGAGCGAGATAAGTACGTAATATCTGCGACTGTAGTCGAACAAGACAAGTATGTAATATCTGTGACTTATGTCAAGTGGAAATGCAACCACACATCCGCGATTAGTGTCAAGCGGGATGTAGAGGGCCCAAGAACTTCGCTCGATATTCAAGTATTACCTTTATCAAAAGGCGCTTTGTATCCATACGGATGAATGTTGGCATCAAAAGCAACAGCTAGGATATAATTCAAATGGCGTATGAATGCATGTATGCACTGAAGGATGTAACAAAAGGATATATATTTGGAACATGATCCAGATGGCATATAAATGCTCTATTATTCCAATCTTAAGCACCTTTATTATTAAGAAAACCAAGTCTTTGCTTGTACCACTAACTTTGCTAGAAAAGAATACGTTAAAGGGTCACTGCATTACATAATCTTGCAATTTCCCGGCCATCACAAATTCACCTGCATGTTTCCGAAGAGCCATACAATCTTCTGTTAGATGGCCTATATCTTTATGTACTTGCAAAAAAGTTTTTCATGCAGGTATTTGATCTTAGATTTTATGCGTCGAGTCTTTTTGAACTCCGACATTTTTTGAAGTACATTCAGGAGATCTTCCATAATGATTTTAAATTTGAAATACTTATCTAAACATTTTTCACGTTTTAGAATTTTAGGATCGACGGATATGATAGGATGTGTCTCTGCCAACTTAAACATATCATTCAGCTGAAGAGGTACTGTAGGTATATTCTAAGGGTGAGGAAGAGACTCGTAACTTCTGAATTGTGAAATAGCCTGCGAAGAACTGAGTTGTTGATCACCAGAAATTTCCTGGGACTGCTTAGCCTTCTGATTCAAAAGCAATATGTAACCTTTATTTGCTTCTTCACCCATTAAGAACTTATTAACAATATCGATGGGATCTCCATAAGTCTTGGGATCTTTCGTTGTGAGCTTGAACTTTAGAAGACCTTCTCGAAGTCCGTTCACGAAAGCACATCGATAATAATCCTGATGAACATTAACAATATCAAGAATTTCCATTTGGAAACGATCGACAAAGTCTGGATTAGATTCGTCATCCCTCTGCTTGATTCGGAAGAGAGCTCCCATGTCTCTTTTCCGTGTCTTGTAGGTACCAAACATTGAGAGAAATTGTCTTCGCAGATCTTTGAAGCTAGTCATAGATCTAGGCGGTAAACTATAGAACCACTCTCTTGCATGATCGCCAAAAGATATAATAAAAAGTTTGCACTTGACGCCGTTTGAAACTTTCCTTAGTGAAACAGCTGATTCAAAAGCTTGTAGATAAGAAACTGGGTAATCAAATCAAGAATATTCGGGTAGACGAGGCACTCTGAAGTCATTAGCGACAACCTCCCAATGAATTCGGTTGATGAACGGAGAAGGGACGTCATCTTCTCTAGACGGAGGCTCCTGATTCCTATGATCTTTGTTATGATGAAATGTCATGTTTGGTTTGGGAATTTCAAAAGAAGGGGTGAAAGTTTCTTGAATTGCAGATTGCAACATGCACTCAACTTGATTGGCAGATAAGTCACTACTACTATCAAGTGTTCCATTATTTTGATAAGAAATATCTTGCACCTTCGAGGGATCCGTAACCACTGATAAAAAATTGGAGTCACTTTGTTCCTTTGTAAAATCCATTTCAAACAGAAGAAAAAACAGCCAATTAGGACTTTGAAACCGCCGAACTACTGCGGCTTGAACAGACGACTTGTTGATAGGAAAGGTTGGTAAGGAGACCGATAAGAAAGCTTGTGGGCTGGTGCCGGACTGAAAGAAATAAACGAGGCCACACGACTTAGCCGACTAGCCGCCGAGATCTTGCGGTAGGAGCGACCTGACACTCTTAGTCAGCTGATTTCATTGACTACTCGGGATCTGAAGGCCGCGTTTTAACTGTTGATGCATGAAATGCGAAAGGGAATCGAGCACCACCAGCTAACGGTTCGAGAACTGGGGAAAAGTTGGGAAAAGGAAGAGGGACTGCCGAGTAGTTGTTTACTAGCGGTTAGAGCAGAAACCAGAGCAAGCCGCAAGAAGCGGCGACACCACACTTCGCCAGCAGCGGCCTAAATGCCTCTCCTGTGACGGGCTTTCCTTTTATTAAAGATGATGCAGTTACACTTAAGTATGAGAAAAGAGAAGCCGACCGGATAACAAGCTGCAAGGCACTAGGCTCGAGACTACAGCTCTTAACAAGCGAGCTCCTAGACTCGAGTAAATGTGCTTTAGGCGTGCTTCGACCCCCTATTTATAGGCTTAGGGGCCTGCCCAAATAGGCAGGGCTAAAAATACCGGCTGCCCGTGGTACAGGAGAACCGGGCAGGGGTTACGGGAAGCAAGTAAAAAGAGAAGGAAGGGGAAGGTCATGCGGCCTGGCGGTCTTCCTCTAACGAGCTGTGGGGCTCGGACTCTGGACGGGCTGCCCTGGGCTCCCTCTGGAGGTGACCTAGAAGCGAGGTCGCCCGGATTCAGCGAGAAAAGACCGGCATACTTAGAGTGGCGGTTGGGAGACCAGGCCGCCCTGTTTGAAAAGTCCATGCGAACTAGTCGCGGATTCTGGGTTAATAATTCTCTAGCCATATATAATTAATCAAGATCATCTAGGTTGATTAAGAACTATTCAAGTCAACCCAAACCATATATATTGGATAAATTGAGACCTATTATAGCTAACTTGGTTAATTAGAATTCATGGAGGATCATGTTGGGCTATTTGATAACCTCAACTGATGTTTCTTATATTTGTTTTAATTTTTGGTTTTCAGGTGGAATGCATCGATGTTGTTGAAGATATCAGCGTATTCCCTGCTGTTTGCACTAATAAGGAGAGTTGTTCTTTAGAAACCCAAATACATGATTGTAGTGCTAAGTTTGTCCAAGCTCAAGTTGTCGCCTGCTGAATTATCTCAATCTGAAACCACTACATGTATTGGTGTTTTTGATGATATTGATTTGCTACAGAACTTTATTAATCTGTTGTGGTGTTTCAGTGTGTTGTATTGTGAATAACTTCTTTTAAGTTATTATATATGCAAATATAGATTTTCGGAGTACAATAAATTTATGAGTTGTTCTTTTATTAAATGCAATTTTGTGAAATTATCAGTTCAGTTTTGGGGTTATTTATATGCCTCTATTTCAAACACTTCTAGTGATTTCCAAACATGCTATTATATGTTACGCTCAACATCCTTTAGCGGCATTGGCGTTTTTTTTAAAAAAATCGCAATTTTTTGACAACAGTTTTAAAGTGTTGCCTTTGTAGCATTTGGCAACATTTTTTAATTGTAACAGTACATGTCTGTTGGGATTTGTCTCCACAATACCTCAGATTTGTAGGAAGTCAGACCTTGAACTAAGATGAATTAAGATGTATTTGATATTGTGTTCAAGTTGTATGTGTGCAGGTTCTCATTGCCCCAAGTGTAGACCAATATCAGTATATAATGGGTCACCAAATATAGGACCATACAATGTAATCCCTCATTGTGTGATCCAAAGTGTTGGCCCATGTATAGCCTCTCTATTGGGATACACTTCCTATACAAGCACTTGGATTGGTGGACTGAAGTATTGATGTTTATTTTCTCAGAAGAAATTTTTCTAAGTCCACATACTCGAGTAGCCTTCTTCATATACTCGAGTAAGTGACTTAGTACTCGAGTAAATCCTCAGACATACTCGTGTAGGCTCTGTATACTCGTGTAGATAAGTTTATACTCGAGTAGATAGTTAGTCACTCGAGTAAGTCATATATTATACTCGAGTAGATCCTTCTGTTCTTAGATCCGAAATTTTCTCTAAGTCCACATACTCGAGTACCTCCTTTTATACTCGAGTAAGTGAGTATGCACTCGAGTAAGTTGGGTTACATACTCGAGTAGACTGTATTATACTCGAGTAGATGATAACTTGCGCTCGAGTAGTTGGTTAGTTACTCGAGTAAATGTTCTGTTCATACTCGAGTAGATCTGTGCTTCTCATCTCAGAAATATTTTAAGTCTACATACTCGAGTAGTTCCCTATATATTCGAGTAAGTGACTCTGTACTCGAGTAGTCGTTATTCATACTCGAGTAGGTTAGTGATTACCCGAGTAGTTTTCTCAACATACTCGAGTAGTTCCTTTTCCCCTCACTCGAGTATCTCCAACCCTTTCACTCGAGTAATTTTTTCCTATCTTATCTGAGAAATTTTCTCTAAGTGTTTTTACTCGAGTATATACTCTCATACTCGAGTAGTTCGAAAATCACTTGAGTGTTGATCTCTGAATCACTCGAGTAGCTTCTTTTCTTATACTCGAGTATACTCCTACTATCCACTCGAGTATATACCATCTGATACTCGAGTATGTTTCTTCTATGACTCGAGTATATCTGTTTAAATTTTCCTGAAATTCTCTAAGTCAATTTCGCTGTGTATTTCATATTAATCATTTCTGATTGGTCCACGTGTCATCCCTAATTAATTTTCTGACCGTTGGAGTCCACTTATAAATAGGTCCTCTCAGATTTGACTAATAATAAGTTTACAGAGATTTTATTTTAAGAAAGAGAAAAAGTTCCGTGAACCCTAATTTCTCACGCCGCCGCCATTGACGTTCACGGAAGAAGCTCTGGATCGACGATCTTCGATCGCTGTTTTTTAACTCTGATTCTCCAGCAATCCAGACGAATGTTAATCACTTGATCTCGCCGAGCCTCAAAGATTTCTGATCTATTATCTCGATCGAGGTGATTCCATTTTTCAGATTTGTGGATCTCTCTCAAGTCGTCTTCAACATACTCTGATTAAGCCAAAGTTCTTAAGGAATAAGACTATCAAGATCAAGATCTGAGAATATTACTGTTTGTATTTTATTTTCAAACCAAATTTCATTGTAGGAGTTTTTCTCCGAGATTTGTAGGAAGGCTTTATCTTCCGAGTTTTGTAGATCCGGTTTGGATCGAGTTTTGTAGGAATGTGGTTCCGAGGTGTAGGATTGTTTTCAATCCGAGATAGTGGAGTAGCCGAGTCTAGTGATTTGCTAGATCGGTGAGTAAAGTGGATGTACCCAAGATTGGAGAACCACTATAAATCTCTTGTCGTCTGTGATTGCTTGATGTGTGCTGTGTTATTTTTTAATTCCGCATTTGACACGCATTTCACCTATTCACCCCCTCTAGGTGATTTAGGCTAACAACTTAGAACTCTCAATTGGTATCAGAGGGAGGTTGATCGTTAAAAGGTTAACACCTTGATCTTATCCTTCTAAGTTGTTTCTTGAATAGTATCAAGCATGAGTAAGACCAAGGATTTTGCTAAACTCCCTATCTGCACCAAGAACAAATTTCCTATGTGGAAGGAAAGAGTAAAGTTCTTCATGGAAGCAGTAGATCCCCGGATCTTCATGATTGTTGAAGAAGGTCCCCACATTCCTATGACTACTTCCACTATAGATTCCACCAAACAAGTTCCCAAGAAATTGATGGATCTAGATAAGGATGAGATTGCACTTGTCTCTCTGGACAAGAAAGCTAAAAATATTATAGCAAGTGCAGTCGATGACTCAATGCTGCAGAATCTGATTCATTGCCAATCTGCCAAGGAGATGTGGCAATCCCTAGTGACTCTAATGGAAGGTACTGAAGAAGCAAGGGATGATCGAAGGTCCCTACTGAACCAGAAGTATGAAGCCTTCAGGCAAGGGCCAAAGGAGGCTATAGCTGACTCATTTGAAAACTTCTTCAAGATAGTCAATGGTCTAAGAGTGTATGGCCGAGTCTTCACAAATGGAGAGCTGAATGATAGGTTTCTGAGATCTCTCACCAAAGAATGGGATAACAAAGTTTGTGCCATCCAAGAGTTTGGCAAACAAGCAGAGACCGATCCACAGAACCTATTTGGCAAGCTGATGTCATATGAACTGCAAATCAACTCCAGAAAAGCTGAAGAAGAGAACAGTCGCTTCTCCTCAAAAGAAAAGTCACTTGCTTTAAAGGCCAACAGTTCAAGGAAGGGCAAAGCTGCCTCACCAGCCCCTCCTCAAGAAATAAGTGAAGAAGAAGGCTCCGAGCCAAGCTCCTCAGGCTCAGAACTAACTGAAGGAGAGTTCTCATTGCTCTCCCAGCAATTCAAGAAATTCTTAAATAAGAAGAAGCAATGTAGAGGCAAAAATGCCTCATTCAGAAGATCACGACGTGATGGTGATCAGAGAAAGAAAGGCTCAAGTAGCCATGACAGGTATAACTCTAAACAGAACAAGCAGATTTCGACTGACATCGTTTGTTATTGTTGCAATAAGCTAGGTCACGTCATCTCCGACTGCCCTCACAAAAAGAAAGAAGGTGGAAGAAGAGAGGAAAAGAAATCCTCATACCATAAGAAGAGGACAGAGAAGAGTCTAGTAGCCAAGAAGAGAAAAACTCTCAACGACTCTGACTCATCTGAGTCGAGTGAAGAAGAGGAAGCTTACTTTGGGCTCATGGCTCACTCAGATGATGAACAAGTCCCCCAGTTCACTAGGGAGGTAAAATCTCACACTCCTCTCTCTGAGTCTGATGATGATAATGAGCAAGAGGGCTATTCCTCTGAAGATGAATCTGAACTCATGGGTCAGTATAAGGAGTTACTCACATGCTACGAAAAATGTCGTAGAGTAGTGAAAACTCAAGCCAAAGAGATAAAATCTCTACCGGCTAGTGAGAGCGGCTTGAGAGAAGAAGTCAATAAGACTAACTCTCTTCAAGAGAACCTCAATGTTGTTATGGAGGAATACAATAAAGCTCTCAAGCACCTCGACCTTAAAGACAAAATCATCAAAGAATTGGAACAACAACTCGAGGCTGAAAAGAAACTTGTTGAGAGTTTCTCTAAGCCTAAGACAGTTCTTCCAATCGTTGATGAGTTCTCTACTAAGGCCAAGGGTGCTGGTTTAGGCCACATTGGTTCTTCTAGTAAATCCTATAGGAGAAACAGGGCTAAGAGAAAGAATAAGGCGGCTCAGAAGGCTCTAGCTGAGGAAAAAGGGAAAGCTCCCTTGGAACCTGTTCTGTTCAAGAAAGTTATCTTTCCTACGAACGAACTCGACTATGAGTCTACCTATGGAGACTTTTCTAGGCCGATCCCTGAGAAGCCTAAGTCAAGATACCAAGGTTGGACTCGTCCTCATAACTTTGGCGAGAGTGTCTTCAAAGCACCTTATGAAGAGATTCAACTTCAAAGCTATGGACCTTATGCTCATGGTCATAACATCAAGAAGACACCCAAGGTAAAACCTATTGTGGAAAAGCCTATGAAGGAGAAGACTTCATGTAGCTGTCTTCATCATGAAGCCTCCTCCTCCAAAAGTAAGGTTCCTGCTAAACCATCATTTCAGAAAATCAAGCAGGAATACACTAGGCAAAGATACAACAGGTTCGACTATTGGTGTTGTGGCAGAATTGGTCACTTTGGCATCGATTGTTGGTTCAATCCTAGTAATGCTGCAACCCCTCAAGTTAGCAATGTGAGAATGACCACTTATGAGGCTAATACTCGTAGGGGGAGTTTTCTAACTCGAGACCAAGGACCCAAACATGTTTGGGTTCCTAAGGCTAAGTGATTGTAATTGCAGGTATGTCCAAAGGCCACCAAAATGACAATCTGGTATTTGGACAGCGGATGTTCTCGGCATATGACCGGGACAATAAGCCTACTCCAGAATTTCACCTCAGTCTGCAACAGACCAAAGGTCATCTTTGGAGGTTCAGATCGAGGGATAACTAAAGTCTATGGTACGATTTCTAACGATAGCGTTTTCTTTTCGGATGTAGCCTATGTTGAAGGATTGGAACACAATCTCATCAGCATAAGCCAATTATGCGATAAAGGATACGTAGTTGAATTTCATGCTGACAAGTGTTTGATAAAATCGGTTAACAACATGGAAACTATTTTATCAAGCACTCGAAGCAGAAATATTTTCTGTTTAAATTTCATTTGTATTGACACTTCTACACCAGTATGTCTTTTAGCAAAAAGTAGTGCATCTCTTGCTGACCAATGGCACAAGAGACTAGCACATATTAATTTCAAAACTATTAATATATTATTCTCTCAAAACTTAGTACGTGATGCCCCCAATGTCAAGTGCGTTACGGACAGTCCTTATCATGCCTGTATCAAAGGCAAGCAAACAAGGAATTCATTTAAAAGCATAATAGGCAAGGATTCCAATAGAAGCTTACAGCTCCTCCATATGGACTTGTTTGGTCCATTGCAAGTTAGAAGTTTGGGAGGTAAGGAATATACGTTGGTTATTGTGGATGATTACTCGCGCTTTGCGTGGGTGTTCTTTCTGAAACACAAGTCAGATACCTTCGGTATTTTCACTAATTTTGTTAGGTAGATCCAGAATGAATACAACTGTTCCGTAGTCAAAATCAGAAGTGACAATGGAATGGAATTCAAGTCTGGAGCCATGACAGAATTCTGTAAAAGTCAAGGTATCTTTCATGAGTTTTCCTCTCCTCGTACCCCACAGTAAAATGGAGTAGCTGAGAGAAGGAACATAACACTCATAGAGGCTTGCCGGACCATGTTGAGTGATGCCTCACTTCCAGAGTATTTCTGGGCTGAAGCCGTCAACACCACTTGTCACGTGAAAAATCGAGCACTCATCAACAAGAATAATGATAAGACCCCCTACAAACTTCTAAAAGACAGGCAACCAACCATTTCATACTTTAGAATCTTCGGCTGTAAGTGCTTCGTACTTAACAATGGCAAGTATCACACCATTAAGTTTAGCGAGAAAAGCTTCGAAGGTATTTTTGTAGGTTATAGTAGCCACAGTAAGGCCTATAGAGTATTCAATAGAAAAACTCTAGTGGTAGAAGAGTCGATACATCTTGTATTTGATGAGACGAGTCTGCTGCAAAGCAACTTGTCTAGTGTGCCTATTGTAGATGCAGGTACAAAGTTGAAAGAACTTAGCTTGGATGAAATTACTAAAGATAAGGATGAGACGTTCATCAAGATCACCTCTACAACCCCCATTGAAGAGGTAGATGATCAAAATGAAGAACACATCCCCGCTGAAGATGCAACTCCAGTGGCTGAAGACATCTCAGATGCAAGGACTTTAGAGTTCAGACACTTGAAGGATCATCCTGTTGACCAAATTATAGGAGATCCTCGGGATGGCGTCAGAACTCGTCGAGGTACAACTAACGAGAATTTATACTTAAGTTTTCTGTCACAGGTTGAACCAAAGAAGTTTGAGGAAGCCAACTCCGACGCATCCTGGATTCTAGCCATGGAAGAAGAGCTGAATCAGTTCAAACGATGCAAAGTTTGGACACTTGTTCCTAGACCCAAGAGTAAGAACGTCATTGGGACAAAATGGGTCTACCGGAATAAGATGGACGAAGATGGAACAATTATAAAGAATAAAGCCAGACTTGTCGCCAAGGGCTATCGTCAAGAAGATGGAATCGACTTCGACCAGACTTATGCTCCAGTAGCAAGACTGGAGGCGATCAGGTTATTTCTTGCCTACGATGCACTTAATGGATTTACTGTCTATCAGATGGACGTCAAGTCCGTCTTCCTAAATGGTGACATAAATGAAGAAGTGTATGTAGAGCAACCGCCAAGTTTTGTTGATTCAACCTTTCCTAATTATGTTTATTTACTGCAAAAAGCACTATATGGTCTTAAACAAGCTCCTCGAGCTTGGTATGAGACGCTGTCCACCTTTCTTCTTGAGAACAAGTTCACAAGAGGAAAGATAGACAAGACATTATTTCTTAGGGAAATAAAAGGCAAGATTTTGCTAGTGCAAATCTATGTCGACGACATCATTTTTGGCTCTACAGATAACAACCTCTGCAAGAAGTTTTCTAAACTTATGCAAGGGAAGTTTGAAATGAGCAGTATGGGAGAGCTGAAGTATTTCTTAGGGCTTCAAGTGAAACAATCTGAGGATGGAATTTTCATCTCACAGACCAAGTTCACCAAAGAGCTACTTAAGAAATTCGGAATGGAGAATGCAACCTCTATGAGGACTCCAATGGCCTCAGCTATGTCTCTGGACAAGGATGAGAATGGAAAACCTTTTGATGAAACCAAGTACAGAAGCATAATTGGGTCCTTGATCTACCTTACTGCAAGTAGACCAGATATAATGTTCTCAACATGTGTATGTGCTAGATTTCAGGTGAACTCTAAGAAATCTCACTACATCGCTGCAAAGCGAATCCTGAGATACCTCAAAGGTACACCAAATCTTGGCTTATGGTACCCAAGAAGTAATGATAGTGAACTAATTGGATTTTCAGATGCAGATTTTGCAGGTAGCAAAGACGACAGGAAAAGCACTTTCGGGACTTGCCAATTCCTCGGAAGGAGACTTATTTCCTGGAGCAGTAAGAAGCAGAACTGTGTAGCCATCTCAACGGCTGAATCAGAGTACATCTCTGCAGGCAGCTGTTGTGCACAGCTTTTATGGATCAAGAACCAGTTTGAAGACTACAACATGAAGTTCGAGAACATTCCTTTGTTTTGCGACTCATCCAGCGCTATAGTAATAGCCAACAACCCAGTCTCCCACAGCCAGACCAAGCACATAGAGCTTCACTATCATTTCATCCGGGAGCATGTGGAAAATGGAGACATAGATCTACAATATGTCTCCACAGACAGGCAAGTTGAAGATATATTCACTAAGCCGCTGGACGAGTCCAAGTTCTCATTCTTCAAAACGGAACTCGGACTGCTCAACAAAGAAGACTAGTGATGGACTCACAAATCAAGAAGATATCAGTGGTGTTGGCTGATCAGAGATAAAGTTTTCAGTGGCAATAGACATCTACCAAGGAAAATTGTCTTTCAAGTATTAGATACTCGAGTATATCAAGACTTACACGAGTAAATGGAAAATACTCGAGTAAAAAGTCTGACCTACTCGAGTATTTGACAAGATACTCGTATATGAACTCTACCTACTCGAGTATGTTTTGTCTACTACTCGTGTATGAGGTTACCTACTCGAGTATGCTCCGCCTAATACTCGTGTATGATGCTATCTACTCGAGTATACGGACTTCTATTTTGGATTTCTAATTTTTCTATTCGCACCGAGCTATTTGCCGCTTCATTCAGGTATGAAATTATATTTATTTTTCCTAAAACCTAATTAGGATTATATATATATATAGAAAAATCAGGAAACCCTTTCCACTTCTCATTCACTCGAGTAGCCGCCGACTCCTCATCTTCCGAAAATCACAGAGCATCGTCTTCTTCGCTTCTCTCATCCTCCAGAATCGCAGATGGCCCCCTCCTTTAAAATCGGCATCGGCTCTGAACTCGCCCCCGCGGGTATAGCCGATCTTTCAGATGATTTCCGCAATCTTCTGATTTTGTTCGAAACCGCCGGATTGTCGTTCATTCTCTTATCGCCGTGCCGAGTCATTTTCCAAGCAGTTGAGGAGTTCTATCAGAATCTGAATGTAAAGCGTAATGGAAAGCTCCTGAAAACCAAGGTCAGAGGGATATAAATTCGACTGGATAAAGTTTCTCTTGCAACTCTGTTAAAGCTTCCAGTGGTCGATGAAGATGCCAAAATGACTGCAGATGATTCAATAAGAACTAGCTTATTCTGTGGAGCTAACCCTCAAGCCCATTCCTTTAGCAGGGCCGACTTCAACTCCGAAGGAAAGTTCCTAGTGGATGTTATAGCATAGGTACTGTTGTGCAAGACGTATTCCATTCGAGACATTTCTATGAAAATGTTTAACATAATGCAAGCTATTATCTGCCGCAAACAGTTCCAGTTTGGACTGTTGATCCTAGATAAAATCAGAGACAACATTAAGCATCCCAGATTTGGAAGAATTATCTCCCTCCTGCTTCATGAGATTAACCCATCAGTCTTTAACCTATCCAAAGGGACTCCCCTCCATCAATGAAGAAAGTTTCCATATCCTCCATCCAGAGATATGATATTAAAATTCTGAATTCTGCCCAAGCATCCAAAGCTGCTGTTCCTTCAGAAATGTCCCAAGAACCCAGTGTATCTGAAGACAGGATTCCATCTCCTCCTCTGCATCAAACTGCTGCTACCTCTGGTGCAATAGTTGAGGGGGAGCCTGCCTCTTCTCATCCTAAGTACCCAGCTTCCTCAGAACTTTCAGAACTAGCAGAAGTCAGAGTTTCTCCTCCTCCAGCAAATCCTGAATCAGAGATTCCAGATCCAGCAACCTTACTGTCTACAGCAGAAGATATAAATAAATTCATTGATGAGCTCAGCTCTGATGATCCCCTATTTCAGAATGAATCAGCAGTTAAATCTCCTGCTCAGGATCCAGTTCAGACTCCAGTTCAGTCTCCTTCTCAGACTCCTGTCCACTCTCCTGCTCAGTCTCCAGCTAAAGAGTCCAGCCAGCCTGAATAGATTCTGTTGTCTGATGATGAGGAAGTATCTCCAGAACCAGTAGATGCTCCTCTGAGGACACTGGACTTCACCCTTCCTTCCTTCATCAACATTGAAGATTCAAATTTGGTAGAACCCTTCAAAAGAGCTGTCAGTTCAGTGGAAATTACTGAAATCCCTCCATGGAATGCTCCTGCTCCTTCAGTCCCTGCACCAACCTCAGCTCCTTCTTCTTCTCCAGATCTGGTGAGTAAGATTGAACAGTTGCTCATTGAACAGAGAAAGTACTTTGATGAATCTCTGATAATACGTTTTGTAGCCTAAACTATTATCGTTTTTTATATTTTATATTGTACAAATTATGTCTATTATTAGTTTATTTTTATCCTTTTTATGTAAATTTTATTGCCACTAACTTTTTCCTGTCCTTTTGCAGGTTTTCAGAAAAATTACCAAAATGGCCTGTCACGCCCCCCTGTCACGCCCTACCTGGGCGTGACCTAGGGCGTGTCACCCGATCCCGAGGACACCTGCTGGAAGGGACAGAAAACGGTCAAAACCGCTGTCACGCCCCCCTGTCACGCCCTCCCTGGGCGTGTCACCGGGCGTGACCAGGGGCGTGTCGCCCTCTGCCGCAAAGCTGCCGCCGCATTAAATGCCCTTCCGCCTCAGCACGCAAATAGTACTGTCACGCCCCATGTCACGCCCGTGACATGGGCGTGACACTTTCCTTTTTCGGTGACTGACGGATTTCCGACCAATGATTTGGACATGACATGCCTGTCACGCCCCCTGTCACGGGCGTGACCTAGGGCGTGACCACCGACGTACCGAAGCAATCATCCCTCCCGCCAGAATCCAGAGCCCGAGGTCAAATCCGTACCTATCACGCCCCCTGACACGCCCCCCTAGGGCGTGTCGGAGGGCGTGACCAACCCGAGATTTTTTTCTATAAATTGAGCCCCCCCCCCTCTCCATTTCAGCAAGCTTTGGTTGAGTGGGGGAGGTGCTGCCCCTTTGTTTCTTGATCCTTTTTCATGTATTCTCTCTCTCTCTCTCCCCCTCTCTTTGTACTTTTTGGTTAACCCTAGTTTAATCATAGTTTGTGCTAGCTTTTAATGTAATTTTCTTCTTGCTTAGTGCTTAATGTAGGGCTAGAATAGGGTTTAATTTTCATGCACTTGTAACTTTAATTTTCAATAGTGTAACTTGCCCTTTTTATTAATAAAAGTGTTCTTGTTTAGCTTGTGTTCTTCTTATGCTTTTCTACTCATCTTCCCCCCTCCACTCCATTATGATTAACTAATCCTCCTTGTACTCGATCTTGATGATCCGAGATTAGAGCGATTATGTTATGATGTTTTAATTAATCTTTTCTTTTTAGGTTAGGGCCTTGAATTACTCTTGATTTATCACGGGTCGGAGGTATATTTTCGATATATACTCTCCGCCTTTGCTTTCATTCTGGGCTAGCCGAGAGGCCGAAAGAATGAAGTGAGCATTCAAGAGTAAAGGGAGTTGTACGCACCCCTCGAGAGAGGCAGACGTCCAAATCTCCCGGATTGGAGTAAAATCCAATAGTGGGGTTCACCGCGTAAAGCGAGTTTTAGGCCTCCGATTTAGACGAGAGTCGGTCGGACCTTCCTAAACTCAGTTGGGCACGACTTCGAGAGAAGCGTGTTCAAGCTTTAGGAACCTCCACGGTCAAGGACCTTTATCCTATTAAGTTTAGATTTTTATCGCATTTTCTTAATCGTCTTTAGCCGAGGTGAATCTCGATCGGGTGCATTTCCATTTCATATTGTTCTACCTTTTTGTAGTAATCTCATATATTGTGCTCTTTTATTAACTGCGGTAATTTCCTTTCTAGCTTAGTTGTTTGCTTAATAGCGTAACTTAATTGCGGTAGTTCTCTTTTTAGTTTGCTTTAATTTCTCCATTGCGCTTAGATTTTCTAAAACCCTAGTTTTTCCGTCGATAAGATAATAGCGTTCATGTGAGTAAGCTTAGCCAACAGTTCCCGGATCTTAATACGACACTTGTGTCCCCTTGCTACAATTCGATAGGTATACTTGCCTCATCGGGTTGCTAGTTCGGTTGCGTTTATTTTCTTCGAACCCTAGCGCGCAATAAGTTTTTGGCGCCGTTGCCGGGGACCCAACTTCCGTTGATATTTTGAAAACACGAACCTATTAATTTTATCTCTTCTCTTTCTCATCCCTTTTTCTTTAAAGTTTTAAAAAAAAAAAATCAAAAAAAATTATCACCGCTCTTAATAGAAACCAACCTCACAATTTTTCTACGCCACCTAATTCTCTCGAAAAGGGCAAAGGGCTTTAAGCGCCACTGTCTTGTCTAGTACCTTGCGAACCCTTCACGGGGTAGTCCTTGGGAAGTTCGGGAGTTAATTTATAAAAAAAAAAATCTATTTCAAAAAGAAAAAAAAATTTTTAATTTAATTTTCTAAATCTAGTTTTTCTTTCTAGTTTATCCTTTTTCTCTTTCTCTTCTTCTTTTCTGTTCTTTTAGTGCATGACCCGCGGGAGTCCGTTGGTTATTTTAGACTTGGACCACGAAATTGAGCGTACTCTTCGGAGAAGATCGCGATTTCAAGGTCCTACTATCCAAGTACCGGTTGAGGACTCCGAGTCATTTAATACTTTAAGAATGGAAGAACCCAACGTAGATGAGGCCGTTCAAAGGACTATGTCCTATTATGCACGACCGAACCTCGAGGGAACAGAATCGAGTATAGTCCGCCCTACTATAGCAAATAATAACTTTGAACTAAAGCCTAGCATAATTCAAATGGTGCAGCAATATGTACAATTTGACGGACTTCAAGATGAAGATCCGAACGCACATATAGCTAGCTTTCTTGAAATTTGCGACACCTTCAAGATAAATGGTGTCACAAATGATGCGATCAGGCTAAGACTCTTCCCCTTCTCTCTAAGAACTAAAGCTAAGCAGTGGCTTAACACACTTCTGAAAAATAGCATAACCACTTGGAATGAATTAACTGAAAAATTTTTGGCGAAGTATTTTCCGCCCGCTAAAACTGCAAAACTTAGGAACGACATCTCTGCCTTCGGACAAATAGACTCTGAAACCCTTTACGAAACCTGGGAGAGATTTAAAGAATTATTAAGACGATGCCCACATCACGCGCTGCCTGTATGGTTACAAGTGCAGACGTTTTATAACGGGCTAAATCAAAGCACGAAGCAAATGATAGACGCAGCTTCTGGCGGTACTTTAAATCATAAGACCCCGGAAGCCGCTCTTGAGCTTTTTGAGGACATGGCCATGAACACTTATCAGTGGAATGTGCCTAGGTCCCGCCCAAACAAGCCTGCAGGTATCTATGAAGTGGACAACGTCTCCCAGCTCGCTCTGCAAGTAGAAATCCTAAGCAAAAAAATCACGGAGATGACTGCTGCCTCCGCCCCTCAGGTATGGGAATCTGCAACCCCTACTCCAGAACATTTAGATTATGTTAATAATTTGCCTAGAACTGCTTTTAATAATTTTTCTGCTGCGAATTTTCATCCGCCTGGTTTTAATTTTCCGAATAGTTATAACCCCGCTTTAAGAAATCACCCGAACTTTTCATGGAGTAATCCATCGAATGCGATGCGCCCACCTCCGCAAAATGATTTTTCTGCACAACCACCACCACAACCACCACTTCTTCAAAATTACCCAAAACCTCCAAGCTTGGAGGAATTACTTTCTAAATATATCACCACAAATGACGCCACTATAAGAACGTTAACCGGAAGCGTAAAAAGTCTAGAAAACCAGGTAGGACAGCTAGCGAAAATAATTTCTGAGCGACCCGCAGGGTCTCTTCCTTCCAATACCGAACCCAACCCGAGAGAGCAAGCGAAAGCTATAACTCTTCGGAGTGGGAAGCAAGTCTCCGGTATGGTAAGTGAAGAGCCTGAGGCAAGCTCCGCTCCTGCTTTTAAAAATCAAAGCTCCGCTCCTGCTTTTAAAAATCAAAGCTCCGCTCCTGCTTTTAAAAATCAAAGCTCTGCTCCGCTTACACCCTCTGCTGAAGAAGTAATCACCCCCACTTTAGAAAATAATCTCACTCCACCACCCATCTTCAAAAATAATTCAACTCCTCCATACCCCTCTGAACTTAATAGACAACGTCAAGATGATCAGTACTCCCGCTTCTTAGAAATCTTCAAACAAATCCACATTAATCTTCCCTTCCACGAGGCTATTTCGCAAATGCCGAAATACGCCAAATATCTTAAAGACCTCCTCACAAACAAGAAGAAGTTAGAGAATCTTTCGCACGTCACGCTTAACGCCGAGTGCTCCGCCGTTTTAACAAACGGTTTGCCGAAGAAAATCAGTGACCCGGGTAGTTTCTCTATCCCGTGTGTCTTCGGTGATCTCTTTGTTAAACATGCGTTAGCCGACTTAGGCGCAAGTATAAACCTGATGCCCTTTTCGTTGTTCAAAAAGTTAGGGATTGGTAGCCTTAACCCCACGCGAATGAGTATCCAGCTAGCCGATAGATCCGTCAAGTACCCGTTAGGAATAGTGGAGGACGTTCTAGTGAAAGTCGACAAGTTCATCTTCCCGGTGGACTTTTGGACATCGAAGAAGACGTCGAGGTTCCCCTGATCCTTGGCCGACCCTTCCTTGCCACCTCCCGAGCCATCATTGACGTAAGCAATGGTAAGCTCTTTCTTCGAGTAGGCGACGATGAAGTCACATTTCCTATCACCCCTTCGATGAAGAACACCTTAGCGAACGATGACTCATGTTTTTTCATAGACGCCGTGAGTGATGATTCTTCCTACTGCCTCTCCGACTTTGAAAAAGAATTTTCTACTTTTTGCTCCTCTTCTCTTACAACAGAATCACTGCAAGGAAGTGATGAATCTTCTTATTGTCTTTCTGAGTTTGAAAAAGAGTTTTCTGATTTTTGTTCTTCCTCTTTCCTTACCACTGAATCTGTACAAGAAGCCGTCTTGGCTGCTAGCCCCACCCCTTATTACGTTCCTTATAAAAAAGTTTATGAAGATATTATTTTTGAAAAAGAAAGAATCTCAAAATCCTCTTATGAAGAACCCCCTACCCTAGAACTTAAAGAACTTCCCGAACACCTTAAGTATGCTTTCTTAGAAAAAGACTCCAAGTTACCAGTTAACGTTTCGGCCTACCTCATGGATACGCAGAACGATAAACTTCTTCTAGTTCTACGTAAGCATCGCCGGGCTATTGCTTGGCAAATTTCTGATATCAAGGGCATAAGCCCATCTTTCTGTACACATAAAATCCTAATGGAAGATAATTCGCGTAACTCTATTCATCCTCAACGCCGTATAAACCCGAATATGAAAGAAGTAGTTAAGGGCGAGGTTATGAAACTATTAGACGTAGGAATTATCTACCCGATATCGGACAGTAAGTGGGTTAGCCCCGTTCAAGTAGTTCCAAAAAAGGGAGGGATAACCGTAATTAGTAATGAGAATAATGAATTAATCCCGACACGGACGGTGACGGGTTGGCGTATGTGCATAGATTACCGTAAGTTAAATGACGCCACCCGTAAGGACCACTTTCCTCTACCGTTTATCGACCAGATTTTAGAACGTCTCTCCGGCCATAGCTTTTATTGTTTTCTCGATGGCCTCTCGGGGTACTTTCAAATACCCATCTCTCCCGAGGACCAAGAGAAAACTACGTTTACTTGTCCCTTCGGCACCTTCGCGTACCGAAGAATGTCGTTTGGATTATGCAATGCGCCGGCTACATTTCAACGATGTATGCTCGCAATATTTGACAAGTACGTAGAAAGCATTATGGAGGTATTCATGGACGATTTCTCCGTGTTCGGCGATACCTTCGATAGATGTTTAGAAAACCTCGAAAAAGTCTTAGAACGATGCGAAGAAACTAACCTTGCCCTAAATTGGGAAAAATGCCATTTTATGGTGAGGGAAGGGTTAGTTTTGGGTCATAAAATTTCTGCTAAAGGTATTGAGGTAGACGTTGCCAAGATAGAAGTTATTGAGAAGTTGCCGCCACCTACAAACATAAAAGCTATAAGAAGTTTCCTAGGCCACGCTGGTTTTTATCGTCGTTTTATAAAGGACTTCTCCAAGATCACTAAGCCCCTCACCCATCTCTTAGAAAAAGACGCTCCATTCATTTTTGATGACTCTTGTATTTCTGCCTTTGAATTAATTAAAGAAAAGTTAATTAACGCGCCGATTATGATAGCTCCGGTGTGGGACCTTCCTTTCGAGATTATGTGCGATGCGAGTAGTTTTGCGGTGGGAGCCGTATTAGGTCAACGCATATCTAAGAACTTCCACCCCATCTATTACGCTAGTAAAACCCTCACATCTGCACAAGAAAATTACACCACAACCGAGAAGGAGCTCTTAGCCGTAGTATTTGCGTTTGATAAATTTCGCCCTTACATTACACTTTCAAAAATCATTGTTTTTACGGACCACTCGGCCCTCAAGTACCTTCTTGCCAAAACGGATGCCAAGCCTCGCTTGATTCGCTGGGTCTTGCTCCTCCAGGAGTTTGACTTAGAGATCCGTGATAAGCGAGGAGCCGAGAACTTGGCCGCCGACCATTTATCAAGATTAGATAACCCCTTTATAGAAAAATTAAATGAAAAATCTTTTAATGACTATTTTCCTGATGAGAAGCTGCTTTTAGTTAATACATCTACTTCTCCTTGGTTCGCGCACATCGCCAACTATCTAGTGGCCCGGGTGCTCCCAAAAGAGTTCTCCTCTCAGCAGAAGAAGAAATTCTTTTCTGAGCTGAAGAACTACTTTTGGGAAGACCCGCATCTTTTCAAAATTTGTGCGGATCAAGTGATAAGGAGATGTGTTTCTTTTGATGAAGGAATTGAATATTCTAAAACATTTGCATGAAGGTCCGACAGGTGGGCACTATCAAGCTGCTCGCACCGCTCATAAGGTGCTTTGCGCGGGTTTTTACTGGCCTAGCCTGTTTAAAGACGCGCAAGCCTTTGTGAGCAGGTGTGATAGTTGCCAACAGTCGGGCAATATTTCTAATAAAAATGAAATGCCGCAAAATTATTTCTTAGAGTGCGAAATTTTCGACCTCTGGGGAATTGATTTTGTTGGCCCCCTTCCTTCTAGCTTCGGAAACAAATATATTTTAGTTGCTGTTGATTATGTTTCACGATGGGCTGAGGCCCAAGCTCTTCCTACGAACGACTCCCGAGTTGTAGTCACGTTTTTAAAAAAATTATTTTCTAGATTCGGTACGCCACGCGCAATCGTTAGCGATAGGGGTTCCCATTTCTGTAACGCGCAATTTTCAAAAATCCTTACTAAATACGGCGTTACGCATAAACTGTCCACTGCCTACCACCCCCAAACTAACGGTCAAGTCGAAGTAGTAAATAGAGAAATAAAAAGAATATTAGAAAAGACTGTTTCAACTTCTAGAAAAGACTGGTCAACCAAACTTGACGATGCTCTATGGGCCTACCGAACAGCGTACAAAACCGCCCTCGGATGTACGCCATATCGGCTGGTCTATGGAAAATCGTGCCATCTGCCCGTAGAGTTAGAACACCGCGCCTTTTGGGCCTTAAAATTTTTAAACTTCGATCCCCACTCAGTCGGTGACCTTCGAAAATTCCAACTAAATGAACTCGACGAGTGGCGCTCTTATGCTTATGAAAATAATAAACTTTATAAAGAGCGGACGAAGCGTTTACACGATAAACACTTAAGGCACCCTAAAAACTTTATACCGGGCGACCAAGTCCTTTTATATAATTCTCGTTTACGTTTATTTCCGGGCAAATTAAAATCTCGCTGGTCTGGCCCATTTTCTGTTTTAGAAGTATTTCCTTATGGAACTGTTTTAATTTCTCACCCTGATAAGGGTAATTTCAAAGTGAATGGTCAGCGTCTTAAACTGTATTTTTCTGGTGATGATGATGTCAGTCCAAACACTATTAAGTTTCTGCTTCATGAACTTTAATCTTGAAATTTTTATTTTTTTTTGCTAAAAACAATTTTATTTCGGGACAACAATATTTTTTGGACAATATTATTTTTGATGCGTCGAGCTCAACGACGCTTTAACCAAAGGGCGCTCTTGGGAGGCAACCCAAGTTATCTTTTTCTGTTTTCTTTATTTTACAATTTTTGCCTCGGACGGCTCCGACAAGCTGAAGCTTCTGCGATCGCCCGCTCCAACGTTGCTGAATCCATCACGAAGTCCAAAGAAGACATTCCGGGAGCGGCATCACTCAGTTTTCGCAGCAAATAAATCCGGGGAAGTACCTGTATTTCAATTCTGTCTTTTCAATTCTGCACTTTATTTTTCTCTCCTTCTCCAATCCCCTTCTTTAGCCATTGAGGACAATGTCTGTTTTAAGCTTGGGGGAGGATTTCCTCCTTCATTTTTGCTTAGTGTAAATAATTTCCTTTTTTGTAAATAGTTCCATAAAAAAAAAAATGAATATCTTAAAATTCCAAAAAAGAGAAAAATTTTCCAAAATCCAAAAAAAAGAGAATATTCCTCAAAATAAAAAAAATATATGTGTGTTTTTGAATAGTTTAGACATTTTGGTATTTCAATAGTACCCCTAGTTTTTAGTTTTGTTTTACTCAAAATCTCCTATAAACAACTTAGTTAATTATAATATTTCTAATCGTCCTTTTTAATTATGTTTCACAAGTAAAATGTTGGCCATGCTGTGTTTCTAATTCGCGGTAGCATGTTAAGGTGAAATATTTTTCTAAAACTCGCATTTCTATTATGGTTTTTTGTTTTTTTTATTTCCTTTACTTTCTCAAAAATTCATCATCCACTATTTTCTTTTTCGTTTTTGAATAATTTTTGTAAAGTCAACTTTTGAATAACGTAGTAGATGTGAACGATCCAAGTCACCTATTATTTCTATTTTCGAGTTAATTTCATCAATCTTCTTTTATTATCTAGGACTCGCTTTTTGAAAAATTTTCAAACCTTTGTTTTAAATAAATTCAAAAGCGTGAAAATGATTTAGGCCATTTTTGTTTTCGTTTGAGCTTTCCTGCCAACCTAAAAAAACTTTTACCACTAGTTAGCCGTTTTTGAGCCTTTTTCCGATTTCATTTGATAGCTCCTCCTTTCATTTCAGTTTCACCAAAGCCAAAATTTCCAACCTATCGAATCACACTAGCCTTTTTGAGTTTCATAAATTATTTTGACGATTTTGATAGGGTATTTTGTGATTTTTGTGGAGAAAGGTTTTCGAAAAAAAAAAAGTGATGTTTATTTTTGTTTGGCCAACTCAAAAAGGAAAATAAAAATATTTATGGCCTTTGTTTTGAAAAAAGAAAAAAAAAATGAAAAAGAAAAAGAAAAAGAAAAAAAAATGTGTATATATTTTTATGAAAGTTTTTGAAACTCTTTGCTTTGGTTTAGTGTGATTTTAAACCTTCACGTTTATCTTTGAATTCCACTCCTAATCATTTTCCTAAACCAAGCGTTTCTGTCCTATTTAAGTCCTTTTGATTCACGCTTTTTGTTTTTTATTTAACAACTAAGAAAAGAAAAACAGTAAATCAGTTTTAGTTTTGGATTTAAACCTAGATTTTTGATAATTAAATTGATATAATTATAATGCGTTGCTTGGATCTAGTAACAACTCAATGCGTGTTTTTCATTTTCGTTGCTTTACTTAAGTCCATTTAAAAAAATCTCGCTAAAATTTTGGATGATTTGTTTTTATTAAGTAAAGTTTATAAAAGTTTTACCATACCTAAATAATTGTTTTAGACTTACATTTCACCTTTTCCCTACTAAGAATTTCGCATAGTACTTGTGTAGGCATAATTAGAACTTTTTGATTAGTCATTTTTATAAATATCTAGTTTTTATATTTTTGCTTGGGGACAAGCAAGGCTTAAGCTTGGGGGAATTTGATAATACGTTTTGTAGCCTAAACTATTATCGTTTTTTATATTTTATATTGTACAAATTATGTCTATTATTAGTTTATTTTTATCCTTTTTATGTAAATTTTATTGCCACTAACTTTTTCCTGTCTTTTTGCAGGTTTTCAGAAAAATTGCCAAAATGGCCTGTCACGCCCCCTGTCACGCCCTACCCTGGGCGTGACCTAGGGCGTGTCACCCGATCCCGAGGACACCTGCTGGAAGGGACAGAAAACGGTCAAAACCGCTGTCACGCCCCCCTGTCACGCCCTCCCTGGGCGTGTCACCGGGCGTGACCAGGGGCGTGTCGCCCTCTGCCGCAAAGCTGCCGCCGCATTAAATGCCCTTCCGCCTCAGCACGCAAATAGTACTGTCACGCCCCATGTCACGCCCGTGACATGGGCGTGACACTTTCCTTTTTCGGTGACTGACGGATTTCCGACCAATGATTTGGACATGACATGCCTGTCACGCCCCCCTGTCACGGGCGTGACCTAGGGCGTGACCACCGACGTACCGAAGCAATCATCCCTCCCGCCAGAATCCAGAGCCCGAGGTCAAATCCGTACCTGTCACGCCCCCTGACACGCCCCCCTAGGGCGTGTCGGAGGGCGTGACCAACCCGAGATTTTTTTCTATAAATTGAGCCCCCCCCCTCTCCATTTCAGCAAGCTTTGGTTGAGTGGGGGAGGTGCTGCCCCTTTGTTTCTTGATCCTTTTTCATGTATTCTCTCTCTCTCTCTCCCCCTCTCTTTGTACTTTTTGGTTAACCCTAGTTTAATCATAGTTTGTGCTAGCTTTTAATGTAATTTTCTTCTTGCTTAGTGCTTAATGTAGGGCTAGAATAGGGTTTAATTTTCATGCACTTGTAACTTTAATTTTCAATAGTGTAACTTGCCCTTTTTATTAATAAAAGTGTTCTTGTTTAGCTTGTGTTCTTCTTATGCTTTTCTACTCATCTTCCCCCCTCCACTCCATTATGATTAACTAATCCTCCTTGTACTCGATCTTGATGATCCGAGATTAGAGCGATTATGTTATGATGTTTTAATTAATCTTTTCTTTTTAGGTTAGGGCCTTGAATTACTCTTGATTTATCACGGGTCGGAGGTATATTTTCGATATATACTCTCCGCCTTTGCTTTCATTCTGGGCTAGCCGAGAGGCCGAAAGAATGAAGTGAGCATTCAAGAGTAAAGGGAGTTGTACGCACCCCTCGAGAGAGGCAGACGTCCAAATCTCCCGGATTGGAGTAAAATCCAATAGTGGGGTTCACCGCGTAAAGCGAGTTTTAGGCCTCCGATTTAGACGAGAGTCGGTCGGACCTTCCTAAACTCAGTTGGGCACGACTTCGAGAGAAGCGTGTTCAAGCTTTAGGAACCTCCACGGTCAAGGACCTTTATCCTATTAAGTTTAGATTTTTATCGCATTTTTCTTAATCGTCTTTAGCCGAGGTGAATCTCGATCGGGTGCACTTCCATTTCATATTGTTCTACCTTTTTGTAGTAATCTCATATATTGTGCTCTTTTATTAACTGCGGTAATTTCCTTTCTAGCTTAGTTGTTTGCTTAATAGCGTAACTTAATTGCGGTAGTTCTCTTTTTAGTTTGCTTTAATTTCTCCATTGCGCTTAGATTTTCTAAAACCCTAGTTTTTCCGTCGATAAGATAATAGCGTTCGTGTGAGTAAGCTTAGCCAACAGTTCCCGGATCTTAATACGACACTTGTGTCCCCTTGCTACAATTCGATAGGTATACTTGCCTCATCGGGTTGCTAGTTCGGTTGCGTTTATTTTCTTCGAACCCTAGCGCGCAACAATCTCCAGCCTCAGTAAATAACAAGGTCACTACTCTTGAAAAGGAGATGAGTAGAGGCTTTGCTGAAATTCAAGCCAATACTGATGAGCTAAAGAGATTGTTTCAATTGGGTGGAAAAGCAATAGATCACACTATTACAAGTATAGGTGAACTAAGGAATCAAGCTGAAACTGTTGCACATAATCAGATAATATTGGACAAGAATGCTGAAGCAAATGTGATGAAAGTATGTGAAGAAGTTGGCACTTTCAGAGATGAAGCAATTGCCAAGCTAGCTGTAGATATCAGCAAGGGGGATAAAGTTGTCAAAGAACAAGTTGAAAAAGTAGTTGAAAAACTGTCTGAACAAGCTCAAACAACTGTGGATGATCTAGTCAAGAATTTGAAAGCAGATATTCTATCTCAACTCCAATCTGTCAAATTCTACATTTATGATACAGCTGTATGGGTAAACAACCAGAATTTCCCAAATGCCCAGCTTAACCCTACCATCATTCCCAGCTTCTTAAATCCTCTTGAAGAACATCCTCCAGCAGATGCTCCAGCTCAGGCAACCATACCAGAAGGTGTGCCAGTCTTCTCACCCAGACCTGATGGTGATGTGACTGAGCCCCCTCTCTCCTATACTGATATGTGGCAAGATGAAATTCCTTCTAGTTCTCAAGGTGCCCCAAGAAAGAAAAGAAAATATGGTGACAGCGCTTCTGCCAGCCGTTCTGCACCTAGAAAAGAGCCTGCCCCAGCTTCTGAAGATAGACCACCAATTGTTCATACTGAAGTTTGGAGTCCAACCTCCAAATCTCTGATCCTTGATACCTTGAAGCTAGTAACAGATCTTGGTGAGAACAGAGATCAGTATTACAGTTATTCAGAATGGAAGGCTTATGAAGAATCTCAGATTGACAGGAATTGGGGATACAACAACCCAGCTGCTCCTCCTAGGCCCAGAACATATTTTCCTAAACCTTTCAGTTACCTAGAGAGGCAAGAGCTGAAGAGAGAAAGAATGCACAAAGAAGCCCCTTCTTGAGTCAATGAGAATGTGGAAATGGATATTTTAATCTGTTAAAAACATTTCTATATATATATTTGATTCTGGTTATGGCTATCTTTTTATTTACCCTGTTTTAGCTTACCTTTTTTTCTTTTTGTATATGTGTGTTGTTCCTTTTACTTTAAGTAATTCACCTTAGTGTAGAGGGTGCTGACATCTACAAATAGGGGGAGATTGTTGGGATTTGTCTCCACAATACCTCAGATTTGTAGGAGGTCAGACCTTGAACTAAGATGAATTAAGATGTATTTGATATTGTGTTCAAGTTGTATGTGTGCAGGTTCTCATTGCCAAGTGTAGACCAATGTCAGTCTATAATTGGTCACCAAACACAGGACCATACAAAGTAATCCCTCATTGTGTGATCCAAAGTGTTGACCCATGTATAGCCTCTCTATTGGGATACACTTCCTATACAAGCACTTGGATTGGTGGACTGAAGTATTGAAGTTTATTTTCTCAGAAGAAATTTTTCTAAGTCCACATACTCGAGTAGCCTTCTTCATATACTCGAGTAAGTGACTTAGTACTCGAGTAGATCCTCAGACATACTCGTGTAGGCTCTGTATACTCGTGTAGATAAGTTTATACTCGAGTAGATAGTTAGTCACTCGAGTAAGTCATATATTATACTCGAGTAGATCCTTCTGTTCTTAGATCCGAAATTTTCTCTAAGTCCACATACTCGAGTACCTCCTTTTATACTCGAGTAAGTGAGTCTGCACTCGAGTAAGTTGGGTTACATACTCGAGTAGACTGTATTATACTCGAGTAGATAATAACTTGCACTCGAGTAGTTGGTTAGTTACTCGAGTAAATGTTCTGTTCATACTCGAGTAGATCTGTGCTTCTCATCTCAGAAATATTTTAAGTCTACATACTCGAGTAGTTCCCTATATATTCGAGTAAGTGACTCTATACTCGAGTAGTCGTTATTCATACTCGAGTAGGTTAGTGATTACCCGAGTAGTTTTCTCAACATACTCGAGTAGTTCCTTTTCCCCTCACTCGAGTATCTCCAACCCTTTCACTCGAGTAATTTTTTCCTATCTTATCTGAGAAATTTTCTCTAAGTGTTTTTACTCGAGTATATACTCTCATACTCGAGTAGTTCGAAAATCACTCAAGTGTTGATCTCTGAATCACTCGAGTAGCTTCTCTTCTTATACTCGAGTATACTCCTACTATCCACTCGAGTATATACCATCTGATACTTGAGTATGTTTCTTCTATGACTCGAGTATATCTGTTTAAATTTTCCTGAAATTCTCTAATCAATTTCGCGGTGTATTTCAAATTAATCATTTCTGATTGGTCCACGTGTCATCCCTAATTAATTTTCTGACCGTTGGAGTCCACCTATAAATAGGTCCTCTCAGATTTGACTAATAACAAGTTTACAGAGATTTTTTTTTAAAAAAGAGAAAAAGTTCCGTGAACCCTAATTTCTCACGCCGCCGCCATTGACGTTCACGGAAGAAGCTCTGGATCGACGATCTTCGATCGCTGTTTTTCAACTCTGATTCTCCAGCGATCCAGACGAAAGTTAATCACTCGATCTCGCCGAGCCTCAAAGATTTCAGATCTATTGTCTCGATCGAAGTGATTCCGTTTTTCAGATTTGTGGATCTCTCTCAAATCGTCTTCAACATACTCTGATTAAGCCAAAGTTCTTAAGGAATAAGATTATCAAGATCCAGATCTGAGAATATTACTGTTTGTATTTTATTTTCAAACCAAATTTCATTGTAGGAGTTTTTCTCCGAGATTTGTAGGAAGGCTTTATCTTCCGAGTTTTGTAGATCCGGTTTGGATCGAGTTTTGTAGGAATGTTGTTCCGAGGTGTAGGATTGTTTTCAATCCGAGATAGTGGAGTAGCCGAGTCTAGTGATTTGCTAGATCGGTGAGTAAAGTGGACGTACCCAAGATTAGGGAACCACTATAAATCTCTTGTCGTCTGTGATTGCTTGATGTGTGCTGTGTTATTTTTTAATTCCGCATTTGACACGCATTTCACCTATTCACCCCCCTCTAGGTGATTTAGGCTAACAACTTAGTACTCTCAATGTCAACAGTTCTAAAATGTTGCAATAGGTCAACCAAAAAACTGTTGCCTGTTCTAAAGGTTTTGGCAACAGTTTTTGTATAGTGTTGCCTAAAGGTATGAAAACTGTTGCCTTAGATCTTTGGCAACACGCTTATTTGAGACACCCCTATGGCAATAGTTTTTGATGTTTTGGCAACACTTTGCAGTTTTAGGCAACAGTTTTCAAGTGTTGCTAAAGGCTGGAAATGGTGTAGTGTACCTTTTCGATCGAGTTCTTCCTCTGATACCACTTATAAGACCCCTTTTTTTCTTTTTAAAACCTCGGGGTCTTAGGCCCAGAATCGCCGCTTTGCGGTGACACCTTCACGCACTGGAAGGCCGTCACTACAAAACGCCAATCCGGCAGGCCAAATCGATCATAGAAAGAGTAGCACGAGAGTAAATAAAACATGTCCACAGAGATCACATATATAATGAATAATCTCCACGAAGGGAAAGTCCACAGTAATAATAATACAAAAAGTACACAAAATGGGGCTCACGCAGGATACTTCAATATCCTCACTACATATCACTCATCGTTGAAGCTAAAATAAAATAACTACTAATGATCGGGACTCACAGTCCCATCTATCTGAACTCCGGTGCTAGACTATCCCATCTTCAAGCGTGCCGACTCCGGGGCTGCTCCTCCATGCTGGGCTCCATGGTCCCCTAAAATGATGTGGTTCGAAAACCATTTGTCTAAAAGACTAAGACGTTTCATCCTCTACCCCTTCCCTCATTTCTCCTAGGAATCGAGCAGCGAAAGGAAGGAGAGGTAGTGAGGGTGGAGAATGAACAAGAAGTAGGTGGCGGTGGAACTAATCTAACAGTTCTATAAGTATATGTGGCAGTAATAAAAGTATGAAAGACTGAACAATAAATAAGTAACCTTAACTTATACGTAAACATATAAGCTAAGAGATCTTCTGCAAGGCTCTTATCGTATTAAAAGTCTCATACCAATTTATACGATAGGGTGTTATTTTATAAGCAAGCATTATTTATATATTCGCAAAATAAACCTTAACTTATAAGCACGCTCATGCGAGCTTATAAACAAAGGGGTTGTTTGGAAGGGACTATTGTATAAGGTGTCCCATACCACTTAATACAATAGGTGTCTGGGTTTATATGCAATGATGATGCTATGACATGCAAATATGCTATGACGTGAACATACAAGTGCAACTCACCCACCTAACTTTGTGTACACAGACCTTTAGTTCCCCCTTTCTGGAGCCTAACCTCCAAGGATACCTCCATAGTGGCAAACGGAAACAGTGGGTTGGGCCTCAATCACCTCTAAACCGGTAATTTTACTACCAGTCAGACCTTTCGTACGCCTCGACGCTAGTGCACTAAGAGGAGCTCCTGCATACTCTTTGCCGGCTAGTCCACCGGACTTAATTTTGAGTTGTGCAAAACTACACTTGTCGAGTCAACGTATTAGCGTCGGTGCATCGACCCTCCAATATTGAAGACTCACCACCTTATAATTTATGCACACGAAACCTTGATGTATCAACCACCGAGCCAAAGCTCCCCGGACTAACCCGTCCGTCTCAACCAACAACCGAGCCAAAGCTCCCCAGACTAACCCGTCTGCCACCACCAAAAATCGAGCCAAAGCTCACTGGGCAAACCTGCCCATCACCAAATCCACCGAGCCTACTGCCCGAGTGAGCCAACCTAACATCCTGAGACATCGAGGTGAGTGAAAGTGAATCCCAAGTTATACTACTTACTCTTGCTGTTTATTTTACCTACAATTTAGGTTAGCCCGGGACTGCCAAAGGCATACCCCGTGAAAGGTTCTCGAGGGCACTAAGAACTACGATGGGCTAAAGCCCAAAGCTCCCTTTCGCAAGGCACTTACTATTATTAGTTAATACCCGATTCCCGCTCACTTTTAATATTACTCTAGATCTAACCCTTGTGTGTTTTGACTCTCTCTCTCTCCATAGGAAAGACGATCTTTCGTCAATCCCGAGCACTACCTAATCTTAGACAACCCAACAATCTACTCTGAAAGTGAGGATAGATACAACTCTAGAGGGGGGTGAATAGAGTATTCAAAAATTATGACACCCTACTCAACTCCCTTAGAGTTAATTTGCGGAATGAGTTTATAGATATTTGAAATCCTAGAGCCTAACACAAAGTGAAGTGCACAAGATAAAGCAAACTATAATTACAGTTGAGCTTTGGTCCTATCACAGCAACTAGCAATCCTAGTTATTTCTACTCACAACCACAGTGCAATAAATTAATTGAAGCAACACAGACGACACAAGAAGTTTATAGTGGTTCCCTCTAAATAGGTACATCCACTCTTCTACCACCCTGGTAGGAATCCACTACAGGTTTTTGTTCAGGTGCCCTGACACCAACTAATCTACTTCAGGTAGATGAAGTAGACCCTTTGAGCTTTTGATCAGGAGCTAAAAATCCAACACAGGTTTTTGATCAGGTTCCCTGCCACCAAGGTTCACTTTTGAAGGGAGTAATAACCCTTTATACAGGAGGTTGAGAGAGGGTTAGAGGGTCTTCTCTATTGTTAAAACAGATTAGAGAAGCAAGTGGATTGCACAGAGCTAGAAAGCTCTAAAGAATCAAGGCTCCCCCTGGCTTAGTGATATACAGGAAGAAGTCTTGCTTCAGGGTGCAGGAACTCTTCTGAACTCTTGACAGAGAGCGGTCTTGAAGTTCTTGAAGGAGCAGCTTGAAGAAGACTCTTGATTTGTAATTGATGTTCTTCTTCAACAGCTTTTCTTCCTTCTTCTTCTTCTTCTTAAGACTCTGAGTGAATATTCCTGGCAGCAGGATTAACTCAGGATTGAAGAATAGAGAGTTGAAGAAGGTCGATCTTCTCAATTGAATATAAAAATATCTGAGAGCTGTATCTCTTGTTGTTGAATCTGTATATGAATATCTGTGTATATCTCTCTTCTATATATTATTGTTTTTCTTGTAACTCTTTTCAATATCTTGTTGTTGTTCTTTCAAAAGAAACTCTTTATATATTGGCCTTTGTAACAGCTCTAATCTTTGTTTGAATTTTGTCTTCTTCTGAGATTTGCGATCTGGGCTGCAAATAGCAAATAACAAAACATATCCTGCAGACAGACATGCTATAAAGGGATAACGCTTTCTAAGAAGCTGCAAATCCAATCTAATAAAAGGAGTACTAAAGAAAGTCACATCAGACTAAACTCTTTACGGACAGAGAAGACTTTTGTGTCTAACGGCTATAAAGGACAGAATGGCAGATAAAGCAAAAAGATATTTCAACTAATAAGACAAAAAACTTTGTCAGAAAAAGCTTGACTTATGCACAAAGGATGGGGCAAAGATTGCCTTGATATGTATGCATAAAATCAATGAAATAATCTTTAATAAAATATGCCAAATAAATAGGAAATAAATCATAGAACAGAAGGAGTACAAAATTACTAAAGGTAGACAGAAGAACGTCGAACGACCCTCAGAGATTGTCGACCAAACTACCGAGATCGTCAACCTATCTGAACAGATAGTCGAATGACACAGATAGTCGAACTAACAAAGCAGATAGTCGAGCTATCAAAAAGATAGTCGAACAATCAAACAGATGGTCGAACTATCAACACAGAGCAGATAGTCGAACTATCAGAGCAGATAATCAAACTACCAAAACAGAAAAGATAGTCGAACTATCAAACAGATAGTCGAGCTATCAGATAGTTGAACTATCAAGGCAGATAGTCGAACTATCAAACAAAAAAGATAGTCAAGCTATCAAACAGATAGTCGAGCTATCAGATAGTTGAACTATCCAAGCAGATAGTGTAACTATCAAGCAAAACAGATAGTCGACCTATCAAACAGATAGTCGAGCTATCAAATAGTTGAACTATCAAGCCAGATAGTCGAACTATCAAGAAATCTGTCTTGTCAAAAGAAGTCGAGCGGGGTTCGACGATCGACGAGGCAGATACCACAGATCGTCGAGCTTACAAGAGTTGAACTAACTTAAAGATAGACGATCTGCTGACTGACGATAGTCGACCAACTGATAGACGATCGTCGAACAGTTGATAGACGATAGTCGAGCGGCGTTCGACCATAGTCGAACCAAAAACAACTTAACTAAATCTTCATCTAGAAAAGTGACAACTCTGCAACTAAAGCAATCTAACCAAATAACTAACCTTTGACCATAGATAAATCTTGGGTCAAGAAACTAATTGAGAAGACTAAACTCAAATCCAAACTAGGGTACCAACATACTCATCCCAACTTCCAATGATACACTCTAACTCACTTCACAAAAATCACTAAACTAACAATCCCATCTCTCCACGACCATTCCACATGTTATCACTGTTCGTGTCGAGAACGTCTCTTGGTCGCTGAAGAACCTGCGAGAGAGAGAAAATGGTAAAAGAGGAACTGTGAGTTGTCGGTTACTAGCGGTTAATTGAAAAGGAGACAAAAGGGTGCCGCTAAAATCAGCGACATCGGAGTTCTCTTGTCACGGCTAAAACCACTCCTGTGACGGGCTTTTCGGTTGTCATAGATGAAGCGATTATAGTGGTTACCAAGGAACACTCGATCAGATAATAACCCGCTCGATAAAGGATTTGAGACCGCTGCCACAGACGGCGAGCTTGACGATTCGATTCGCGATGCCTAGAGAGTACTGTTCATGTCTATTTATAGGCTCGGGATCCTGCCCGAGCGGGCAGGCGCTAGAATCTCCTGATTCCTAGGGGACAGGAGAGCGGGCAGCGGTGACAGGATGCATAGCTAGAGAAGAAAGAGGGCATGTTTTTAACAGCGCGGCTACGCAGTCTTCAATTGAAAGACCGGAGACTCTCAGACGGAAAAACGGCTTGCTGATTGCCACGGTCTTGCGGTTACGCGGTCAAGAATCGGACCCTTGACTCATCTTAAGGGAGAAACTGAATAGCGGTCTCCCGGGAAAACATTATCCCCGCATATTTCCGAATGTTGGAGAATTTTGGAAATGTTAGCTTTACCCGCCAGACCGACGTAGCCTTTAATATGCCTCGAAGCTATAAATACCGCCGGAAGGAGAGAGATCCAGTTATCCCCTGGGAGACAGAATACTTGGATTGAGGTTAACACTTTGTTGCTCGCTATGCCGATGAAAAACCTGTTCGGAGACATGTACAGGAAATCCGGTTTGAATGCAAAACCGCTCGTTCGGGAAAATGCGGCCAAAGTTGCTTGTCCGCCCGACACAACGACTGGGAAAACTTCTATAGCTCCCACATTACTGATTACTCTAGCCGAAAAACTGAGTGAGGAGAGCCGGAATGGTGGGACCAAAATCGACCTGCTTGTTACCCCTGAGACCGCCATTACCCCCGACATCGACATTACTGATAACACTCCACACAACCATGACAGCGGATTAATTTCTCCAGCCGACCATCTTAATGACATTATGGAGAAAGAGATGAAGGACACTTTGACTGCGGCGGATAAGTTGAAACTTGAACTAGGGATCAGCAAGCCCTCCCTGGAGAAACAGAAACGCCGATCCGGGCCGACCACCGAGGAGCGGGTAGAAAGGAAGCTTCGTCAAAAGGGGAAAGTGAATAAGAAGTAATCAGCTCTTAAAGTCGCCACGGCCCTGTCGTCCACTATTTCTGAGGAGGGCGAGATATCTGCTGACTCGAAAAGGAGATCGAACAGCCATCAGAGGTAACTGTATTGGCCATGCTAGAGAAATTACTTATTGCGGACGAATACTCTCTGGAACTTGACCTCCCTGTTAACACTCGTTATTTGCAGGGGATGGAGGAAATTCTTATAGTATGGCCGTAACGAGTGGTGCGAATCCCACAACCGAATCCCTCGCCGAGCTCCAGAAAGAGTCTGTCGTCGAAGAAGAACTTCTGGCCGCTGGCCTTGCCCCTGATGACAAGACCGATTTTTACATGCGCGAGCGGGTAGAATAAACTGAGATCCCTCGGACAGGTAAGTTGCTGTCCGCTTCGAGTAAGGAAAATCTCGCAAAGAAGATACTGCGGAGAAAACGTGCAGTCCGCCTGATCTCCGAAGGTAGGGAAATCCCGATGACCAAGGAGATATATAGGGCGGGAAGAACCAAGTCCGCGCGACTTTTGAAAGCCCAGATAAGGAGGATCGATCCGGGGAACGCGCGATGACCAATATTCTCTGACCCCGAGTTAACGATAGCGAGAGAAAGACTTGAATTTGAGCCATTGCCTCAAAGTATTGTCCCTTTAGTGTCCGTCTTATCCATCGATGCTCTTTTTTTTAACCGCTTGTTGTGTTGCTGTTTCAGTGACAAATGGTGCGGGCTTGGCGATTATCCTTGTGAACACTCCACCTCCACCTGACGAGGAACAGAGGCCTTCTGGTGAACTTAGTCGTAATCTCGTGTGGTTAGAGGGAAAGGTTCAATCTGTAGAGGAGGAGAAAGGTGCGCTAAAAATGACGGTGGAGAATTTGGCTGGAGAGGTGAACTCGGCCCGTAAAGAAGCCGACGTGGCTTGGGAGGAGGCCAGAGCCGCCCGAGAAGAGACAAAATGTGGGAAGGCGCAACTGATCGCGTAAGCCGTAGCGCACGAGAAGGAGTTGAGAGATTGAGATTAACAACAAAAATGACTACTCGACGATGTCGCCCACTATCGAAACCGGTGTCATTAGGCATGGAATGAAGTGCGATGCCAGCCCGGGAACCAGAGGGGTGATGGTATGGTTCGGGATGAGACCTTGTCGATGAATCAAGCAGCTTCAACCGTGCGACTTGCCGGACAAGCGGCCTCCACTGAAACGGGGGTATATGTTGGTCGTGTGGGTCGTGACGCTGCAAGGATTCATCAGCACCATCACAATGTGCTTCACCATCTATCCGCTGCGATCTCCACGATTCTGCATGCGGGTGACTTGGTGGCTCACATTGGTGGGGACCTACCAGATCGCGGCGAGCTAATAAGTGATAAGAGAAAGAGGGAAATGAATGTAAAGGGGAAATAGTTTTGTATATTTATTTGAACTTGGTGGCACTGTGCGGTTAAATTTATTCGTAAACTGTTGTTTGAATTTTAAATTTCCCTTGCCATTATATCTTTTAACCGCTCAGCTTCACGTTCTGATATACCCGCGCGGTTTTTCTACCATATGTCTGGTCATTTATGCTTTTCTGATTACAATTTTCCTTATAAATAGTACAGAAAATTCTTCCCTTATAATAAAATTAGAGTTCATTACTTCCACCGGATAAGAAAAATGGTATCCGAGCGATCTAGTGCTTCAGCCGTATTTCCTCGGTCAGAATTCAGGAGCTCCTCCTTGACCGAAAGCGAGCTTTTGCAATTTGTGCACAGACATATGTACGATGACTCAATAGTCACGCGGTTACGTTCAGCGGCGGAGCGGTTAAATTCGGTTTGAAATAACATTACTGTCATACCCATCGATCACTTTGAACATGGCTTTTCTTTCCCCCCGTTCATCGAGCTTATAGAAATTATGTACTTTTACGGAGTCGTCCTCAGTCAGCTCCCCCCAAACACAATTGGCGCCATAATGAGATTTCTGATCTATCTGCGTTTGGAGCGGGTAAAATTCACTATGAACCTCTTCGAAAACTGTTTCGTGGCCCGATCGATCAGGGCGGGTAAAAAGGAAAACAAACTTTTCCGCGACATTATTTACTTCGGCTACAAGGGGCTAAAGGTAGTAAATCTCCAAAACAAAGTTATGGATTGGTCGACTAGATATCTGGTCTTTACAGGGAACCTCGGAGTCCTCCCCCTAAGTCCGCAAGCCCGCGCGGCTAATAACTTTAGAAGGATAGAGCTCTGAGGGAAAGAATTAGAAATCACAAATTTCTACAAGAAGGAGCGGCTGGAAATCATTTATTATTTGCCACTATGGGTAGTCGCGGCCGAATACGATACGACCAACTGTAAGCGTCTTGTTGCTTTAAGAAGTTTGTATTCGTGGCATTCTGTTAACCCCTTCCCTTTATAGTTCAGCTAGAGGTTCCGGCGAGCAAACCGATCTCTCCAGAAGGTCCGGTGCTGACTCAAAGTGAGCTGCGTAAACAGAGGGAAGCTAACTGTATCGAGGCTGATGACCCTGCTATGAGTGAAAGTCCAGCCATTCCTTTCGTGCCGGATTGGATCGAGAAGCTCCTGAAGGATCTCCGCGGTAAGGATGTCGTGCGATTTCATCGGAATGGGGAACATATATCGGTTTCCACTTATCTTCCTCCCTGGTCAAGCTCCATACTTACTTGTCATGCCCGGGAGGCTGGCTTTTCCCTATACGGGAAGAAAAACATGGCCGAGATGAAATCAGTGCCAACCGCACGGCTACCCACCTTAGCCGCTTAAGCTCGGGCGAGGAGCTTCACCCTGGACCACTTCATGGGTGAAGCCCTTGCCGAGGTTACTAACATAGCCGAGCGGCTAGAGGCAAGGGTGGAGGAGTTAGAAGAAGAAAATGAAGCTCTGAAGGCTGATAACAAAAAGCTGAGGGAGTGCGTGAGGTAACAAAAACCTTACACGTTGTTTTTTATCCGATCGGTCTCAAATTCTAACCAAATTTTATATTGCTTCTAATCTTATAGAGAATGTATAACCGGGAGAACCCGGCTTTCTTGCATGAAATCATCTCCCATTTGGGGGAAGGAGGGGAGGACATTCTTTACATCCTCAAGGAGAGAGGTTCTTGGGTACCGGAGGAACAAAAACTTACATTCGACGACCTCTTCCCTGAATTCAAAACAAAGGAGGCCCAACGGGATAATACAGCCAGTGCGGCTAAGATAGTTGAATCAACTCCTGCTTCTAAGGTTGAGGCCGATACCCGTGATGGTGAAGAGAACGACGTCGAAGAAGTTACCGAGGAAGATTCTGGGGATAGCGGAGAGTCCGATTCTTCAGAATCTACCGGGTCGAGCAAGTCTTTGAGTGCTTGAAGTTCTTCCAGCTCGGGACGGGATCACCAGAAGAAGAAAACCAAGATATAGACGGGATGTATCTATTTTCTCTTATCAGACCGCGCAGATTCTATTTTTTGTAAACCGCGTGGTATATGTGTAATGGCCTTTTTTGTGAATAACATTCTTAATTTTTCATGCTGTGTGATGTCGTGCTGTTGAATTGTTTTTATTTCCTCATTTAATTAACGGATTGAAATGAAGATTTCGCAACTTGATCCTGCACCGAATTTCGCGTGACGGGTTTGCGGCTCGTACCCTTTTTTGTCCGTTCGATTATAATTTGGACAAGAAAACCAGTACAGAATTCCATATAACAAGCTTGCGACTTGCAACTTTATATCCGCGCGATTACATCCCGATAAGAAAAAATAGTACAGAATTCCATTATAACAAGCTTTCGACTTACAACTTTATATCCGCGCGATTACATCCAGATTTTAAAAAAAGTACAGAATTCCATATAACAAGCTTGCGACTTGCAACTTCTTTCCCGCGCGATTACATTCAGATAAGAAAAAATAGTACAGAATTCCATATAAAAACTGGCGACTTGCAACTTCTTACCCGCGCGATTACATTCAGATAAGAAAAAAATAGTACAGAATTCCATATAACAAACTGGCGACTTGAAACTTCTTACCCGCGCGATTACATTCAAATAAGAAAAAAATAGTACATAATTCCATATAACAAACTGGCGACTTGCAACTTCTTACCCGTGCGATTACATTCAGATAAGAAAAAATAGTACAGAATTCCATATAACAAACTGGCGACTTGCAACTTCTTACCCGCGCGATTACAAGATAATTATTTACTGGTCGTGCTAGTGGTGGTGACTGATTCGCTGCTTTTTGTCTCCTCACCCGCTTGTCTTGACAATTTTTCTTCGAGAGACTGGCTCGACAGCTGATCCGACAGCGAATAGAAGCTCCAAAAAACTCGCCCTGCGATCAACCCAGTTTCACCTTGCAGCGCGGTTATGCGATAATAACTGAGTTCAGAAAAAAGAAAGGAAGTGTGCCCGATTACCAAGACCTAGATTGATCAACAAGGATGAGGCTGGTGGGTGCTGAGATCGCACCATCTCATCTCAAGGAAGATCAATAAAATCGTAATAATATCCTTTATGACGCATGGTAGAGCAAAGCACCCACCCTGACCCTCCTAAAATGCAGAGGTGGTGTGCTAGGTGCCAGCTGAGGTCCGACGCCCATAAGCCCTCCGCACGAGAATCTGCAAGCTCCCACTACACGGTGCGAAAACTCCCCGCTACACGTGGTCTTGGTGGTGTTACGCTAATGACAACAACTCTCGTGGTGGATCGAGCTTGACTCGGCGGTGTTACCCCGGGCTTAACATTTCCTAGCTTCGAGTCTTGAGAGTAAATACCACGCAATTTGTCCTAAGAATAAAACCGCTTCAAATCATCTCCGCCCCAGGTATGAGTGATGTCCTCCCCATCATATGTTTGTAGCTTGTACGCACCCCTTTTCTGAACTTCCTTTATGATAAAAGGCCCGATCCAATTGGGATTCAATTTTTCGACAGAGCCATTTCTTACTGGAGCATCCAATTTCTTCAGAACTAGGTCTCCTACCTGAAATTGCTTGACCCTTACTTTCTGATCGAAATATCGTGCCATCCTCCTTTTCACTTCCTCTTGCCTAATGGTAGCCTTATCTCAAAGTTCCTCGATTTGATCCAGGCGGTTTCTCATTTTTTTCATCATTAATTTCAAGCCAGTCTTCCCAATTTTGCCTAGCTAGTAAGACCCTGGGCAACGACACTTCGAATTCTATTGGGATGAGGGCCTCTGATCGATGTGAGAGCTTGAAGGGAGTCTCTCCTGTGGAGCTGGAAGGTGTAGTCCTTAGGGCCCATAATACTGAGGGGAGTTGATTAGCCCAACTACTTTTTAAACTCATAACTCTTTTCTTGAGCAAGTTCAAAATTCATTTATTGGCCGCTTCTACTTGGTCGTTGCTCCGAGGATGATGTACTAAGGAAAATCGGAGGTCGGTTCCCGCCTTATTGCAAAGATCAATCATTTTCGCGTTATTGAACTGAGGTCCGTTATCTATGATTCTTGCCATGGGAACTCCGTGCCTACAAATTATATCACCCCATATAAAATTTTTGACTATTTGAGCCGTTGTTCTCGCTAGCTCCTTAGCCGCAATCCACTTAGTGAAGTAGTTAATCATAACCAAGATGTAGCGGCGCTGACTACTCGCCATTGGAAATGGCCCAATGAGGTCCATCCTTCAAATCGCAAATGACCATGGTGTCGTGATCGAGCAAAGTTGTCGAGCGGGCTGGAGTTGAAGTGGAGCAAATTTCTGGCATAAAACACATTTCTTGGCATACAGCCCTGCGTCTTTCCTCATTGTCGGCCAAAGATATCCTTGACGTAAGATCCATTGTTCTAAGGTTCTGGCTCCAGAATGGCTACCACATTCTCCCGAATGGATGTCTTGAAGTACGGTGGGGACTTCCACTTCCGAAACACATCTTGCCATGGGAGAGATGAAAGTTCTTCTATAAAGTATCCCGAAGATCAGGTTGTAATAAGCTGCCTTAACTTTGAATCTTCTTCGATCTTTAATAGCATGATGATATTCTCCTTTTTATAGGTACATAATGAATGGATCTACCCAGGAGTAACGCTGATCGACTTGTATTGTGTAACACCCCGAAAATCAAAAGAGGGACGGGTGACATTTTAAGCCAAGTCTGGGTTTTGGAGCAGGTGTCACGGGCATGACACGGGCGTGTCACGGGCGTGACATGGGCGTGTCATGGGCGTGATCGACCTCGGGTCGTGTGGTCGACGTTTTTACGATCGACGATCGTCGAGTTGAGGCACACGACCTGGGACACGGGCGTGTCACACTGGGTAATTTCTGAGTTATGCACACAGGCCATGACACAGGCACAGACACGGGCGTGTCACATGTGACACGAGCGTGTCGGGTGCCGTGTCGAAGGCCGTGTCCTTCTCGGGAAAAGAGTGCTGGTAGTTGCACATGGGGCGTGACACGGGTCTTGACACGGCCGTGTCGCATGCAACACGGGCGTGTCGGAGGCCGTGTCGAATGTCATGTGCTGGTTGGTATGTTGTGTGAGATGGCGAATAGGTGACACGGCCATGCACACGGTTGTGTTGCAACCCGTGTTCCGCCAAGATTTTGTAATATTGGGCTGAATCGCAGCCGTTCGATTTCTTTATTTGGGATACGACGGCTCAGGGCTGTTCCTGGTGTGATATATCCGGGAATAGGGCTTGGAAACCCTTACTCCCTTTGAGTTTTATCTCTCTAAAAGTTAGAGAGAAGGGAGAGCAAGGAGGAGGAAGAAGGCCATGATCCGGTCACCGGCGGAGCTTCAGAGCTCCAAATCACGATCCGAGTCTGGATCCACGAAGGCAAGGCCGATACGGTGCTTTCAATTCAGCTAGATTGTCATGGCGCCAAGGAAAAACGCAAGGGTAATGATTCTCTTCTAGAGCATGTGAAGCTCTTCTTCCTTTGCATGGGAAAACCCTTCTCCCGTGAGTGTGCGGTGAGATTGCGGTATTCCTTGGGGTAGATATGTAAAGTCCCCCTTATTAGAGTCCGGAAACGTAGAACGGACATAGGCATGATGTGTGAAGCCTACCCGGACGTGTTGGTCTGGATCGGTGATGATTTGCTGTGCATTTTTAGCCGGAGAATACTCCGAGCATTTTGATTGTTTTCGGGTTGCTATGCGGTAGAATGCATCAGGGAATCTTGGGGATTAACCCCGAGGTGCACCCGAAAATCTGGACGGAAACGCATTTCAGTCATATCGGTGGCCTGGGAGCAAACCGGGTACATAACAGGGCTATGTACCGTGTTTGAAAGATATTTGGGATTGGGGAAGCTTAGCCCGCATCAAAGGCCAAATGGCAACGGCGGGGTGAGCAACGGGCTGGTGGACCCCTACCCGCTCCATCTGCTCGGTTAAACCGACCTAAAGTTTTACATGGGACTTACCGAGGTTTGGAGATCGAGTTTAGGCTATGGCCGAAAGGATTAAATGCTCACGAGGTTGCCACCATGGGGGTGGTGGTGGAGTCAAGGACCGGACGGGGTTCGGACTGGCTCGCCGAGTAAGTACCCTGAGAGCACGGGGTGTTCGGCCGTGTGAGCGTGGACCTGTGATGTGATGCTTATTTCGCTATGTTGCTTGTTTTGCTAACAAGTGCAGGGAAGAAGCTTTGCCGCCTCGGTTTGGGGGCGGAATCGTTATAATTTGGTCTGCATAGCTAACCGTTGCCTTTGTTTACCACTGTGCGGTGGATTGTTGCTTGCAGGTGCTGCGGAGCCGAGCGATAAATAGCGGGCTAATGCCCAAGTTGCTGTGCCGGCCCTCGAAGGCCAATTGTTGAGTGTTTTTCATTTTTGTACTCATGTGTGACCGGCCTGCGTGCCGAGGTTTGGAAGACACTTTTACTAAGCAAACTCTTGTAAGGCAATAAGGCAATTCCTGTTTAGTGTATTAAACATTCCTTCTTGGTTTGAGAAGTGGACATTCATGCTTGGCAGAGTTCTTTATTCTTTGTGCAACTTAATAATTTACTTCCGCTAGATGCTTTGTGTAGGACGTTGTGATTGGTTGAATGGTTTCAATAAGTAACTGTTGGGTATTGTATCCACAATGTACCTGATTTGAAGAAGCCCCAGGACCAGTTAAGGTGAATTGACATTGTATTTGATCATTTGTCTTCAAGTTGTGCTTGCAGTTATTCCTCGCTAAGTACACACCAATGTGAGGGTGCAGTAGGTCAATATACACGGGTCTGCGCAACGTAATCCCTCGTTGAGCAGATCAGTGTGTTGGATAACGTGTACTCTCTCTATTGGAGTGTACTTATTTACAAGTACAGGGCTGTGATAGATCAAGAGCAGTCAAGGAGCAAGGATGGGCCAAAGAGCAGCTCACGGGTGGAAAGACGACAAATTGTCTAAGTAGAAATCGTCGAGAATCACTAAGCTATTCTCGCCGTTTCGACGAGAATCACTAAGTGATTCTCGCCGTTTCGATTGATCCAAGGAAGACTGTTGGTGGACCTTACCAACATAGCTACGAAGGTTGGTCTCTAAAGCTCAGCCTCCGCACTTCTTGCCACCGCCGATCCCGAACGCCAAGCCGCCGCTCTTCTTGCCGCCGCCGGTTTCGTGGAGATTATTTCTAAGTGAGAGCTAAGGTCGTGGACTCTTCGTCTTCGTCAAGAATGCATCATCGAACGAAGAGGGACACCTAGCCTCCATAAGAAGTTTGTATATTTTATACATTCCATTTTATTTTTGTTGTAAAGGAACGTAGGTTCCTCGTTGTCAGGGTTGGGTGCAACCTGTGGTGGAGGAGTGGTGACTCCTTCGTTTGGAAGGGTTCCTTCCGTTTGTGTGAGGATTGGATTTCAATCCGGTTGGTGAAGTGACCGAGTCGTCCCTTGTTGGGAGATAGGTCGAAGGGGGAAAGTGGACGTACCCAAATCGGGGAACCACTATATCTTCTTGTGTCTGTTTGTGCTGTGTTGTTTTGTTTACTTGTGCAGGTAGAATTTTAATTCCGCTAAAATCGCTGCAAGATACCTATCCCCCCCCCCCATAGGTGAAGATAGTTGGCACTAGGTGGACTTTCAAGTGGTATCAGAGGGAGGTTACTCATCAAAGGGGTTAACACCTCGAGTAAGTTCCTGCCACTAGTGTCAAGAAGAAGGCAGATATCTACTATAGACAGACTCAAGTACTCAGGCAAGATCCCAGTGTGCACCAGACTAAACTTTCCTATCTGGAAGGAAAGGATTAGATTTTACATGGAAGCAGTCAACCCTCGACTCTTCATGGTCGTGGAGGAGGGACCTTATATTCCCACTAAGGCCTCTACCATTGATCCTACCAAAAAGGTTCCAAAGAAGCTTTCTGAAATGGACAAGGACGAGATGGTGCTGGTCGGACTTGACAAGAAGGCACAGAACATACTAATCAGCGCAGTCGATGACTCCATGATGCAGAACTTCTGCAACTACAGGACAGCCAAGGATATCTGGCACAGCTTGATTATCCTGATTGAGGGCACAGATGAAGTGAGGGATGATCGGATATCCCTCCTGAACCAGAAAATGAGGCCTTCAGGCAGGGGCCCAAGGAAGAGATCGGAGTTACCTTCGATAACTTCCTCAAGATCGTCAATGCTCTCAAGGGATATGGAAGATTGTTCACTGATGGTGAACTTAATGATAAATTCCTTAGGTCCCTTACTAAGGAATGGGACACGAATATCTGCGCCATCTGAGAGTTTGGCAGATTAGCCGAAACTGATCCTCAGATACTCTTTGGGAAGCTCATGTCCTATGAGCTCCAGTTGAACGCGAGGAAAGCTGAAGAAGAAGCTGAGAAGACCGCAGCCAAGGAAACGACTGTGGCCGAAAAAGCCATTCACTCCAGGAAGGGCAAGGGTGCGGCTTCATCCCGTGCGGGGAAAAAGGATGAGGAGGAAGACTCCGAGCCATGCTCCTCTGGCTCAGAGTTGTCTGAAGAAGACTTCTCCCTCATCACCCGAGAATTCAAGAAGGTCCTCAAGATGAGGAATCAAAGAAAGAGAGACGGCTCCTTCTCTAGAAATCAGAAGAAGAATTATTATTTTGACAGGTATGAATCTAAACCGAACAAACATTGTCATACTGACATCATTTGCTTTGGGTGCAATAAGCCAGGACACGTCGTGGCTGATTGCCATCAAGGCAAGAGAGAGAAGGGGAAGGGAGAAGAGCACATAACCTCTAGTGATAAAAAGAAGGAGAGGAGCTACATCGCCAAAGAGTCCAAGACACTAAGTGAGTCTGATTCCTCAGACTCCAGTGATGATGAGGAAGCCTACTTCGAGCTGGTGGGTCGCTCTGACTCAGAAGGAAAATGCCCCCCATTCACTGGGAAGGTAAAAGCTCGTACCCCCCCCCCTCTCCGACTCTAACTATGAGTCTCCTGATGATGATCTCGAGGACAACCCATCTGCCCGAGAAGCTGAGCTCCTCGAAAAGTATGAGCTTCTGCTCAACACCTTCGAGGAATGCCGCAAGAGATTGAGGGCTCAGAAAAAGGAAGTCAAATTCCTTAAGGTCGAGGGTGTCTCCCTAAGGGAAGAGATCACTAGCTTTAATTCTCTCTGACAGGAGCACCTGGACCTGATCTATAAGCACTAAGAGTCTCTAAGTCTCCTTGACCTTAAACTGGAAGAAATCAATAAGTTGGAAGAACAACTTACGGCAGAAAAGAAGATTGTCCAAAGCTTCTCTATGCCAAAGACTGTTCTTCCACTGGTTGATACCTTCTCTGCTCAGGCTAAGGGGGCTGGCTTGGGGCATGTGGGTGTGCCTGGTAAATCATCCAGGAGAAACAAAAAGCAGAGGAGAAATAAGGCTGCTAAGAAGGCCTCTACTGTTGAAAAGGGAAAGGCCCCACTCAACCCTGTTGTATTCAGGAAGCCTGGCTTTCCCTGCAATGAACAGGACTTTGAGTCAACATATGGCCACTTCTTCTGGCCCTCGGTTGAAAAGCCCAAGAGCCGGTATGAGGGGTGGGCCTTACCCCACAACTTTGGCGAGAGTGTCTTCAAGGCACCTTATGAGGAAGTTCAAATGGAGGATTATGGCCACTTCTCTAGCGGCCATAATAGGAAGCAGGCACCCAAGGCCAAGCCTGTTACACTGAGAAGCCAAGAGGTGAAGAAATCATGCGACTGTTATCATCATGATGCCTCCATCTCCAGGTCCATGGCCCCGGCTGAACCTTACGTTCCAAGGGTGAAGTAGGTGCCTAGGAGAAAGTATAACAGATTTGACTGCTGGTGCTGTGGCAAAGTTGGTCACTTTGCCGTGGATTGCTGGTTTAATTCGAGGAATAACGAGACTCCTCATGTTGGAAATGCGAGGCAGACCACTCGTAGGGCTAACCATCCGAGGGGGAGTATGCTAACGAGGAATCTAGGACCCAAGTTCGATTGGGTTCCTAAGGGAAATTAATTCTGTTTTGCAGGAATGTCCAAAGGCCACAAAAACTCCCATATAGTACTTGGACAGTGGATGCTCCTGGCATATGACCGGGACAAGAAGCCTGCTGCGATTACTCTCCAGTCGAGAATGGACCCAAAGTCATCTTTGGGGGATCAGATCGAGGAGTCACCAGGGGTTACGGTATGATTTCCAACTGTATAATTTCTATCACCGACGTGGCTTACGTTGAAGGGTTAAATCATAACCTGATCAGTGTAAGTCAGTTATGTGATAAAGGTTATGACATTAAGTTCTGCAAGGATAAATGCCTGATAATATCGTGTGCCTCTTCGAAGACGGTATTAACAGGCATTAGGAGCAGAAATATCTTCTGCTTAGATTTTCTTAGTTTAGATTCATCTACCCCCGTATGCCTAGTAACAACAAGCAGTGCATCTCTTTGTGAACAATGGCACAAGAGATTGGCACATATTAATTTCAAGACAATTAGTATGTTGTTTTCTAAAAACTTAGTAAGGGATGCTCCCATCATTAAGTGCATCAAGGATAGCCCCTGTCCAGCATGCTAGAAGGGCAAACAGACTCGTGCTACCTTTAAGGGCATCGTTGACAAAGACTCCTCCAGATGTCTTTATCTTCTGCATATGGACTTGTTTGGTCTAATGCAAGTTCATAGCTTGGGAGGCAAGTCTTATACGCTAGTGATTGTTGATGATCACTCTCGGTTTTCTTAGGTGTTCTTCATAAAATGCAAGTCTGATACGTTGTACATCTTAACCAGTTTTGTCAGGCAGATTCAGAACGAACTTAACTGCTCGGTGGTCAAAATCAGAAGTTACCATGGAACAGAGTTTGAGTCTGGTGCTATGACAGAGTTCTGTGAAGAACTTGGTATCTTTTATGAGTTTTCCTCCCCGCGGACTCCTCAGCAGAATGGAGTTGCGGAGAGGAGAAATAGAACGCTCATTAAAGCCTGCATGACAATGTTGAATGACGCTTCTCTCCCAGAATATTTCTGGGCAGAGGCTGTCAATACGGCTTGTCATGTACAAAACCGGTCCTTGATCAACAATAGTCATCATAAGACGCCTTATGAGCTACTGAAAGGCAGGAAGCCAACCATGTCCTATTTTAGGATCTTTGGCTGCAGATGCTATGTACTAAATAACAGGAAGTACCCGCATACTAAGTTTGGTGAAAAATGCTTCGAAGGCATATTATGGGCTATAGTAGCCATAGCTGGGCATATAGGGTTTTCAATAAGAAAACCCTAGTGGAAGAGGAATCCATAAATGTGGTATTTGATGAAGGAAGCTTGCTTAACAACAATTCTTCCAGTGATCTTCTTGAAGATGCAGGTACAAGAATTGAACAGCTTAGTCTCGATGAGACCGCTAAAGATGCAACTCCTAAGTACGTCAAAGTCACCACCACAACTCCTATCGGAGATGATGACGGTCAGAATGGATTTGACCTCCCTGAAGAGGAAGGAGCCCCAGAAAATGTTAGAGCTCCAGATGCCAGACTACTAGAGCTTCGTCACATGAGGGATCATCCCAGAAATCAAATCATCAGAGATCCCCATGATGGTGTCAGAACTCGCCGAGGTACAATTAACGAGATTCTGCATTTTAGCTTTCTGTCACAGGTTGAGCCAAAGAAGTTCGACGAAGCGAACAAGGACGTAGCATGTATATTGGACATGCAAGATGAACTGTATCAATTTGAAAGATGCAATGTCTGGTCGCTGGTTCCCAGACCAAAGGGGCAGAACGTTATCGGCACCAAGTGGATCTTCAGAAACAAACTGGATGAACACGGTGTCATCATAAAGAACAAGGCCAGGCTAGTGGCTCAAGGTTATAGACAGGAGGAGGGGATTGACTTCGACCAGACCTTTGCACCAGTGGCAAGGATCGAGGCGATCAGATTCTTCCTAGCGTATGCTTCGCACAAAGGATTCACTGTCTATCAGATGGACGTGAAATCTGCATTCTAAAATGGCAACCTGAAAGAGGAAGTATATGTCGCACAACCCCCAAGTTTTGTTAATCCAACTTATCACAATCATGTATATTTTCTTAATAAGGCTTTATATGGCTTAAAACAAGCTCCTCGAGTTTGGTATGAGACTCTGTCTAGTTTTCTTCTTGAGAACAAGTTCTCTAGAGGAAAAATAGATAAGACATTGTTTCTTAGGGAAGTCAAAGGCAAGATCTTGCTGGTGCAAATCTATGTTGATGACATTATATTCGGCTCAACGGATAACAATCTTTGCAAAAAGTTTTCTAAACTTATGCAAGGAAAGTTTGAAATGTGCAGTATGGGAGAGCTAAAGTATTTCTTGGGACTTCAAGTGAAACAGTCTGAGGATGGAATTTTCATTTCTCAGACAAAGTTCACAAATGAATTCCTCAAGAAATTCGGAATGGAGACTGCAACCTCTATGAGGATTCCAATGGGATCCACTATGTCTCTGGATAAGGATGAGAAAGGGAAACCTTTTGATGAAACTAAATACAGAAGCATTATTGGATCCCATCTCTACCTTACTGCAAGTAGACCGGATATTATGTTCTCCACATACGTTTGTGCCAGATATCAGGTAAACACTAAGGAATCTCACTATGTCACTACATAGCGAATTCTTAAATACCTTAAGGGTACACCTAATCTTGGCTTGTGGTACCCGAGAAACAATGATGTCGAGCTAATATGCTTTTCAGATGCTGATTTTGCAGGAAGCAGGGATGATCGGAAAAGCAGTTCCGAGACGTGTCAATTCCTCGGAAGAAGGCTAATATCATGGAATAGTAAGAAGCAGAATTGTGTTGCAACCTCCACAGCTGAATCTGAGTACATCTCAGCAGGCAGCTGTTGCGCACAACTTTTATGGATCAGAAATCAGCTAGCAGACAATGACCTTCAGTTCAAAGAAGTACCAATATACTGCGACTCCTCAAGTGTTATAGCCATTGCGAACAATCCCGTGTCACACAGCAGGACGAAGCATATTGAAGTGCACTACCACTTCATTCGGGAGCATGTGGAAAACAAGGATATCTCTCTCTGCTATGTCCCAACGGATAAGCAGATTGCAGATATTTTTACAAAGCCCCTAGACGAAGCCAAGTTCAGTCTCTTCAAAACTGAACTGGGTATGCTAAACCTTGAGGAATGAAGAATAAAGTGGCTCCCGGCTCTTGGATAAAGGGGGAGCATCCGCAAGAAACTCAAGTGTAAGACCAAATGCAAGAACTGAGGGGGAGCATTGGGGCAAGTGCTAAAGTCCCAGATTTGTAGAAGCCAAAAAGGGGGAGATTGCCCTCTCGGCTAAGGTGCTAAGGGCTAAGGTGCTCTCGCAAAGTATGCTCCAAATACTCTAAAGATAATGGTATGGAAATTCTTTCTCAACTGATTATTCAGTTTATGTTTTTCTTCCATCCGTTATATTAACCTTAGCTTGTAGGGTTTAGGATTCTTCAAATAGGGGGAGATTATTGGGTATTGTATCCACAATGTACCTGATTTGAAGAAGCCCCTGGACCAGCTAAGGTGAATTGACATTGTATTTGATCATTTGTCTTCAAGTTGTGCTTGCAGTTATTCCTCGCTAAATACACACCAATGTCAGGGTGCAGTAGGTTAATATACACGGGTCTACGCAACGTAATCCCTCGTTGAGCAGATCAGTGTGTTGGCTTACGTGTACTCTCTCTATTGGAGTGTACTTATTTACAAGTACAGGGCTGTGATAGATCAAGAGCAGTCAAGGAGCAAGGATGGGCCAAAGAGCAGCTCACGAGTGGAAAGACGACAAATTGTCTAAGTAGAAATCGTCGAGAATCACTCGCTGATTCTTGCCGATTGCAGCCAGCTGTCTCAACGCCGTCTTGATTTCTGCTTAAGGCAGAATCGTCGAGAATCACTAGTTGATTCTCACCAAATCGACGAGAATGACTTTGCATTCTCGCCGATTCATCGATAATGAATGTTGATTCTCGCCGATTCTCTCCGGATGGCAAGATCTTCAGCCAGAATTCTGCCAAGTATTATTCGGCGAGAATCATAAGTTATTCTCGCCGATTCGTCGAGAATCACCAATGATTCTCGCCGAATTTGCCTTAGGCGAATTTCTGCTGCTCGCTGGACCGGTCCAAATATTCAGGCGCTGTTCTAAACCGGAGCTAGGGTTTCCTTTGTGGGGCCCTCAACGGTCATAATGTATGACCTACAGTATAAATACTGTTATATTTCGATCATTACAAACACGAATACACAAGAAAGAAAACGGAGCCGCTGACGTGACCTAGATCGCGGATTTCTCTTCCGCCTCCGCCATCGCAGCTAGGGAAGTTGTCGCCGCCATTGATCGTGAATACCTCCTGATCTTCCGGCGACAGAAGCTTTGCCAAGCAATGCGTCTCACGTGTCCTTCTTGAGATCCTTTGTCTCTTGGTTTGTAGATCAGGAATACCTTCCCTTTCCGAATCGATCGAGACGATTGATCAAAGGAAGACCGTTGGTAGACCTTGTCAGTATAGCTATGACGGTTGGATCTCTAAAGCTCAGCCGCCGCACTTCTTGCCATCGCCGATCCCGAACGCCAAGCCACCGCTCTTCTTGCCGCCTCCGGTTTCGTGGAGATTCTTTCTAAGTGAGAGGTAAAGTCGTGGACTCTTCGTCTTCGTCAAGAATGCGTCATCGAACGAAGAGGGACACCTAGCCTCCATAAGAAGTTTGTATATTTTATACATTCCATTTTTTGTTGTTGTAAAGGAACGTAGGTTCCTCGTTGTAAGGGTTGGGTGCAACTCGTGGTAGAGGAGTGGTGACTCCTTCGTTTGGAAGGGTTCCTTCCGTTTGTGTGAGGATTGGATTTCAATCCAGTTGGTGAAGTGACCGAGTCATCCCTTGTTGGGAGATAGGTCGAAGGGGGAAAGTGGACGTACCCAAATCGGGGAACCACTATAACTGCTTGTGTCTGTTTGTGCTGTGTTGTTTTGTTTACTTGTGTAGGTAGAATTTTAATTCCGCTAAAATCGCTGCAAGAAACCTATTCCCCTCCCCCATAGGTGAAGATAGTTTGCACTAGGTGGACTTTTAGTAAACAACCAGTTTGTCCGCAATATATGGCATCGGGTCCCGGCCGGACCTACTGTTATATTCTATGTGACGGATAGGGGTGTTACAAATTGGTATCATACTACTGGTTTCGGTCATGCTTAAATGAATTCGTGGGCAAATTCACTTTAAGGGGTGGTGAGCACATGTGTGTGCGTCATCATTATAACATGAAAAGAACCCATGAATGTCCACTTAGGAATGAAAATACACATGTTTGAGGAACCTGCGTGTTCCTATAATTGCTTTTTGCAATTTTGTTCAGTCACTTATGGTGTTTTGAACGGCTATAGGTGTCTAGAAGTGGAGCGTGGCAGTCTGAACACATGTTTGCTGAGCAAAGTACTGCACCAAGTAACGTTCCTGAGACCCCTACGTCTTTGGAAACAATAAGAAGGGTGGTTGAAGCGGTGTTCGCTGTGACCAAGGCACAACATGGGAGTAATGTGCAACCATTTGTCCCTTAGATGGCCCCAACATCGGGCAGTATGTTGGAGCAAAGGGCATTCGGTGGTCAATTAGAGCAGCAGATGAGCATGACTGTGGTGCAGGGAGCGCATTCAGTTGACGCATATTTGCAGACGTTCCTTAGGTTAAGGCGCTACCCAGGCTTTGAATGGGAAAGCGAGCAATCTATAGTTGATAGATTTTATAACGGTCTGCGCAGCGAGTTTCATATCCTACTGCTAGGACCAAAGTTATTGGGATTCCGAGCTTTGGTGGAATCGGCCAGAGCTTTGGAGGTGGAGTTGGGGAAAACTCACCAAGTACAAGTGGATAGGGTACCAAACCCTACAAATCCTATAAGGACTGTCTATCGAAAGACGTTGAGTAAAGAGGCTAGATCATCTACTAGCCAAACCACTTACAAATGTTATTCTTGTGGCAAGAAAGGGCACTTTGCCAAAGAGTGTTGGGTGAATGTTCAGAAGACAACGAAAGTTTTGGCAGGAGCAGTTGAAGCTTTTGGTGTAAAGGAAACGATGTTCAAAATGGCAACCTCAAAATCTGGGTACCGTAGGTGGTACAAGCAGGCTAGGAGGTCGGGTCTAGTCCCTTCCTCTAGCACATCCGGAGCGACTACAGTCCAAACCCTGGATGCATGCTTTGCTTGTGGAAAGTCGGGGCACTATGCCCGGGATTGTCGTAGTGGATGCCTAATATCCGAAAAGAAGCTAGGGGAGATATCTGTGGAGAAAGGCAAGGCGGTGGCGTCCACCGCATCGCTGTTTACTCCGGCCCAACCGGGAGTGAACATCCTTGGCCAGCAGGAGGCCATGTGGCCGACCGTCGGGATGTCAGGTATGGTTTTTCTTGTTAGCAAACTAGTTCCTTATGTCGGATACCTTATGCATGGTAACTTAGAACTGGAAGTTCTAGGCTTTGTTTTGGAATATTAGTAATCCGGAGAGAACATAGTTTCGATACGGGAAGTTTGCATTCCTGTTATCCGAAGAATCTGTATCGCGCATCGGAGTTTTCCCTTCGATAGTAAAGGAACAATTCGGATGGGTTATTACCCAGTAGTCGTCCAATGCGCACGGAGATACAGTCTGGGCGGTAAGAGTCTTATTGAAAGTCAAGAATTCGACTTGCTAGTGTCGTTATTGCCGCTCGTAGAGTTCGATGTCATCTTTGGTATGGACTGGCTTTCGGAGCAGAAGGCTTTTATCATTTGCAACCCTAAAGAGACCTAGCTGGGTGTTGGGCAGGAGACAACATTTGCGGAACTGAAGGGATCGAGCAGGACACTGACGTCTGCCCTCCCAGTGGTTAAGATAGTTTGTGCTGGCGCAAAGCTGTTCTTCACGTTAGTGGAGGATGTAATGCCTAAGTCTACTCTGGGTAGTATCCTAGTGGTTTGTGAGTATCCCGATGTGTTCCCGAACAATTTACTTTGAGCCCCACCGTAGTGAGAGATCGATTTTACGATTGAGTTGTGAAAGGTGCCAAACCTGTGTCATGCTCTCCCTATAGGTTTATGCCTAAGGTGATAGCGGAGTTAAAGGTTCAACTAGAAAAGTTGATGGAGCAAGGGTATGTGTGTCCAAGCTCGTTGTCTTGGAGCACACCGGTTCTTTTTACTCAGAAGAAGGACGGGAGCTTGCAATTTTGTATCTATTGCAGAGAGCTGTATAAGTTTGCAGAAATAGAACAAGTACTCGATCCAAATGATCGATGATCTTTTGATCAGTTAGTCGGGTCTTCGGTGGACTCAGTAGTGGGTCGTAAGTTAGGTTACCATCATCTGAGAATAAGGGAAAGTGTTATCGCAAAGACGGTGTAAAGCCCGAGGAATGAGCAATCCGAGTCAACGGTCGTGCCATTTTGGCAGTCAAATGTGGCATCAGTGTTCATAGACCGGATGAACGGAACGTTCATGGAGTACCTAGTCCATTTTGTGACCATCTTCATCGACGACACATTGGGGTAATTGAAGTGCGAAGGGTATCGCTTCTGAATATCTACTTTTGGTTTTGTGGACGCTAAGGAGGAACCATGTATACACAAAGTTCTCCAAACACGAGTCTTGGGTAATCCTCGTAGCGCTCCTCGGTCCTAGAGTTGGTAGAGTGGGTGAGCGTGGATCCAGCGTTGTTAGTCTCAATACGAGGGTGGCCTATGTTGTCTCGGTAGCGGAAGTCCAGAGTTTATGGTGTGGTCAGCTACCGCAGGCGTTTCGTATAGGACTTCTCGCGGATAGATTTACCCCTGACAACATTGTCAGGGAAAAGCTTAAAAGGTGTTTTAGATGCGCGAGTGCGCCCAAACTTTGAAGGGTTAAAGAGTTGGTCAACCACGACGCCAGTGTTAAGTTCGCCGAGTGGAACCAAAAGACGTGAGATCTACGGCACTGCCTTGGGCAGTGGTTTGGACTGCGTGCTGCTGCAACATGGTAATGTTATGGCTTATGGCTCGCATGAGCTGAAATAGCGCGAGGGGTATTTCCTGGTCCGCCATCTGGAGTTAGCGGCCGTGTGTTTTGCGCTTAAGCTGTGGGGGCATTATTCGTACGACGTATAAGTCGATGTTTGTACCGATCATAGGAGTCTGATATATCAGTTGGATCAAAAGGGTTGGAAATTGAGGCAGCAAAAAATGGATGGAGTTCCTGGGGGACTATACGTTCGAAAGTTATTTTGTGCCCGTTGTAAGGCAATGTAGTTGCGGATGCGTTGAGACGCAGGGCTTCCGCCCAAGCCAACTAGTTGTAGGTTCATGTTGAGAGTTTGACCCGGGAGTTAGAGATGTTAGCTATCTCTTGCGTTGACAAGCGGATTAGCGTCGAAGCGTAATTGAACAGGTCGGAAGTCCAGTACGACCTGGCTGATCGTATTTGGCAGACTATGGTTTGGGGAGCAGCATGAAGGAAATCATGGGTGCGGCTCGGTGGGTCAAAGCCCCAAATCAACGATTGAAGGTTGACTGCCAAGGAAAGACAACCGTTTGTGTGGCCCAAGCGTGGGCAATTGATGGGTGGAGCTGTGGTATGTTATACCCAGTACTCAATTAACTTAGGAAGCACGAAGTTGTGCCGATATCTGAAGAAGTGCTCTAGTGGCCAGGACTCTAGAAGGTTGTGGCACTATGTGCGACCAAATGCAAGCCTTGCGCCTTAGTGAAGGCAGAGTGCCAAGAGTTGGGGGATTCTTGAAATCCTTGTCTAGTTCGGAGTAGAAGTTCGACTGGACTGTGTGCATTGTTTGCCAAGGTCACAGTGGGGAAACGACGCCTATTGGGGGATCATGATTTTGGTAACGCAAGTGTCGCACTTTATTCCGCAGAGGAAGGATGATTCGGTGGTATAACCAGCCAATATGTCTCTGGATAACATAGTTAGACCGCACAGTGTACCCCGCAACATCGTGAGCGATCGAGATGGACGTGTTACGTCCAATGATTGGAGGTGGTAACAGAAAGTGTTGGAGACTAAGTTGTAGTTTAGTCCATTCTTACATCCGCGGACGGATGAGCAGACCGAGTGGGTCAACAGGATGTTGGAGGGCGTGCTTCGCATGTGCGTCCTGGACTTCGGGAAGTAGTGGGAAGGCCATCTGTTTTGGTAAAGTTTGCGTACAACTTTAACTACTGAGCGAGCATATAAATGGCGCCCTTCGAGGCCCTATAAGGTTGAAGTTGTAGCATGCCGTTGTCGTGGCTAGAAACGGATGACACGAAGTTGTATTTAAAGCAAGAGGTAAACACTACCCCATTGGTGCGAACCATATGATAACTTTTGCTAATCGTGCAAGAGAGGCAAACAAAGTGCTTTATCGCCACGTATCAGAATGTGGAGTTATCGGATGGCGTATTGGAAGTTTTAGTCGTTCAAGAGTGTTTCACGGGAGCGACGCTTGGGGAAGCTGAGCCCGATATACCTTGGACCACTTGAGATTTTTGGAGCAGTTTGGTGAGGCGGCGAAAGAGCCTTCGAACTTGATCGTGAGTGATCAAGTTTTTGTGGACGAAAGGTTGACGACTAGGGTCAAACCTGTTCATTTTTGAGACCGTGAAGTCGAGCGACTTTGTCTCAAGGAGATCAGGATGGTCGTAGTCCGGTGGGACAATTGCGGTAGCAAGGAGCTCTATTAGGATTGAGAGCAATCGATGCTGGAGGTGTACCCGGAGTTTTTCCTCTTGGGTACCGCTTAGAGATTCCATTTTCTCTCCTTTAGTAATTTCGTGGACGAAATTATTTTAAGAGGGGGAGAGTTGTAACACCCCGAAACTCAAAAGAGGGACGGGTGACGTTTTAAGCCAAGTCTGGGTTTTGGAGGAGGTGTCACGGGCGTGACACGGGCGTGTCATGGGCGTGATCGACCTCAGGTCGTGTGGTCGACGTTTTGGCGATCGGCGATCGTCGAGTTGAGGCACACGGCCTGGGACACGGGCTTGTCCAAGGGCGTGCCACGCTGGGTAATTTCTGAGTTATGCACACGGTCCATGACACGGGCACGGACACGGGCGTGTCACATGTGACACGGGCATGTCGGGTGTTGTATCGCAGGCCATGTCCTTCTCGAGAAAAGAGTGTTGGTAGTTTCACACGGGGCGTGACACGGGTCTTGACACGGCCGTGTCGCATGCGACACAGGAGTGTCGAAGGCCGTGTTGAATGCCTTGTGCTGGTTGGAACGTGGGGTTAGACGACGAATGGGTGACACAGCCATGCACACGGCCGTGTGGCAACCCGTGTTCGGCCCAGATTTTTTAATATTGGGCTAAATCGCAGCCGTTCGATTTCTTGATTTGGGATCCGACGGCTCAGGGTTGTTTCTGGTGATATATATCTGGGAATAAGGCTTGGAAACCCTTATTCCCTTTGAGTTTTATCTCTCTAAAAGTTAGAGAGAAGGGAGAGTAAAGAGGAGGAAGAAGGAAAAGATTCGGTCACCGGCGGAGCTTCGGAGCTCCAAATCACGATCTGAGTCCGGATCCGCGAAGGCGAGGCCGATACGGTGCTTTCCATCCGGCTAGGTCATCATGGCGTCGAGGAAAAGCGCAAGGGTAATGATTCTCTTCTTAAGCATGTGAAGCTCTTCTTCCTTTGCATGGGAAAACCCTTCTCCCGCGAGTGTGCGGCGAGATTGCGGTATTCCTTGGGGTAGATATGTAAAGTCCCCCTTGTTAGAGTCCGGAATCGTAGTATGGACATAGGCATGATGTGTGAAGCCTACCCGTACGTGTTGGTCTGGATCGGTGATGATTTTCTGTGCATTTTTAGCCGGAGAAGACTCTGAGCATTTAGATTGTTTTCGGGTTGCTATGCGGTAGAATGCATCAGGGAATCTTGGGGATTAACCCCGAAGTGCACCCGGAAATCTGGACGGAAATGCATTTCTTTCATATCGGTGGCCGGGGAACCTACCGGGTACAAAGCGGGGCTATGTACTGTGTTTGAACGATATTTGGGATTGGGGAAGCTTAGCCCGCGTCAAAGGCCAAATGGCAACGGCGGGGTGAGCAACGGGCTGGTGGACCCCTACCCGCTCCATCTGCTCGGTTAAAGCGACCTAAAGTTTTACGTGGGACTTACCGAGGTTTTGAGATCGAGTCTAGGCTACGGCCAAAAGGACTAAGTGCTCACGAGGTTGCCACCCTGGGGTGGTGGTGGAGTAAAGGACCGGACGGGGTTCGGACTGGCTCGCCGAGTAAGTGCCCTGAGAGCACGGGGTGTACGGCCGTGTGAGCGTGGACCTGTGATGTGATGCTTATTTTGCTATGTTACTTGTTTTGCTAACAAGTGCAGGGAAGAAGCTTTGCCGCCCCGGTTTGGGGGCGGAATCGTTATAATTTGGTCAGCATAGCTGACCGTTGCCTTTGTTTACCACCGTGCGTTGGATTGTTGCTTGCAGGTGCTGCGGAGCCGAGCGATAAATAGCGGGCTAAAGCCCAAGTTGCTGTGCCGGCCCTCAAAGGCCAATTGTTGAGTGTTTTTCCTTTTTGTACTCATGTGTGACCGGCCTGCGTGCCGAGGTTTGAAAGACACTTTTATTAAGAAAACTCTTGTAAGGCCATAAGGCTATTCCTGTTTAGTGTATTAAACATTCCTTCTTGGTTTGAGTAGTGGACATTCATGCTTGGTAGGGTTCTTTATTCTTTGTGCAACTTAATAATTTACTTCCGCTAGATGCTCTGTGTAGGACGTTGTGATTGGTTGAATGGTTTCAATAAGTAACCAACCAGTCTGTCTGCAGTATATGGCGTCGGGCCCCGGCCAGACCTACTATTATATACTATGTGACGGATATGGGTGTTACACATTCCCTCTCCTTCGACCGATGGCTGAAAAAGCTCAGATGCTACTTCCCCGTAGTAACGCCAAATTTCGATAAAGCATCGGCTTCCTCATTTCCAATCCTTAGTATGTGTTCAATAACAAAGCTTTGAATCTCCTGATTTCTGCTTTCACCAGCACAAGGTATTGTTTGAGAATTGGTTCTCGGGTTTCAAAGTTCCCGAGCACTTGAGATGCCATTACTAAGGAATCTGCTTTGACGTGGGCGTGATCGATGCCGAGCTCTTTCGCGAATCTTAACCCTGCAAGATGTGCTTCATATTCGGCCTGATTGTTAGTAACCGGGAAAAAGAATTTCACCGCATGCTTTTTTTTACTCCGTTGGATTGATGAGGACTATCCCTGCTCCCGACGAATTCTTTCTAGAGGCTCCATCGACATAAAAGATCCAAGCGGACGGAAAATTTTCTTTCTGAGCAAAACTTTGCTCCGTGGTTTCTACCATGAAATCTGCCAAAACCTGAGCTTTTATTTCTGTTCGTGGTACATATGCGATTTCGAACTCACTTAGCTCGATCGCCCATTTAGCGAGTTTTCCCGAATGTTCTGGCCTTTCTAATATCCCTTTTAGGGGCTGATCCACCACAACTTGGATTGAATGTTCCTGGAAATATGGACGGAGTCGACGCGCAGAGATGACTAAGGCCAAGGCTAGCTTTTCAAGGATAGGGTATCTTAATTCAGCACTCTTTAGGATATGGCTAACATAATATACTGGGAATTGCCTTTTCTTTTCCTCCCTTACAAGAACGGAGCTAACCGCCTCGGGTCCAACTCCCAGATAGATATATAATGGTTCTCCTGGGCGAGGAATTTGTAACAATGGATTAGTTGCTAACTATCTTTTGAGTTGTCTGAAAGCCTCATCGCATTCATTAGTCCATTCAAACATTGAGGCCCCCCGAAGAGTCTTAAATAAGGGAGCGCTCTTATCTCCTACCCTGGAGATGAAGCGGCTAAGACCTGCTAGCCTTCCTCCTAGCTGTTGGACCTCCTTCGGGGAGCGAGGCGGTATCATACCCAGGATATCTTTTACCTTATTAGGATTTGGTGCCAACCATTCAGGGGTAAGGAGGTGACCAAGGAACTTCCCTTGGCTGGCCCCAAAAACACACTTCAACGGGTTTAGCCTCATCCTAAACTTCAGTAGGGTTGTGAAGGTTTCTGCGAGATCTTCTAAATGCGCCGAAAAGGATTTACTTTTTATGAGGAGATCGTCAACATAGACTTCTAGGTTCCTTACCTTTTGGTTTTTGAAAACGGAATCCATCATGCGTTGATAGGTAGCTCATGAATTTTTAAGCCCAAAAGGCATCACTAGATAGCAAAAACACCCTTCATTTATGATAAAAGACGTGTGTGGTATATCAGGTTTGTGCAGCTTAATCTGGTGATAGCCAGAGAACGCATCTAAAAAACTCATAACAGAATAACCAACCGCAGAATCTACTAAAGCATCTATTTGAGGCAGGGGATAGAAATCTTTGGGGAACGTTTTATTGGGTTTTGTGAAATCTACGGACATCCTCCATTTTCCCCCGGTTTTGGCACCATTACAACATTCGATATCCAGGCGGGATATTGTATTTCTTGAACAAATTTAGCCTTTACTAGCTTGGTGACCTCTTCCCGGATTGGACTGGCCAGTTTTGTTGCGACGTCTCTCTTCTTTTTTTGTAAAGGCTTATACTTCGGGTCGATATTGAGATGATGGCATGCTACGTCTGGATCCACTCCGAGCACATATTAAGGAGACCACGCGAAGATGTCGAGGTTCTTCATAAGACAGGAGATTAATTTGATTTTCTCCTCTTCTGATAACTCTGCATTAATGGAGAGATTTTTCTCCTCTCCCTCAGCAATGGGCACTTTCTCGATAGGTTGAGCAGCCTCCAAATTGAGTCCTTCCTTCACATTCTCTTCGGGTTCTCCAAGCTCAACCGCCATGACTGTCGGAGGGGTTACCTTCTCGATCACGTTAACCGTTTTCACATAACATTCTCGGGCCACTCGATGGTTACTCCTGATCCGATATTGTTTTCCTTGAGCAGAGAATTTGATAGCCAGATGGTAAGTCGACACAATTGCCCGATACTCGTTTAGTAGAGGCCTTCCAAAAATCGCATGATAGCTGCTTGCCGCGTCGATTACCACGAACAAGATCATCTTGGTGATTCCCCCCAGAGTTACTAGTAGCGAAATGTTTCCTTCTGCTTCCTTTCTCTATAACGCCCCGGGTATTTTTTTGGTGTTTTGTTTGTTTATCGTTTGGCATTATGTTGTCGCATTTCCGGCCTTTTACCGTTGTTAGAACGTAATCTTAACTCTTTAGGTTCCTTGTGTATCCTGTTTGCAAGATTTCCTAGCTCGTCTGTGTCAGTTGTGATGACTCGGCTGAGCCTCTTAGGGAATGCTTGTGCTTTGGCTTGGGTGATGTAATCCCAAGTGATCGATCGTCGGATGTTGTTTTTAACTTCGCCGTTGTTTTCGTAGTTTGGGTACTTAGCTACGATGCTAGATTTGTCGAAATACTGGATTGTATGTTTTTCGCGTCGTTTCGACATTTTGCTTCTAGCTAGTTGTGTGTAGCCTAGCTTGTGGTGGTGGATTGTTTAATTATATGTATAGGTAAGTACAGAGTTTGAGCTTGCTGATCTTGAGTGGGCCTTGTCTTTTAAGCTAAGTAAACATATATTTAGGTATATGTATATGCTTTGGTGCTGTTGTGTTTAGATATAAGTAGCTGGAGCTCGGGTTGTGTTTAAGCTTAGCTAAACATGTAGCTTTAGCTGTTCAGACTCAAGCTTTTGGCCTAGCTTAGCTCGAGTAGGGTCGGCTGGGTGGTCGGAGTTCGGTTAGTTGAGGTGAGGTTAAGATAAGTATACATGTATATATATATGTGTGCTTAAGCTATAGTGGCTGTTAGCTGGCGGGTGAGGAGGAAGGATTAATGTAGGTGGTGGCCGAAACTCCCCATGCTTAGGTTATTTTATATTATCTTTTGGGAGAAGGTGGCTGGAGATATTTATAGGAAGACAGCTAGTTTCAAGCTTCACTTCTTCTCCTTCCCAAGCAATCAGCAGGCTTCCTGCAGAAGGAACCGGCGGAGGAGCTGTAGTTTGACCGACGATGGTCGCTAGTTTAGGAGTCCTTTCTCTCAGACGACGGTGGATCCGAGCTTCTCTCGCCGAGAGCTAGCTTCCCAGGTAAGTCTTTAAGCTTTTCGGACAGTCTATAGGAAATTAGGGTTTCTTGTTCTGCTTCATCTTCTTCCTCTCTAAGTTTCGGTTTGATCCAACTTGTTTTCTTTTTGGTGGAGGACGATCCTTGCCGCCGGTGTTGAGCTGGGCGTGCAGCTGCCATTTCAATCCGAAGTAAGGCAAGTGTCCCCTGCCCTTGCAAGCATTCTCTTTCCTTCTTGTTTCTTTTTATTTATTTATTTATTTATTTAACTGGGAGGGGTGTATCCTGTTCGGGTTGAGGATAATGTTGGTTGTTGGTTTAGTGTTAATTAGTCTAAGTATTTAGCTAGTCTTAGCAAGCTTAGGTTGCTGGTAGATCGGGTAAGGAGAAGCAACATGAGCCTTGGTATTAACTTTCAGAGGCTCTGCATGCCAAGCGTTGAGTGGGGTGGGCCTCACTCAACGCCATGTTGTTTTTGCGGCTAAGGGTACAGGCATTGAGTGGAGTGGGCCTCACTCGACGCCAGGTTGTTTTTTCGGCTAAGGGTCCAGGCGCTGAGTGGGGTGGGCCTCACTCAACGCCGGGTTGTTTTTGCGGCTAAGGGTCCAGGCGTTGAGTTGAGTGGGCCTCACTCAATGCCAGGTTTTTTTTGCGGCTAAGGGTGCTGAGGCATTGAGTGAGTCGACCTCACTCAACGCCAAGGCAGGTCTGCCGTTGAGTGAGGTGAACTCACTCAACGCCACGGCTAAGACTTGCAGCTAAGTATTTGGCGTTGAGTGACTAGACCTCACTCAACGCCGCAGCTGTTTTGGCATTAAGTGAGGTAGACTCACTCAACGCCGCAGTCTTTTCAGCAGTTAAGTCTAATGGCGTTGAGTGAGTTGACCTCACTTAACGCCAAAGCAAGTTTGGCATCGAGTGAGGTAGACTCACTGAGGTAGACTCACTCAACGCCGCAGTCTTTTCAGTAGTTAAGTCTGATGGCGTTGAGTGAGTAGACCTCACTCAACGCCAAAGCAGGTTTGGCATCGTGTGAGGTAGACTCACTCAATGCTGCAGTCTTTTTAGCAATTATGTCTTATGGCGTTGAGTGAGTCGACCTCACTCAACGCCAAAGCAGGTTTGGCATTGAGTGAGGTAGACTCACTCAACGCCACAGCCAGAGCTTGCGGTTGAGTCTTTGGCATTGAGTGAGGGTACCTCACTCAACGCCGTGGCTATTTTAGCATTGAGTGAGGTAGACTCACTCAACGCCGCAGTGTTTTTTTGGCTAAGTCTTTAGCCTTGGGATGTGTTCTTCTTTAGGACTGTTAGAAGAGTTTTTCCTTCCTAAGGGGGATGTTGGGGTGTTCGGCTAGTTTTTGCATGCCGACTCGTGGACTATGGACGGAGGGGGTTTTTTCTGGACTCTGGAGGGGTGAAATGTGTGTGCTGAGCTGTGGACACCATGAAGTCTAGATAATGGGTCCGACTTGTTTAGGTGTGTGGACCCTAAGGCTGCCACCGATTATGTTCACCCTTGAGTATTTATTTTGGGGTCTGGTTGTTGGTGCAGGTACTGCCACCCACTCCAGCCCCTTATTATTTAGACCCCGGTCATTTGCCCATAAGGTTAGGATTGTTAGCTCTTTCTTTTCTTGCTTTTGTTATTCCTGCTAGTATATTGATGCTTTACTGCTGCAGGTTGTTTCTTTATGTCGAGCAGGTAGCTTTTGTGCTCACACTTGGTGTGATTTACCTTTACTTTCCTTTTGATAGTTTTTCTTCTTACTATCATACTTTTCACTTACTGCTTGCTGTTGCTTTTGTTACCGTGTTGGTAAACCCTTTTTACTCGTACTTAAATCATATATTCTTCATGATTTGATTTTGTGCTGAGGCGTTCTTTCTTAAATGCCTCAGGTCCAGGTTGTAGCCGATAAAGCGATTGTTCCCTTTTAGTGGGTTTTGCTGATAGCCTCCAGGGTAGCTGAGTTGCAGATCTTCCACCTTGTGAGGTAGTTATTCTTATTTTCGGAATGGATATGCACACTCACCGGTGGGTTCGTGTCGGGTTGTTGACGCCCACAGGTGGCTTACTTGTTTTGCTGGATATGAATTTAAACTGTTGTTTTGCCCTCTTGGTGTTGCTTACTTGCTTCTGGGAAGGTTTTATGCTAGGTTGCATGTTAGGTATTTTAAAACCCTAAACTATTATATGTATCTCATGCATATCATATTTGTAAAACTAAAACACTATCTTCTTTAAGCGTAAAGGATATCTTTCATATATAAATACTATACTCACCTTAGGAGTCGTGCTTTCCATAAGGGGTCCCTTGAGGGCCCTTATACTCATTTAGGGTGTCAAATCAACTAAATCAAAGTATTTTTCCACTGCAAGCAAATTTATTCTTCTATCATGGACTAGCTGATCCACTGTGCCGAGGGATACGTCCTTTTAAATAAACAGGATTTCTACTATTTTAAAACTTGGGATTTGAAGTCTTAGTGTGTTGCCTGAGCGTTAGAAGTTATCCCCTGCTCGATGTGGCATCACAACACGTGTTTTCCCGTACTCTGATACTTCTTAACCTCGGGGAAAATGCAGGTTGTGACAGTTGGTATCAGAGGGAGGTTGCTTGATAAGTTAGTCAGGCAACCTTTCCTTTTGATTGCATTATAAGTTTAGCTTCATAAGCATACACACACCGATATATCATCAGCACGTCTTGGCCAAAGAACGAACACTACACTCATAAGTCATAAGGAAGTATACGGCGCATATTATGTACTATGTGATGCATAATGCATAATATGTGTTTGTATATGGATCCACCATAGGAGGCAACATGTGAGGGTTATGTAGTATGGGATGCATAACTTCACCACATGAATGCGGCTAGCACGTTTTCTTTTTTTCTTTGCATGGGAGTGTTATGTAGTATGGGATGCATAACATTTTCATGTGTGCGCCGCCAATGATATGCATTAAGACCTTTTTAGAATGCATAACACAACATGCATAACATAACATTGCATAAGCACAACGTGTTAAGCTAAAGATTTGCATGATGACATATGTAGACACATGGTTTTGAGTCAAAACAAATATAACAGCATGCATTGATGGTTTAGGCACATGAGTTAGTACGATGGTGGTGAATCATCTCAAGTTAAGCATAACATCATCATTATAAAACAAATACCAGAGCAAGTTTTGCAGTTGAAATTAATATTTAAGTATGCTTGTCTGTATCGGGTAGTTTTGTTCTAGCTGTTGGGCTGGGTTTTAACTAGAGCGGGTGCGATATAGGATGACGAAGCGTCCTACGACACGATCGACTCCCCAATTTTTGGGTGAGTCTTCGGGATCCCAGAGCGAGGCGATAATCGAAAGCCTGCGTCAGAGCAATGATGCCTTGGCAAGGCAATTGTGGATAAGCAGACCCAGATTCAGTCCTTGGTTGCATTAGTGGCAGGGCAGGCTCAGAGAGTTCAGGACCCCGTTGGGGGTGTAGCTGTTCCTCCCCCTCCTGCTCCTCTTGTGCCTCTAGTCGTTGTGCTCCCGGAGATGGCCTTCATATCTCAGTTTCAGCGGCTTAGGCCCCCTACTTATGACGGGCAAGCGGATTTCATGATTTTGGATGACTGGCTGATTTCCATAGAGGATATGTTCTCCTATTCTGGGATTACGGATGATCATAAGGTAATGCTCCCTGCCTACCAGCTTAAGGGATTGGAGAAAAGTTGGTGGCTAAGGGAGAAAGAAAGCTTGGTGATATGATGCACTTGGGAGTCGTTTAAGGTGACGCTGTTAAGTAAATTTCTGCCCTCAATCGAGCGGGACCGGTTGATGAATGACTTTCTGCATTTGAAGCAAAGGAAACTCACGGTCTGTGAGTATGAGGTTGAATTTAGAAAGTTGAGTCGGTTTGCTTCTGGACTTGTGAGTGTGGAAGCAGACCGGGTTAAGCGGTTTTTGGGTGGGCTAAGAAGCGACGTTCAGCAGTTGGCAAATGCCTACGGAGCAGTCAGTTATGCCGGTGTGGTTGAAGCTGCCTTGAAGGTCGAGGCCATTGAGAATGCTATGAATAGAGGCCAGCAAGCGAGGCAATACAAGCGGAAGTCTATTGGAGGGAAAGGCCCCCAGGAACCTGAAGCAGTTTCATGGAAGAAGACCAAGGGGACTTGTAGCTTCTGTGGCCGGTCGGGCCATCCTTTGGAAAAGTGCTTCAAGAGATTGGCAGCGCAGAAGAAAGAGCAAGTCCATGTTATTCAGGGTGCTCCCAGAGGGGATGTGGTGTGTACTTCGTGCAGAAAGAAGGGGCATGATGCTGCCCATTGCTGGTTGAAAGATAAAGTTTGCTTTTAGTGTGGGCAAAAGGGCCATCTCAAGACGAGGTGCCCTCAGGCACAGCCCGTCCTCCCAGCAGTTCCATTTCAGGCGTTGCTACCACCCCCGTGCGTGGATAAAGGCAAGGGGAAGCTGAATGTTATCTCTATGGAGGAAGCGTTGACCTCGACCAAGGTTATTTCAAGTTAGATTTCTTCCTAACTCGAATATTGTACTTCTTGTATAGTTTAGCTTTTGTCTTCCCTTAGTTGCTTGGGCTATTTCCTAGGGAGATTTAAGGTAAAGAACCGCTGGGCGTGCATTTTTTTCAATTCTGGAGCTACCCACTCTTTTGTTGCTAGGTCTTTCGTGGAGCGTTTCCGCTTGGGCCTAGATCGTGTTGGTGGAGCTTTCTGCATCAAGTTCCCTTCTGGTGACTCTGTGATTTCAGATTTGGGTATTTAGGGCTGCCCAATCTTGTTGGGGGACTTTCTAACAAAGGCGGATCTAAAGGTGATTGACCTGGAGGACTTCGATGTTATCCTAGGTATGGACTGGTTTTCCAGATATGATGCGGTTATCCAATACAAGGGTAAGCGCTTGGATTTCGTGAAGGACAACGGTCAGCCCGGGTGCGTTTATGCCGATCCACTCCTGGAGTCTCCAGTTATTTCTGCGGTGCGTGCTCGGAAGTTGCTTGATTCTGCCTATTTTGCCTGTTTGATCTCTCTTGTTAGGGCAGATGTTGGTGTGCCGCTGTTGGAGGAGATTCCTATTATTTGTTAGTTCTCTGATGTTTTTCCTGACGATCTTCCCGGTATTCCACCCGATAGAGATGTCGAGTTTGCAAAAGATTTGGAGCTGGGTACGCGTCCTATTGCTAAGGCGCTGTACCGCATGACACCGCGAGAGCTGGAGGAGTTGCGGATCCAGCTAGATGAGATGTTGGCAAAGGGTTTTATCAGGCCGAGTTCGTCGCACTGGGGTGCGCCTGTGCTGTTCGTAAAGAAGAAAGACGGGTCGATAAGGATATGCATCGACTAAAGAGAACTGAACAAGGTTACAATTAAGAACATGTACCCTCTGCCTCGGATTGATGATTTGTTTGACCAGCTGTGTGGTAGTGCTGTGTTTTCAAAGATAGACCTTTGTTCGGGCTATCACCAGTTGAGGATTCAGGAGTCAGATGTTCCGCGGACGGCATTCCGTTCTCATCATGGGCATTTCAAGTTCTTAGTCATGTCATTTGATTTGACTAATGCGCCTTCAGCTTTCATGGATTTGATGAACCGCGTGTTCAAGGATTGCCTAGACAAGTTTGTGATTGTCTTTATTGACGGTTTTGGTGTACTCCCGGGATGCAGAAGAGCATGATCAACATTTGTGTCTGGTCTTGGCGACTCTGAGAGACCATAAGCTTTACGCCAAGTTGAGCAAATGTGAATTTTGGCTGCCTCAGGTATCTTTCCTCGACCATGTGGTTAACAAGGAGGGAATCTCAGTGGACCCAGAAAAGATCGCTGCGGTTATGGAATGGGCGAGACCTATTACTCCTCGAGAGATTAGAAGCTTCTTGGTCTTGGCGGGCTATTATAGAAGATTTGTGGAGGGATTATCCACTCTGTCTGCATTGTTGACCAAGTTGACACAAAAGAATGTAGCCTTCGTATGGGATGGCAAATGTGAAGTGGCTTTTTAGGAGCTAAAGAGAAGGCTATGTTCAGCTCCTGTTTTGTCCTTGCCTACTAAAGGTACTGAGTATGATGTATATGTGGATGCATCGCATATCGGGCTGGGATGCGTACTGATGCAAGACGAGAAGGTGATTGCGTACGGGTCGAGACAGCTAAAGAATCATGAGAATAATTACCCTACGCATGACCTAGAGTTTGCTGCCTGATCTATGCTCTGAAGTTATGGAGGCATTTGCTGTATGGTGTGCAGTGCAGGATTTTACTAATCATTGGAGCTTGAAGTATGTCTTCACGCAGAAGGAGTTGACTCTGCGTCAGCGGCGATGGCTAGAGTACGTGGCTGACTATGATGTCTAGATTCAGTATCATCCGGGCAAGGCCAATGTGGTGGCCGACGCCCTGAGTCGGAAATCAGGGAAGATTTTTGGTCTCACAGCCGAGTTGTTAGTAGAGGAGTTTCTGTTGATGGGAATTTCTGTGGGTAGCTGCGATGTGCAGAGCAGCCTGGCAGTGGCAGAACATTTATGGATCGCGCTCACGAGATTGCTGTTGGATCCGGAGGCCAACCTTAGGGGGGGGGGGGTGAATAAGGTTTTATAAATTTCGCTTGAATAAACGGAATCTTAACGTAAACCACACCACAAGTGAAGATTTAAAACACAAGTATTAAATTCAATAAAAATCAATTTCATACAAGTACAAGATGAATGTTTTACAGTACGATCTTCATGACGTCGAAGATCAAAGACGAAGAGAAGAAAACTTTGGGTTTTCTATACCGATCCAAAACCCGGACCGGTTGGCTCTCTCACTTTCTCCCCGAAAGGTCTTAGAGCCGCTCTTCACCTCCACACCCGGAAGGGTCTTAGAGCACCGCTAGATCCCCGATCTAGACGCCACAAATCCCGGGACGATTTTCCACGGAATCCAACCCGGATTCCGACGACCTTCCCCGGTCGATTTCCCTTACCACTTACAACAATAGAAGAAGAAAAAGATACAAAAAGAGATTACAAAATATATTCGTTAAAGTTTAGGTTCTCCCTCTTGAGAAGTTCTCCGGATAGATCTGCGGCCGGTGCTTGTGATCTTCGATGGAAAACACCCGGTCGCTGGACGTAGACGATGCGAAGCCTTGATCGCCGGAGTTCTTCGATCTCGAACGGGAGGAAGAAGCCTTGCTTTTTCTTTGACGAAGACGAGTAGAACAGACGTAGGAAGACGGCCGAACTTGGTATTCCTGGAGCACTTCGTCAATAATATCTGGAGGCCTAGGTCTTGAGGAAACGGCGCTGCTTTTTATACGTCTTGGAGAAAATAGACTACCGCTTGCGATAACTCTATCGCCGGGCGGTAAGTTCGCGCGTAACGCCTGCCAGCTGTCTCCACACATCTCCCGAAACGGCAACTATAACTGCTCATTAAGGAAACTGCCGTTTCAAGAGAGCTATCGCCGGGCGGTAATGGTTACCGCGCCCAGTCAGAGCGATAGCGCCATTTCGGCAAATAATTCTACCGCCTGCGATAAGACTATCGCCTGAGCGGTAGGTACCATCGTCGACGATCGTCCCCCTGATGCACGTCGACCGGATACCGCCGGCGGTAGCGTCCTGTCGCCGGGCGGTAGCTTTTGATTGTCGACGATCCTTCCTTAGCTGATAATTGGGCCGTCGACCATCGAACCGATATGCGTCGATCGAGATGGTTACCGCGCTGCGATAAGGTTATCGCCGGGCGGTAGTAACCTTTTGAAGCTCTTCTCCTTTCCTTTCACCTGTCAGCCTGCACACTCTATCACACAACCAATCTCATCAAATACAAGCAGGGAGTTGATATTCTCAAACCTAAGGAGTGTGAAACCATGTTCCAACAAACTCCCCCTTTTGATAATATCAATCCCGTTCATGATAAACCAAAATCAAGTAGATAGAGTGCCAGAATAGATGTATGTAGCAACGTAGAACAGTATAAAGTAGAGTATCAGAGTAAAATGAACATAGAACAGTATAAAGTAGAGTATCAGAGTAAAATGATATTGAACAAATAAGCAATACACACCTATATCGATCCCGTTCAATCCTGTTCTATCCTACTACATACTCCCCCTATCGGTGGGACGCTCCCCCTATCTATGAGCACACACACACCTCAATACGCTCCCCCTATCATGAACACTACCTCCAATACCTTCTCCCCCTTTGATAATATCAAAAGAATGGGCGAGGCCAACCGACCAAGGAGGATGAAAATTGTAGGCGAGAGATAACGTAATATAGACCCACAAAGCACTTGAAATCAGAGAATTGTAAAACAGGGTCAAAATCAGGAGCAAACGCTAATCAGAGTGACGAAATTGGACTATATGCACGAGACATAGCACACATCAAGTATGACATGAATGTTTGCAAGGTTTAGATAAATAGAGAGAAAAATAGGCAAACACAAATATCGTCATGAGAGAAAAAATGTGCCAGTACGTATTGTGCGAAAAGCATCGAATGTAGTTGAGGTCCAATTCTTATGCGCGGAAGATTTAAATAAGATAATGACAAGTGCACGTGTAGCATCAAGAGACAAAACATTCAATAGAGATATCATGCAGACATGTTTTATATCAAGCAAACTAACGATGCTAACACCAAAGAGATATAGTGAAAAATCACGTCACATGACATAGTGCGGCATAAAGAAATTAAATCAAGGGCACAAATCATAAAGTGTAGTCCATGCACAAGATCGAAACGACTTTGTAATCCAAGGTGCTCACCCTCACAACGCTTATGAAGACTTATCAGGAGGGATGAGTAGTGCTTGGGGGGTCTGTAAGCGGGATTTGATGGCCATCATTTTATTTTGAGTTAGGCCATCAATTTTATACATAATCAAAGCAGAACAAGACCACAAGTCAATCGAAATCTACCCACATAGGTAGATCCACTTTAACTTGTTTACATTGGACATATGCGTTTCTAGTTTTGGCCCAAAAATTTAATTAGCATAGACACGCGCAATTTGATTTCATGACATTGATTGTTCAAGATATATCAGATATGTTAAATTTAGTGTCACGATTTATAACATGTCAGCTTATTATCTCAGGTTGAGTGCATGATCAAGTGGTGTGTGAGTGGTGTAGTCATTATCGTAAATAAATCCTCACACATACTTAGAGGCGTAGACAACGTACACCCACATTAATTTTCGCACTCAATAGCTAGACAAAAATTTAACTTCGCTCATCATGACCGGATACCAATGTGTCGTACAAAGTCACAAGAAGATTAGCAAACATTGTATATACTTGAAAATATACCACGACTCGGTCATATGAGCCCCAAACCAACTTGTCAGTTTTTTTTTTTTAATTTTTGAAAACAATTTTAGCCACAAACAGGGAACAACCAAAAACAACACGAGCAGGGAATAAAAAACGAACAGAACATATTTTTTTTTGTTTGTTTTTGGTGTTACAACTTTGAACAGAACAAAAACGAAACCAAAAAAACAAAACTACAAACACACAAAAAAAACACATATAACAAAAAAAATTAGGACGATAAATCAAGAATCCCAAGTTCGAGTCGTAGAAGTGAAAAACGAGCATCCGGAAGCGGTTTAGTAAGAATGTCCGCGAGTTGATCATCGGTCCCAATAAAGACGACACTCACATTCTCTTTCTTAATGTGGTCGCGAATAAAGTGATGTCGAACGTCTATGTGTTTGGACCGAGAGTGATGCACCGGATTATACGTTAAGTCTATCGCACTCTTGTTGTCGCACCTAAGTGTAATGTTGCGAAAAGAAAGACCAAAGTCTTCTAAAGTTTGCGACATCCAAAGTGCCTGTGCACAGCAACTTCCTAAGGCGATATACTCGGCTTCGGCGGTCGAAAGAGCCACCGAGTTTTGCTTACGACTTGACCACGAGACAAGTGCCGGGCCTAAAAAAAGACAAGTACCGCTAGTGCTCTTGCGGTCAAGAGAGCAACCGGCATAATCGGAGTCAGAATATCCATGAAGGGTAAAATCATCCGAGTGAGGGTACCACAACCCGAGGTGTTGCGTGCCAAGGAGATAGCGAAAAATATGTTTTACCGCTTTAAAGTGAGACTCCCTAGGGTCAGCTTGATAACGGGCACACATACCTACCGCAAACGTGATATCGGGCCGTGACGCACTCAAGTATAACAAAGATCCAATCATGCCCCGAAACATTGTTTGATCCACAGAGATTCCACTCTCGTCTTTTCCTAATTTAAGGGACGCACTCATCGGAGTTTTGACTTGTTTTAAAGACTCAAAACCAAAACGTACAAGCATATCTTTTATATATTTGGATTGATTTATGAAAATTCCGTCTTGTCGTTGAGAGATTTGAAATCCTAAAAAATAATTGAGTTCTCCCACAAGGCTCATTTCAAATTCAGATTTCATTAAACTCACAATCTCTTCAACCAACCTCTCATTAGTCGCTCCAAAAATAATATCGTCAACGTAAATTTGGAGGATAACGAGATCCGAATTTTTGGCTTGTACAAAGAGAGTTGTGTCCGCACTACCCATCTTGAACCCATGATCTAAGAGGAACGTAGTTAGCCTATCATACCAAGCACGGGGTGCTTGTTTCAATCCATACAAGGCCTTTACTAATCTGTACACATGATGAGGGTGGGAGGCATTTAGGAAACCGGGTGGTTGCTCGACATACACTTCTTCTTTTATATAACCATTTAAAAATGCGCTCTTAACGTCCATTTGAAACAACTTTATTTTCTTATGGCTTGCGAATGCTAAAAACATTCGAATGGACTCAAGACGAGCAACCGGTGCAAAAGACTCCTCAAAATCCACACCCTCAATTTGTGAATATCCTTGTGCTACCAACCGAGCTTTATTCCTCGTGATCCTAGACTCACCATCAAGTTTATTATTGAACACCCACTTTAAACACATCACGGGATGGTTGTCCGGACGATCAACTAGAATCCAAACTTTGCTACGCTCGAATTGGCTCAATTCCTCATTCATGGCAAGGAACCATGATTCATCTTGAAGAGCCTCGGACACGTTTTTGGGCTCAATATCCGATAGAAAGCATAAGTTGGAGAACGCCTCATGAAGAGAAGATCGAGTTCTAACTCCATGGGATTGTTCTCCAATAACTAGATCACGAGGATGTTGTTTCGTAAACGTTAGATCCTTAGGAGGCACATATGCGTGCGACTCACTCTCCTCGTTACTCTCAACCGGAACACTCTCCTCAACCTCTTCTTCGGACATCCTAGGCTCACTAGATGGTGGAATCTCATCAAAATGCACATGAGCCGATTCTTCAACCACTAAGGTTCTCTTATTATAAATCCTATAGGCTCGACTTTTGCTAGAATATCCTAAGAATATGCCTAGATCGGATTTTTCATCGAATTTTCCTAAGTGATCCTTAGTGTTCAGAATATAGCATGGGCACCCAAAAACTCTAAAGTACGAGACGGAGGGTTTTCTATCAAAGTAGAGCTCGTAAGGGGTTCGCTTAAGAAGTGGGCGAAGCATGACACGGTTCATCACATAGCTTGCCGTGTTGACCGCTTCGGCCCAAAACGATCGAGGTAAGCTGAACTCCGCGAGCATCGTACGTGCTAGCTCTTGAAGTGTGCGATTCTTTCTTTCTACCACTCCATTCTGTTGAGGCGTGCGAGGAGCGGAGAATTCGTGCTTAATCCCTAAAGTCTCACACAACTTCGAAAAATCCTCATTCTCAAACTCTCCACCGTGATCTGATCTGATACACTTAATGTTTAGTTCTTTCTCATTTTGAATACGCGTGCATAAAGTAGAGAATTCCCTAAACGTGTCAGATTTGTTGGCAAGAAATATTGTCCAACAATAACGAGAAAAGTCGTCTATGATGACGAATGTATATCGCTTTCCTCCTAGACTACATGTGGAAAGCGGTCCAAACAAATCCATGTGCAAAAGTTCTAACGGTCTAGAGGTGGAAATCTCTATTTTACTTTTAAACGAGTTTTTGACAAATTTTCCCTTTTGACAAGGCCCACACATAACGTTAAAACTACCGCTTAGAGACGGAATTCCTCTAACAAGTTTCTTTCTAGATAACTTAATAATTAGCTTGCTACCCGAGTGTCCTAATCTCCTATGCCAAAGGTCTAGTTCTTCATTCTTAATTACTAGGCATTTTAGATTGGACGAAGAGAAATCATCAAAATTAACTGTGTACACATTGTGATTTCTATGGGCTACAAGCAATACATTAGAGGTTTTAGCATCAATGCGTTTGCACGTGTTCGATGATGATTCAAAAATAACATCTATACCTTAATCTCCTAGTTGACTTACAGAAATAAGGTTATGTTTTAAACCATCAACAAACAGCACATTTGAAATAGAGAAAAACTTGTTACCTATTGTGCCGATTCCCAGAATTCTTCCTTTACCATTATCTCCAAACGTGACCACTCCACCTCTCTTCTTTTCCAGGCTAAGGAACTTATCTTTATCACCCGTCATGTGCTTGGAGCATCCAGAGTCCAAGTACCACACGTTCTTTGTGTCCCTTGCCTGCCAACATACCTAAAAAGGAGATGAGAGTAAAGATCTGGTTACCCAAGTTGTTCCACCTATTTTGTAGGTAGTAGACTTTGGTAGCCAGACTTGCGCGTTTTGTTTAGCACCTTTCCTCCCGCAAGAGCTTGAAGCATGTCCGAACTTATTACAGTTGGCACATAGAGCATAAGCTGAGGAAATGACTTTCATCACCTCACTCGATCTCTTGCTAGAGGAAGGAGATAATGTATTCAGATTTTTGATCTTATTTGTTGACTTAGGCGTGGACAGAGTGCTATAGTCCTCCAATGGTGATGATGGACTTACATAGCCGATGCCAAACTTTCCAGACCCATGACACTGTGCGCCCAATAGCATGTTTAGAGATTTTTGGCCTACACCAAATTTTTGAACCGCACAGTTGAGATCATGGATCCTCGCTTTTAGAGCGGTGTTCTCAGTTACTAACATCACACATCGATTAGCAAACTGTTTCTTTCCTTCCTCAACTTTAGCAAGGGAGATATGAAGCTTCTTCTCCAAGACATTCTTCTAATTTTTGAGAGATACTAGTCTCAAGGATGTCTTGGAGAGACTTGCTTTACCCTCCTCGATGGATGCTACCAAGTGAGGACATTCAAGGCATTCCACCTTCTCTTTCCCAATTTTAATTACTTCTTTCTTCAGCTTTTCTAAACTCTTGTTTAGACGTTTATTTTCAGCTCTTAAGGAATTTTTCTTAGATGTTACTTCTTCTAACCTACCAACTACATGATCATAAATCTCAAGTAATTCAGAGTAAGTAGGAGGAGTTACCTCAGTGTCGCTTTGGACACTGGACTCAGCATCAGATTCAGATTCCTCTTGACCTTTTCCCATGAGGCACAGATTTGCTTCGTTGTCACTTCCCGAGTCGGTGCTACTCGAATCTTCCGATCCATCCTCATCCCAGGTCAGAGCCTTCAGTACTTTCTTCTTCCCTTTATACTTGTTGTCCTTTCCTTTCTCTTCCTTCTGGAGTCTTGGACAGTCTCTTTTTAGATGTCCCAGCTTGTGACAATGAAAGCATTCAGGCTGATACTTTTCATCATCGATATCGGTCTCCTTTACCGACTTGTTCCACTTCCTACCCTCTTCAACTCCCTTCTTCAGAAACCGTTTGAACTTCCCTTGTTTTCTGGGGTTCTTCATGAATTTTTTGAATTCCCTTACATAGAGACTTTCCTCTTCATCTTCTTCAGAGAAATCAGATGTTTTCCTCTCTTTTGAAGCCTTCAAAGCCAATCCCTTTTTCTTCATTTCCTTGGGATATTCCTCGGCTTGTATCTTCAGTTCCACTTCATGAGTCTTCAGGTTTCCGATAAGACTCTCAATCTCAAAGGCGCTGATTTCATGAGATTCAGCGATAGCAGTTACCTTGGGGTTGAAGCGGGGAGGTAGAGGTCGCAGTATCTTCCACACTAGATCACCATTTGGAAAGTTCTTTCCAAGAGATCTTGATGCGTTGACGATCTTGGTGAACCTTGTGTACATGCTGTCAACATCTTCATCGATCTCCATCCGGAACTGTTCATACTCGGATTCAAGCCGAAACAGCTTTGATTCTTTCACCTGCGAGGTACCCTCATGAGTAAGTTCAAGAAGTCGCCAAATATCAAAGGCAGTTTCGCAGTTACATATTCTATTAAATTCCGTCTTATCTAACGCACAGAATAGAGAATTCATAGCCTTGGCGTTATTAGTACATCTAAGCTTGTCCGCATCGTCCCACTTATCGCGCGGTTTTTCAAGAACGACTTCTCCAACCGTGGTAGTGGGTGTGGTGTACTTAGTCTCTATCATGGCCCATACGTCCATGCTGTGCGTCATCAGAAAGATTTTCATCCTTGTCCTCCAGTGACTATAGTCACTACCCATAAAGAGTGGAGGACGACTCACACCTTGTCCCTCAGTGAAAGCATGCACTGGGTTGGCCATCTTACTTCAGGTGGTTAAGCCTATTCGAAGTAACCGCCTCTGATACCACTTGTTGGATCCGGAGGCAAACCTTAGAGGGGGGGGGGGTGAATAAGGTTTTATAAATTTCGCTTGAATAAACGGAATCTTAACGTAAATAACACCACAAGTGAAGATTTAAAACACAAGTATTAAATTCAATAACAATCAATTTCATACAAGTACAAGATGAATGTTTTACAGTACGATCTTCATGACGTCGAAGTTCAAAGACGAAGAGAAGAAAACTTTGGGTTTTCTATACCGATCCAAAACCCGGACCGGTTGGCTCTCTCACTTTCTCCCCGAAAGGTCTTAGAGCCGCTCTTCACCTCCACACCCGGAAGGGTCTTAGAGCACCGCTAGATCCCCGATCTAGACGCCCCAAATCCCGGGACGATTTTCCACGGAATCCAACCCGGATTCCGACGACCTTCCCCGGTCGATTTCCCTTACCACTTACAACAATAGAAGAAGAAAAAGATACAAAAAGAGATTACAAAATATATTCGTTAAATTTTAGGTTCTCCCTCTTGAGAAGTTCTCCGGATAGATCTACGGCCGGTGCTTGTGATCTTCGATGGAAAACACCCGGTCGCTGGACGTAGACGATGCGAAGCCTTGATCGCCGGAGTTCTTCGATCTCGAATGGGAGGAAGAAGCCTTGCTTTTTCTTTGACGAAGATGAGTAGAACGGACGTAGGAAGACGGCCGAACTTGGTATTCCTGGAGCACTTCGTCAATAATCTCTGGAGGCCTAGGTCTTGAGGAAACGGCGCTGCTTTTTATACGTCTTGGAGAAAATAGACTACCGCCTGCGATAACTCTATCGTCGGGCGGTAAGTTCGCGCGTAACGCCTGCCAGCTGTCTCCACACGTCTCCCGAAACGGCAACTATAACTGCTCATTAAGGAAACTGCCGTTTCAAGAGAGCTATCGCCGGGCGGTAATGGTTACCGCGCCCAGTCAGAGCGATAGCGCCATTTCGCCAAATAGTTCTACCGCCTGCGATAAGACTATCGCCTGAGCGGTAGGTACCATCGTCGACGATCGTCCCCTTGATGCACGTCGACCGGATACCGCCGGCGGTAGCGTCCTGTCGCCGGGCGGTAGCTTTTGATTGTCGACGATCCTTCCTTAGCTGATAATTGGGCCGTCGACCATCGAACCGATATGCGTCGATCGAGATGGTTACCGCGCTGCGATAAGGTTATCGCCGGGCGGTAGTAACCTTTTGAAGCTCTTCTCCTTTCCTTTCACCTGTCAGCCTGCACACTCTATCACACAACCAATCTCATCAAATACAAGCAGGGAGTTGATATTCTCAAACCTAAGGAGTGTGAAACCATGTTCCAACAATTGCATCAGAAGGATGATCCTGACCTTCTGCATTTTATCTTCGAGCTGAGAGAGGTGAACTGCCAAGTTTTTCTATAGATGATGAAGGTACTTTGAAGTACCAGGGTAGGATTTGCATTCCCGCAGTTGGAGACATCAGGGTTATGGTGTGCAGGGAATCCCATGGATCTAGAATTGCCTACCACCCAAGATCCACCAAGATGTACCATGATTTGAAGCAGATTGCCTGGTGGTATGGGATGAAGGGAGATATAGCCAGATTTGTTTCTGAGTGCCACACTTGAAAGCGAGTGAAGGCTGATCATGGAAGACCATGTGGGAAGCTGACTCCCTTGGAGATTCCGACTTGGAAGTGGGAAAGAATCTCGATGGATTTCATTACAGGCTTGCCAAGATCTCTTATGCGGCATGATTCATTATGGGTGATCGTGGACAGACTGACTGTAACGTCCCAATTCGCGCTATGCCCCCTTGCCCGAGTACTGAGTCAAGAGACTTGACTCGGGCTCGGGGCGCACTGGCAAAAGGTGTCAAGTGTGTTGAATGGAGTGATGGGTTGAGTGATATCCGATGAATTCATCGAGAATGCCCGGCTATACTCACCGATCGTAGAGAATGATGACCGATCGTCGAGTATCGTTGACTGATACTCAACGCACTCAACTCCAGGATTTCTGATAAAATGGTTAAGGGAAAATCGTCGAGAATCATTGTTGATACCCGACGAATTCGTCGAGAATACCCGGCTATACTCAACGATCGTCGAGTATCGTTGACTGATACTCAACGCTCTCAATGCCAGGATTTCTAATAAAATGGTTAAGGGAAAATCGTTGGGAATCATTGTTGATACCCGACGAATTCGTCGAGAATACCCGGCTATACTCACCGATCGTTGAGTATCGTTGACTGATACTCAACGCTCTCAATGCCAGGATTTCATATAAACTGGTTAAGGGAAATTTGTCGGGAATCATTGTTGATACCCGACGAATTCGTCGAGAATACCCGTCTATACTCGCTGATCGTCGAGAATGGAAGCTGATTCCCGCCGAATTTGACTTTTGTGTTTTTCCGCCCAGGCAGATTCGCTGGCTTGTACAAGCGGATTGAACCGGACTTTGGGATTCGTGCTTGAAGATCCCTTGGACCGGTCATTTCAAATAAGACCTAATTTTGGGCGGTCAAATCAAAGGTTGACACATGGCGAAGTGACATAACCCTAATGAGCTAATATAAATAAGAAGAAAGCCGAACCCTAGCCATTTTGCCGATCGACCTTGTCGTCATCGTAGACCTTGCAAATCCGACAGAGCAGAGGGAAACCGTCGGAGCTCCTGGAGGCGGCCTTCTCTCTCTCTCTCTCTCCTTCCTTTGCTGTGAAGAACAACTGAACCAAGCAAGAGATACTGCAAAGAAGGATGACTAGACCCATGGCCGGGAATGATGGTACCGTTGGAAATGAGGTGAGCTTCCTCCCCTCTCCCTTGGTGTTAGATCTGTAGTTAATATTCTAGGGGAGATAACGACTCCATAGAGTTTTGATGGTGAGGAGGAGATTTCTTAGGGAAAAGCCATGCCTAGGTTGTTTTCTAGGCTTAGTCTCCTCCAACCTCTTCATTCTTTAAAGTGAAGATGAGAGAGTGATTCGTGGAGAAGTGTGGCTTTGTGAGGGTGAATAAGGGTGGATGTAATTTCTGGAGAAGTTTTTGGGAGATCGATGTAAGGAGGAAGATGAACGGATGTCGTTCATCTCACCTTAAGATGCGTGCAAAAATATGATTTCTGCACACAGCGATCTTCGTTGCCAATTCAGGGTTGTTCTGGCCAGATCTGGGCTCTCGACTAAACACGAAAGTTGTATCCCTTGAAATTATCATTCCAACGAGTTGTTACACGCACTCACCGGATTTCTGTAGCCACAGGAATCCTTGGTCAAAGTTGCTGCCCAGATAAATGCTGCACCTAAATTCTTGGCTGTGTAATGTGGAATTCGGTTTGGTGGAATTTAATGTTGCGATCCAAATCGATGTTTGGGTGAACTCTTTTTACATGATTATCATTGTGATATGATAAGTTGAGGTTATAAATCTGAATCCTTATAACGAGTTGTGGACAAACTTAATTTAAGGAAAAAGCCTGATGTAAATTGGTAGATGTATTTTGATGTCCATTATCTATATCATGTTGAATCCATTTGGGAGGGCATATAAATGATTTAACTATGGCCACGATGTATGCTGAATGGATAGAAGGGAATTAGTAATCCAATGCTTAGAGTGTCGTCTCCCTATAGGTAGCATTGTGGAAGTAAACAAGTGCGGTGTTGACCGTCACTAGTTGGAATGAGGTTGAGATGAATAAAGTGGGACGGTTGGGCTTGGTCCTCGGTGTTCATGTCCCGAGGCTCCTTCCGTATGTGAAGGATGGTTGGGCTTGGTCTTCGGTGATCACGTCCCTAGGCTCCTTCCATGCAACGATAATGTGGAATTGCATGTGGTGTGAGTCGACATGCAGTAACGTAATCCTGGGTTAGGGATAGTGTGGCAGGTCTACGGGCTCGCCAATCGTCACACCGATGGGAGTTGACTGTTAGACCTTGGGCGGTTGGGCTTGGTCCTCGGTGTTTACGTCCCGAGGCTCCTTCTGTGCCAAGTGAACGGTTTGTCTTGGTCCTAGTGCTCATTTCCGGGGCTCCTTCCGTGTCATACCTTAGGCCAGTTCGGGGCTAGGATCTTGGTACACATTTACCCAGGAGAACCCGTTGAGCTGTAGTACGCATGTGAGCTTCGTTGTTGTGTTCTTAGCATTGAGGCGTACGAAGGCCTAGGCCAGGTAGTGTGGAGACCAGCCTAGTAGTGGAGATGCCCGCTCTACTGTCACCATTTGGCCACAACCGATGACGCCTGAGAGGTTAGCTACCTGCTCGAATAGTTGGAACTATGAGTCTGTGTCGAAATAGCGATTGCATGTGCTTGATCATGGGTGTGTCATTGCATTGCATACATAGCATTGCACTTCATTACATACACAAGACCCTCATCGTATAAGTTTGTATGGGCACTCATATACGATGGGTTTCTTACTGCTGAACGACCCTCAACTTATATGCTAGTATGGGCATCCATATAAGTTGAGTTACTTACTATTATAACATTATACTCTCTTGCTGCTGTAGATGGTAGAATTGTAGATTAAGAGGTTTTTCATTTATACACAACTTATATTGCTACTTATGTCATGTATACTTACTTCACCTGCTTGTACTACTATTTTATATATATATTATACATGTTCCTTTCTCCGCCCGGTGCCGAGGAGTCGTCGGGGGTGCGGATGTGAAGCCACTTAGTCTTTAAGACTAACGGTTGCTACGTCTTCCTTTTTAGGAGGAAACCCCGCAGGTGGAGCAGCAGGTCTTGCAACTGGAATGCCAGGCAAGGACGATAGGGCCTGAGGGGACGGTACCGTCGCTACCGTCGGTTATAGATGTGAGTGAGAGAGATTTTGTTGTAGCCCTTTGGGGCAATTCTATTTACGTACTCTGATTATGTAGAAGCTTGTTTAGCTTCTCTTTTGCTGTACTTATGGACTTATGCTTAGTGTGGATTGACTTCTTTATATTATTATGGTTGGGTTGGCATTTATATGTTGAAATTGGTTGTAGCCGGCAGAATAGGTGTCTTGTGGTACAGGCTAGCCCGAGTGTTAGTGCTACTGCAAGGTGGCTGTTCTGGGCATAAGACCCCTCTCGTTCTGTGTTTTATGTTTCGGGAGGGGGGTCTTACAAATGGTATCAGCTTGCTACGATCCTCCTAGGAGAAAGTCACTTAACAATGGTGCTACCCCCGTTTGATTAGTCAGTTTGGGGACAAACTGACTTAGCGGAAGCAGTGGTGTGCCCATATGTAATTCACACTAAGTTTATCCATCTTTGACCTTAGATTAGCCAACCTAACCTTAGGTTTGTACCCTATGTGTAGATCCCAGTACATGCTAAGCCAGTGAGGGGCACCCCCGCCCCGTCCATACCTACACAATTCCAACAATCAGAGATGGGGCAGACGCTCACAGCTATTTTGGACGCCTTTAGGTCACAATCTCAGCAGGCACCTGTACAATAACAGGGACCGGGATCTAGTCGGTTAAGCATTTTCCGAGCTCTCTCCCCTCCCGCTTATATTGGTACAGAGTCGGCGGTGCGTACGGAAGAGTGGCTCGACACTATACAAGAGTTGTTGGAAGGAATAAAATGCCCAAACAACATGGCGGTGACCCTTGTGGTGACACTCTTAGAGCTGCACGCCAAAAGGTTGTGGAAGTCCCTCATGGGCTCCACTATTCATGGAAGAGTGTACACGGACATTAGTTGGAGTTTATTCTCTGAAGCCTTCTTAGAGAATTTCATCACCTCGGCCGCTCGGGATGATCTTGAAGAGAGATTTTTGCAACTAAAGCAAGGGTCCAAGTCGGTGACAACGTACCAATGGGAGTTTCAGCACTTAGCTAGATTTGCTAACTCCTATGAGTTAGATGATAGAGGGTACGCCAAATGATTCTACAAAGGCTTGCGAGATCCCCTAAGGCAAGCCCTTTTGTTTATAGCGGACTCTAGTCTGGCGGAGATTATCGATATGACAAAGAGATTGGAAGCGGGCCACATGGGAAGTGGTAAGAGGCCAGCGGAGGGCGTGATGGAAGCCGACCCCAGCAACAGAAAGAGATTTAACAATGGAAGAGGAAGAGGTTATCGGAGAGGTGGCGTGCGTTTCCCCCAGAATTTTAGAGAGGAGCGCCCGGTTCTGCAACCGCCAGCATTACCTCCACCTCAATAATTTCAGCAACACGGCGGAAGGCAAGAACGGGTGTGCTTTGAATGCAACCAACCGGGCCATATTCGACGCTACTGTCTGCCACTATTTGTAGATGCGCCTTTTGCTTTCCCTCCAGCAGCCCCTCGGGAGCGAGGGTATGTGCATGGTCGAGTACGTGGACCACGAGGAAGAAACCCCAGACCCTCTCGGGATCAGATGTATGCCTTGGATATGACTCAAGAGCGGAATCCTCAGGAGATGATTGCAGGTACGATTTGAATTAGCCATTTTGCGTCCATTAATATCCTCTAGTGGCTGAAGATATACTAAACGTCTAGCTTGAGTATTATTAGTGACACTTAGGCACAATGATGGTCGGCGGGAAACCTGCTTATATGTTATTTGACACCGGTGCCTCACATTCTTTCATGTCTGAAGACTTCATCAAGGATATACACGGAGTGCAATATTTCACTGGTATTGCTCGAAGAGTACGCCTCCCAGACGGATTTGAGATGACGGCAACCGCGAAGTGTGAGTTGGAGATAACCATTGGGAGAAAGACCATTGATACCCCCGCCACAATTTTGAGAATACTAGAATTCAACCTCATTCTGGGCATGGCATGGCTGGATTGGCACAATGCAAGAATCGACTGTGCGGAGAAGCAAATCCATTTGAGACATGGAGACACTGATGTAATCTTCCAAGGTATAAATTTCGCACCACGATTATTGTTATCCTCAATCAAGACCTTGAAAGCTCATATGAGAGGGGATGAAGTCTACATGATATGTTTCGAACTAAAGGAGGTGAGGGTAGATGTGAAGGATGTGCGGGTAGCACGAGATTTCCCTTAGGTATTTACTGAGAAATTACCAGGGTTACCCCCGTATAGAGAAGTGGATTTTCAGATTAAGCTTGTATCAGGAGCTAAGCCTGTTTCCAGGACCCCTTATCGAATTACCCCAAAAGAACTCGCAGAGTTTAGAGTTAAACTGCAGGAATTGGTAGAATCAGGGTTTGTGCGCCCCAGCTCATCACCTTGCGGAGCCCCTATTCTATTCGTTAAGAAGAAAGATGGAACCCTGCGTTTATGTATAGACTATCGGGAGCTCAACCGACTGACGGTACGGAACACCTATCCATTACCTCGGATCGATGAGTTGTTCGATCAACTAGTGGGAGCGCATTGGTTCTCCAAGCTGGATTTGCGCTCGGGGTACTATCAATTGAGAATACAAGAAGTCTATATCAAAAAAACGGCTTTCAGCTCAAAGTACGGCTTATATGAGTTTACGGTAATGCCGTTTGGGCTCACAAATGCCCCATCAGCTTTCATAAGCTTGATGAATAAAGTGTTTGAGGCCTATCTAGATGTCTTCGTCATTGTGTTTATTGACGACATCTTAGTCTACTCTAAGACGGAGGAAGAGCATGTCGGGCATCTGACCTTAGTTCTGGGAAAGTTAAAAGAGCACGTCCTGTTCGCCAAGTTTAGCAAGTGTGAATTCTGGCTTAGGGAAGTGGATTTCTTGGGTCATGTAATCAGTGGGGCTGGACTAGCTGTGGATCCGGCCAAGGTGCGTGCCATGAAGGAGTGTTCTCCCTTGAAGTCGGTGGCCGATGTGAGGAGTTTTCTTGGACTTGCCGGATACTACCGCAAGTTCATAAAAGGATTCTCCAAGATTTCCCTCCCGCTTACTTCTTTGACAAAGAAAGGTGTTCCATTTGAGTGGACACCCCAATGTGAAGCGGCATTCCAGGAATTGAAGGATAGACTCACCTCCGCCCCCATTCTTGTCCTGTCATCTGGAAAGGAAGGATTTCAGGTGTACACGGACACGTCTTATCAGGGGGTGTGAGCGGTGTTGATGCAGCACAGGCACGTGATAGCTTATTCTTCAAGACAATTGAAGAAGCATGAAATCAATTACCCGGTGCATGATTTGGAGCTAGGAGCAGTGGTGTTCGCCTTGAAGGTATGGTGGCATTATCTATACGGCGTCCACTGCGAAATCTTCTCGGATCATAAAAACTTGAAGTACGTTTAAGCCCAGAAGGAGTTGAACCTAAGACAACGGCGGTGGTTAGAGTTTTTATGCGATTATGAGTTCACTTTGAACTACCACCCCAGAAAAGCAAACTCTGTAGCCGATGCGTTGAGCAAGAAAGTACCCGGCTTGAGCCCAAAGTATCGGTTGATGAGCATGGATTTGGCACGGATGATTGAGGAGATGGATATTACATTGATATTTAAGGCTCCTTCGGCAGAATATACGGAGTACTTGTCCAACATGAGCATGTTTTGTGATATCCGAGACCGAATCCGAGTGGAGCAAGGATTGGATGCGGCTCTGGCCCCGGCACTCAAGTTGATCGAAGACGGGGCTACCGACGAGTACACACTAAAGGACGGCCTCGTTTACTTTAGCGGCCTGCTCTATATTCCCAAAGGCGATAAAATCCGGGAGGATATCTTGAGAGAGGCACATTGCTCTCAATATTCAGTGCACCCGGGAATTTCAAAGATGTACGCCGGCTTACGGAAGACGATGTGTTGGCCAGGAATAAAGAAGGATGTCCGATACTTTGTCACGCATTGTGAAGCCTGCCAAAGTGTGAAGGCGGAGTGCAGGAGTCCCAGTGTCCTATTACAGTCGTTGCCAATCCCCGAGTGGAAGTTCGAGGATATTTCCATTGACTTCGTACATGGGCTACCTCGCTCCCGCTCAGGAAATGATTCAGTATGGGTGATCGTTGACTGCCTGACGAAAGTTGCCCGGTTCATTCCATAAAGAAAGAGGCTCATGTGGATGTCTTAGTACGCCTTTTCGTGGAGCAGTTTGTACGGTACACGGCGTACCTAAGACGATAGTTTCAGACCGTGATGGTCGCTTTACCTCCAAGGAGTGGAAGGCTGTACAGGCGTATTTGGGCTCGCGCCTTACCTTCAGCACCGCATTTCATCCTCAGACGGACGGGCAGTCTGAGCGAACCATCCGAACACTGGAGGATCTGTTGAGGTTGTGTGTGATAGATAGGGGAGAGCCGTGGGAAAGACTCTTGCCCTTAGTGGAATTCTCCTACAACAACAGCCATCAAGCTAGCATTGGCATGACACCCCATGAAGCCCTATATGGAAGGAGGTGTAGAACCCCCTTGTCTTGGGTGCAAGACGAAGACCCGAAGGCATTGGGAATTGAGTATATCGACGATACTGATGCGGTAGTCAGATTGATACGGGATCGCATGCTTGAGGCTCAGAGTCGGTAAGCAAAGTATTATAACGCGAAACACCAGATGGTGGAGTTTCAAGTGGGTGATAAAGTGTTCCTGAAAATCCGGCCGATGCATGGAGTCTCACGGGTGCGGGGAGTGAAGAAGCTCAGCCCACGGTATGTTGGGCCCTATGTCATATTGGAAAGGATTGGCCCTTTGGCCTATCGGCTGGAGCTACCGCCCGAGCTAGACAATCTCCATGATGTGTTCCATCTATCGTCGCTTTAAAAGGCGCTGTTGTGGCCCGAACAATACATCCCCACAACTAATGGTACAGTGGCACCTGACAGATCTGTGCGACTGGAGCCGTTGCAGATCGTTGATAATGAGATAAGATCTCTGTGCCGTAAAAGTGTGCCTCTGGTAAAAGTGCTATGGTCTAATCATGGGAAGGAAGAATTTACTTGGGATCTGATGGATTTGATGCAAGTACGCTACCCAGAGTTGTTTGCTTTAGGTAGTTTTATTTAAAAGATTATGTTATTTTTGTATGCTTTACTCCCCATAGCCTCAGCCTGATTTCGGGGACAAAATCTTTTATTTTGTATATAGGATTTGTAACGTCCCAATTCGCGCTAAGCCCCCTTGTACGAGTTCTGAGTCAAGAGACTTGACTTGGGCTCGGGGGGCACCGACAAAAGGTGTCAAGTGTGTTGAACGGAGTGATGGGTTGAGTGATATCCGATGAATTCGTTGAGAATGCCGGCTATACTCACCGATCGTCGAGAATGATGACCGATCGTCGAGTATCGTTGACTTATACTCAACGCAAGGATTTCTAATAAAATGGTTAAGGGAAAATCGTCGGGAATCATTGTTGATACCCGATGAATTCGTTGAGAATACCCGACTATACTCACCGATCGTCGAGTATCGTTGACTGATAGTCAACGCTCTCAGTGCAAGGATTTCTGATAAAATGGTTAAGGTAAAATCGTCGAGAATCATTGTTGATACCCGACGAATTCGTCGAGAATACCTGGCTATACTAACCGATCGTCGAGTATCGTTGATTGATACTCAACGCTCTCAACGCAAGGATTTCTGATAAAATGGTTAAGGGAAAGTCGTCGGGAATCATTGTTAATACCAGATGAATTCGTTGAGAATACCCAACTATACTCGCCGATCGTCGAGAATGGAAGCTGATTCCCGCCGAATTTGACTTGTGCATTTTTCCGCCGAGGCAGATTCGCTGGCTTGTACAGGCGGACTGAACCGGACTTCTGGATTCGTGCTGGATGATCCCTTGGACCGGTCATTTCAAATAAGACCTAATTTTGGGCGGTCCAATCACAGGTTGACACATGCGAAGTGACATAACCCTAATGAGCTAATATAAATAAGAAGAAAGCCGAACCCTAGCCATTTTGCCGATCCACCTTGCCGTCATCGTGGACCTTGCGAAACCGACAGAGCCGAGGGAAACCGTCGGAGCTCCTGGAGGCGGCCTTCTCTCTCTCTCTCTCCTTCCTTTGCCGTGAAGAACAACTGCACCAAGCAAGAGATGCCGCAAAGAAGGATGACTAGATCCATGGCCGGGAATGATGGTACCGCTGGAAATGAGGTGAGCTTCCTCCCCTCTCCCTTGCTGTTAGATCTGTAGTTAATATTCTAGGAGAGATATCGACTCTACAGAGTCTTGATGGTGAGGAGGAGATTTCTTAGGGAAAAGCCATGCCTAGGTTGTTTTCTAGGCTTAGTCTCCTCCAACCTCTTCATTCTTCAAAGTGAAGATGAGAGAGTGATTCGTGGAGAAGTGTGGCTTTGTGAGGGTGAATAAAGTTGGACGTAATTTATGGAGAAGTTTTTGGAGATCGATGTAAGGAGGAAGATGAACGGATGTTGTTCATCTCACCTTAAGATGCGTACATAAATCTGAATTCATGCACACAATGATCTTCGTGGCCAATTTCGGGGATGTTCTGGCCAGATCTGGGCTCTCAACTAAACACGAAAGTATTAGCCCTTGAAATTATCTTTCCAACGAGTGGTTACACGCACTCGCCGGATTTTTGTAGCCACGAGAATCCTCGGTCGAAGTTGCTGCCCGGATTAATGCTGCACCTAAATTCTGGGCTGTGTAATGTGGAATTCGGTTTGGTGGAATTTAATGTTGCGATCCGACTCGAGGTTTGGGTGAACTCTTTTTACATGATTATCATTGTGATATGATAAGTTGATGTTATAAATCTGAATCCGTATAATGAGTTGTGGACAAGCTTAATTTAAGGAAAAAGCCTGATGTAAATTAGTAGATGTATTTTTATGTCCATTATCTATATCATGTTGAATTCATTTGGGAGGGCATATAAATGATTTAATTATGGCCACGATGTATGCTGAATGGATAGAAGGGAATTAGTAATCCAATGCTTAGAGTGTCGTCTCCCTACGGGTAGCATTGTGGAAGTTTACAAGTGCGGTGTTGACCGTCACTAGTTGGAATGAGGTTGAGATGAGTAACGTGGGACGGTTGGGCTTGGTCCTCGGTGTTCATATCCCGAGGCTCCTTCCATATTTGATGGATGGTTGGGCTTCGTCCTCGGTGTTCATGTAACATCCCATTTCCGGCTAGACCCCTAGGAGTCGGTCTGTCGTTAGAGAACCCTAGAAGCCCAAGAATTGAAGTACATCGACTGAGATTTCGGGTCACGGGTTGGTCACGCCCGTGACCTATGTGTCACGCCCGTGACCTATATGTCACGCCCGTGACATAGGGCGTGACTCCTTCGACAATCGTCGATCTCCGTGAGACGATCATCGAATTTGAAACCCGGGCCTGTCACGCCTGTGACCTATGTGTCACGCCCGTGACCTAGGGCGTAGCTCCTTCGACGATCGTCGATCTCCGTGAGACGATCGTCGAACTTGCAGCCCGAGCCTGTCACTCCCGTGACCCAGGTGTCACGCCCGTGACCTAGGGCGTGACCCCCTTCGGCGATCGTCGATCTCAGCGAGACGATCGTCGAGCGCGGAATTTGTAGACATGACCCTGTCACGCCCGTGACCAAGGGCATGACCCCCTTCGATGATCGTCGATCTCAAGAAAATGATCGTCGAACTCAGAGTTTTCCACGCAGGTCTGCCATGCCCGTGACCGACATATCATGCCCGTGACAGAGGCCGAAACGCCGGTTCAGGCCAGAAATTATTCTAACACGCGTGGTAATAAATGCTGGTATGGGAAGTTACACCAGGAGAATTTATGGGCCGTTTCCTACTCTAATTATTTAATAAAATAAGGAAATGTTGGTCCAATAGGAAATCGCCACCTGGAAAACACCTCTTCGTTTCCAGCATTTCAACTGCCTCTACCATAACCGAAACACCATTAAGAGGAGCCTTCATGACCATAATTGCTTACCTCTTTCCCCTCCCCACTTGCTGATCTATAAAAGACCCCTTAGAGAAAGATGAGAAGGTTACACGCTCGATCAAACAAATTCAGATTTTTGCTCTTGCTGTAGGAGAAGTTCGGGAACGCCATCATCGCGCCATGACAATCCGACGTTCATCTCGCCTTCAAACCGCGAACAAGGTCCTCCTCTACTTCTTCTCTTATGGGTAGATCTTAGGTTCTTAGAAATGAAGTAAGTGCTCAAAGGAGCCGGACCAACCTCGTGTTCTCATGGAAAACTATGGAAAAATATTGTTTTGAGTTCGCCGGAAACCGCCACCTCCGGCGGCCAAACCACTACCGACCGATAGCCATCTCCTCAATGGAGGTGGTGGTGGTGGAGGTTGGCCAGGGAAGTGACCGGATAGCCGGCGACGGATCACGAAAGAGCTATAGGAAATATGGGTTTTCTGTGTTCTGGTTTTCGGGTTTCTGTAGAAGATGAACAGTAAAATATATTTAAAATATATAAATTATGTATATAGTACATAATGAAAAGTTAAATTATTTGAGTATATTTTGAGGCTGCAAATTGAGGCATTTGAGGCCGATTTAGGAAAAATGACCTGTCACGGAAGTCGTAGCCCTTTGAGTCTAGATTAATTTAAAATTAGTTTCAACTCGTTTGGGTAAGCGGTTTGACCACAGCACCCGTTTTAATTTGGGCTGTACCTAGGGTTGGGCAGAAACTAAAATGGATGCCCACGCTTCATCCCTTGTCCAAATGACCTGAAATTTAGGAAGGGGGTTAAACTTAACTATATCTAAAGTCAGTCCAAAAATGGGAATTTTTAGAGACACATTGCCTAAAGTTTTTGTTTTAATTTAATAAAATAGAGGAAATTATTTAAGTAGTCAAATGACCTCCAAACCCTCCCAAATTTTGGTGAGTGGTCCCTGGCTACATAACTTAGCTCTGTACAAATTTCCAACTCACTTGAATGAGTTTTGGATATGGAGTCACCTATTCTTAACTAGGTAATAGTGAGGCATTTTTGAGTAAAAAGTGCACTAGAAGTTAGAACGGTCATATCACCTCAACTGACGTTGATATCTTGACCACTGACTTGGAAGGGTTATTATAACCCACTTGGAGAAAATGGTGTGGTTTAGGGGTTGGTTTACCCTAGGATCCAAACTCAAACCCTAGATGGAGGGTTTTGAGGGTTGTGAAGGATATGGGGGTAATTGCTCTTGTATTGCCTTGAAACTCTGTAGAGTTGATATTATCATGATAATAATCGTCTGGATGAAATCTTAGAGACAAGTAGATTTCTCAAAACCTTAATCCTAGCTTTAGGTTAAAATACTAATTAAGCACAATCCATCACTAATAATTTTCTAAAGGCTGTGAAACTCGGGTAGAGTTAGTTTTGAAGTGGGTAGAATTTATAGGAATTTTACAGGAATTATATGATGTTTATTTCCTTCACTTCGTTTGTAAAGTTGATTTTAACCCCAATTGATGTTTTAATTATTTGTACCTTTATGTTCATGGAAATCTCATGAAATCTTGGAAATAAATGTTTTAGGACAGAATGGTTATCCTTAAATTTTTGTATAATTTTTAGTTGAGTAAATCCAGTACTTCCTTCACAAAAGCTAAAAAGGGGTTCTATGCTTTAAAAATTATTTAGGGATGATTTTATTACTGAAAAATTATGAAACTGGGCCAATGCTAATTTTAGGCCTTTATCTGCATATTATAAATTATTTATAATTTTTAGAAGAATATTCTCTGTTCTTGGTTCATAAATAATGGGAGATAGTAAATATTGCTAAAATAGTTTTAGTGCCCTTTTGATGATAGAAAAATTATGATACTTTGGATTAACCCTATTGAGATAACCTACTATTTATTATAAATTTGCTAGACATCTTGCATGAGAACTTAGGGTAGTTCATGTTCAAACTTGTAGCCCTTGGGATTTTAAGGAAAATAATTAAATGCCAGATAAATTAGGAAAAATTACCACATTCTGGATTTAGGCTAATTATATCAGGATAAGTCTCCAGTAAATAATTTAGGGCATTTGGATGAGTTTTGGGATCATTGCATAACCGGTTTGACATATAGTCTAGGTTGGTCTGCATATAGCAAATTTGTGAATTGCAATAGGACATGGTCTGAGAAAGTCGTTGGAGTTAGTCATTTTGTTTGGGTGGATAATTGTGGATGATATCACAATAGGATGATATGAAGAGTAGAGAGAAGTAGTGATAGCTGGAGTTAAGAGGTGCTCGGGTTCGACGAAAGATCGTCTTTCCCGAAAAGAGGAAGGTTAAAAATCACCCTAGGATAGTCTTTCGTAATATGAGAAGGGAATGGGTAAAGGGGATCAACCAATAATAATAAGTGCCTTGCGAAAGGGAACGATGGGCTTCAGCTACCATCATAGTTCCTAGTGCCCTTTGAGAGCCCTTCACGGGAATACCGGGGGCAGTCCTAGGTTAACGTAAACTATAATAACAAACTGACAAGAGTAACTTAGTAACTAGGGCTGCACCTTTCACAAACACTATTGGCACAGGAAGATTGATGAGAGCTTCGGCTCGGTTGGTTAAGAGGCGGACGGGATGGTCCGGGGAGCTTCGGCTCGGTTGGTTAAGAGACGGACGTTTTGGTCCGGGAAGCTTCGGTTTGGTTTTTGTGTGTTCACGATTAAATTTGCATGTGCATAAAAAGAAATGAAAATTAAGGTGGTGGGTCTTCGGTATTGGAGGGTCGATGCACCGATGCCAATACGCTGACTCGGCAAGTTTGTGGTTAGCACTTCGCCAACAGAAGTCCGGTGCGCCAGACGGCAAGAGTACGCAGGCGTCCGCTTAGTGCACCAAGCGTTGGGGCGTACGATAGGTCTGACCGGTAGTGCTTTACTGGTTTAGAGGTGGGCGAAGCCCAACCCACCGCTTCCGTCTTCCACTACGGAGGTATCCTGGGAGGTAATGGCTCCGAAAGGGGGAACTAAAGGTCTATGTGCACAGAGTCGGGTGTGTGAGTTGCACTTGTATGTTTCATCATACCCACTTGCATGTCATAGCATAATCGATTCATTTAACCCTGACACCTAAAGTATAAGTGGTATGGGACGCTTATACATTAGGACCTGCAAAACGACCCCTTAGTCTATAAGCTTGTGTGGGAAAGTTTATAAATTAAGGTTAATTTCAATATAAATATATGCTGTTGTTTGATAACCGACAACCCAACGTATAAGTGGTATGGGACACTCTATACGATGGGAGCCTTGCAGAAGATCCCTTGGATTATGCGCTTTCGCACATAAGTTAAGGTCACCTTTCCTACTTTCTGTTTCTGTCATATTTATTATAGAATTGCTAGATTAGTTCCGCTGCCATCTGTTTCTTGATTAAATCTCCAACTTCATGTCCTTCCCTTTCTTCCTCTTCGCTCGGTACTTAGGAGCCATGGGGAAAGGGGTAGGGGATGATAGGGCTTAGTCTTTATGACTAACGGTTTTCGAACCGCATCATTTAGGGGATCGCGGAGCCCAGCATGGAGGAGCAGCCCCAGAGGCCGGTGCGCTTGGAGATGGGGCAGTCTAGCTCCGGAGTTCATACAGCCGGGACCGTGAGTCTCGACCCTGAGTAGTTTCTGTTTTTGCTTCCGCATGAGAGATTGTAGTGAGGACATGATGTACCGGGCATAAGCCCGCATTTATAGTACTCTGATTATTGTTATTCTGTGGACACTCCCTTCGTGGAGATTTTATTCTATATATGTGATTTACTTTCAGTGGACTTGCTCTTACTTCAATTGTTGTGCTACCTTTCTGTGATCGAATTTGGCAGGTAGAATCGGCGCCTTGTGGTGATGACCCTTCAGGACAAGAAGGTGTCACCACAAAGCAGCGATTCTGGGCCTAAGACCCCGGGTTTTAAAAAGAAAAAAAAGGGGGTCTTACAAGTGGTATCAGAGCCGAAACATCGATCTGAAAAAGGTAGCAGTCCACGATCCCTGGGTCACCCCCGCTCGAATTTAGTTTGGGGACAAACTAAGCAGCGGAAGCAGTGGTGTGCCCATATGGGGATCACATATAAATTGTCCACTTTTATTTAAGATTGAACATTTTCTCAGTATGGGTTTTTGTTACGCAGCCTCCAGCACAGCCTACGCCACAAGGCGGAGTTCAACAGGCTCACGTTGTTGTACCACCTCCACCGGTCTCCACTCCTTTCCATCAGTCAGACATGGGACAGACTCTAACTGCCATCCTGGAGGCTTTCAGGACCCAGCAGGTTCCGGTCCCGCAGCCAAATCCAGGGGCCAACTGGCTGAGCATCTTCCGAGGACTGTCTCCCCCGTCCTACTTGGGGACAGAGTCGGCGGTTCGGACGGAAGAGTGGCAAGATATCATGTACGAGATGCTGACCGGTATACGGTGTCCCTGGGAGGAGAGGGTGGCTCTGGTTGTCTTTTGCCTGGAGTCCCATGCAAGAGGTGGTGGAAGACGCTGTTGGACACGACATTTGCCGATAGGGAGGTTGCGGAGGTTACCTGGGAAGAGTTCAGGGCCGCGCTGCTGGAGCATTTCGTTCCGCAGTCGGCCAGGGATGAGTTGGAGGAGCGGTTCTTACAGCTGAAGCAGGGCACCCGGACGGTGGTGGAGTACCATCGGGAGTTCGACCATCTGGCTCGATACGCAGATTCCTACCAGATGGACAAAGGAGGGTACATCAGGAGGTTCTATAAGGGCCTGCGGGAGGACTTGAGGGAGGCTTTGTTGTATGTATCCGACGAGCCTATCTCCCGGATTTTGGAGATGGCAAAAAGGATTGAGGCTGATTGGCACACCACCCGGGGCCGGAAGCGGCCAGCAGAGGATCAGGGACGGAGAGTTAGAAATGACCAGCGATGAGGTGCTATACCAGAGGGGAGAAGGACAGAGGACCAGCCTCGTCAGGAGGTGAGGCAGGAGCCGAGGGAACAGGTGATATTGGCCCCTCAACCTCTTCGGATGCAGGAGATGCCGAGACCCGGGGGAATGGCGTATCCCCCACCAGAGTGCTTCCTTTGTCATCAGATTGGGCACATCCTGAGGAACTGCCCGATGAGGGGGGCACCACCTCCAGCACCACAGGGTGGCCCACCAGCTCAGCATTACGGAGGCCGAGGACGCGGCCGCAGTCGTGGATACCAGGAGGGAGACCGTAGATATGGAAGAGAGCAGGTATATGCTTTGGACCTTGCGCAGCCTCGAAATCCGGAGCAGGTCATAGCAGGTACGCCGTAATGCTTCTTTATTTTCATAGAATTTCTCTTTAAGTTGTTAAAACTTAGAACCGCACTAGATAGATTAATAAGGAAAGAAAATTCTTTATAGAACCCTAAGATATCTAATCACCCCAGGTATAGTCTTCATCAGCGGCAAGCCTGCCCGCATGCTTTTTGATACTGGAGCTACTCACTCCTTTGTGTCGGAGACGTTCGTAGAAGGACTTGAAGGCGTGGAGCGATTCACGGGCTCGAGGATGAGGGTGCGACTACCTGATGGATCTGAGCTCCTTACCACGGATCACTGTAATATGGAGGCAGAAATTGGTGGAAAGGCGTTCGAGGCTCCAGCGACGATTTTGAGGCTGACGGACTACGACCTTATCCTGGGCATGGTATGGCTGCACTGGAACCATGCCCAGATTGACTGCCAGGCGAAGAGGATCACCGTGAGACACGGGGACTCTTTCATTGTCATCGAAGGTATAAGACCTGTCTCTCGTATACTCTTATCTTCGGTATAAGCCGTTAAGGCCCATCTGCAGGGAGAGGAGGTCTATCAAATTCTATTTGAGATGGTGGAAGTTAAGGATTCGGTGACAGACATCCCGGTGGTGCGAGATTTCGCTGACATCTTTCCAGAGAAACTGCCAGGACTACCTCCACACCGAGAGCAGGGCTTTTAGATACAGCTTGTGCCGGGGGCCAAGCCTGCATCTAGGGCCCCTTATCGGATGGCCTCGAAGGAGTTGGTAGAGTTTCGGACTCAGTTGCAGGAATTAGTTGAGACAGGATTTATTAGACCGAGTTACTCGCCATGGGGAGCCCCAGTCCTATTCGTGAAGAAGAAGGATGGGACACTTCGCCTGTGCATCGATTATCGAGCACTAAACAGGCTGACCGTCCGGAATACCTATCCGCTCCCACGGATAGACGAATTGTTCGACCAGCTGGAGGGAGACCATTATTTCTCGAAGCTGGACTTGAGGTCAGGATACTACCAGCTGCGGATCCAGGAGGAGGATATCCCGAAGACGGCCTTCAGTAGCAGATATGGCCTGTATGAGTTCACCGTGATGCCCTTCGGGCTCACGAATGCTCCGTCGGCATTCATGAGCCTCATGAACCGGGTTTTCGAGGCCTACTTGGATGTGTTCGTCATAGTATTCATACACGACATCCTGATCTACTCTAGGACGGAGGAGGAGCACACTCAGCATCTGGCACTGACTTTGGAAAGGTTGTGGGAGCATCGCCTTTATGCGAAATTCAGCAAGTGTTAGTTTTGGTTGAAGGAGGTGGCTTTCCTAGGCCACATTATCAGCGGAGCTGGGTTGGCGGTGGATCCGGCAAAGATTCAGGCAGTTCAAGATTGGACGCAGTTAAAGACAGCCACCGATGTATGAAGTTTCTTGGGACTTGCCGGTTATTACCAGAAGTTCGTGGAGGGGTTCTCTCAAATTGCCCTCCCCCTCACATCTTTGACAAAGAAGGAGGCACCTTTCGTTTGGACCTCGCAGTGCCAAGCGGCTTTCCAGGAGCTGAAGGACCGACTCATCTCAGCCCCTCTTCTGGCCCTTCGATCTGGAAAGGAAGGATTCCAGGTGTATACCGACGCATCATACCAGGGGATGGGAGCGGTACTGATGTAGAACGGACACGTCATAGCATATGCCTCCCGCCAGCTGAAGACCCATGAGAAGAACTACCTGGTGCACGACCTTGAGATGGGAGCGGTCGTTTTTGCTCTGAAGGTCTGGTGCCATTATCTTTATGGAGTCCACTGCGACATCTACTCCGACCACAAGAACTTGAAATACGTGGACACGCAGAAGGAGCTGAATATCAGGCAGAGGTGCTTGGTGGAGTTCTTAGCAGACTATCAGTATGAGATGCACTACCATCCAGGGAAGGCAAACGTGGTGGCCGACGCGTTGAGTCGGAGAGCTGCCACTTCCGAAACTGGGCCCCAGGTTATGTCCATGGAGCTAGTCCGGTCATTCAGAGATATGCAGATATACCTAGTGTCCGAGGATGACCCAGAGCTGTATAGGGAGTATCTGGCATCGATGGTGGCCATAGATGATATTCGGGATCGCATTCGGGACGGACAGAGGACAGATGCATGGGCAGAGCCGATGTTCCGAGCCTTGGAGGAGGGTTCGACATGAGATTATTCCCTGAAAGATGGATTGCTACATTTCAGAGGCAGAGTGTATATACCCGCAGGAGGCCAGATCCGAGAGGATATTATGACGGAGGCGCATTGCAGCCGGTACTCTGTGCACCCGGGGATCACAAAGATGACCACTAATCTAAAGAAGACGATGTTTTGGTCGGGTATGAAGAAGGACATTACGTACTTCGTGACCCATTGCGAGGCATGTTAGTTGGTGAAGGCGGAGTGCAGGAACCCCGCAGGACTGTTGCAGCCACTCTCGGTGCCGGAGTGGAAGTTTGATGTTATAGCTATGGATTTTATACATTTTCTTCCCCAGTCTCGGACAGGGAATGACTCGATCTGGGTGATTATTGATTGGTTGACGAAGGTGGCCCACTTTATACCAATCAGGAAGGATAACTCGGTGGGAGTGCTGGTACGGAAGTTCGTGGAGCAGTATATCCGATACCATAGCGTGCCCAGGACGATAGTGTCGGACCGCGATGGACGGTTTACATCCAGGGAGTGGTGGTCAGTGCAGGCATACTTGGGCACCCGATTGACTTTTAGCACGACCTTCCACCCTCAGACGGACGGGCAGACAGAGCGCACCAATAGGACGTTGGAGGATCTACTACGACTATGTATACTGGACCGAGGGGAGCCGTGGGAGAAGATGTTACCGTTGGTCGAGTTCTCCTATAACAACATCTACCAGTCCAGCATAAGGATGGCGCCGTATGAAGCCTTGTATGGAAGAAAATGTAGGACCCCGCTTTCTTGGGTTCAGGACGAGGATCCGAAGGTGTTAGGATCGGATTTTGTTGAAGACACCGAGGCACAGGTGAGACTGATTAGAGATAGGATGTTGGAGGTGCAGAGCAGATAGGCTAAGTACTATGATGCCCGGCATCGTCAGGTGGAGTTTCAGGTAGGGGACAGAGTGTTCTTGAAGATCCGGCCCATGCACGGAGTCTCACGGGTGCGCGGTCGGAGGAAGAAGCTCAGCCCTAGGTATATGGGCCCTTACCGGATCCTGGAGCGGATCGGGCCCCTAGCCTACAGGCTAGAGTTGCCACCAGAGCTGGCAGCTCTACACGACGTCTTCCACATTTCTTCGCTGTGAAGGGCTCTACTACGCCCGGAGCAGCAGATTTTGACCACCGAAGGGGCGGTAGCTTTAGACCGATCTGTTCACTTGGAGCCGGTTCGGATCGACAACAAAGGAGTACGGATCTTGCGCCGCAAGAGGATCCCCTTAGTCAAGGTTCTGTAGAGAAACCACGGTCAAGAGGAGCACACCTGGGAACTGCTGACCTGATGTGGCAAAAATACCCGGAGTGGTTCAGTCAGGTATACCTCACCACCTCTTGGTATACTATAAATTACCTTTTTGTACTAAACCGATAGGACTAGATAAAGAAAAAAATTGAGAACCTAGGCATGCGCAGGAAAGTAGGGGCTAATCTTTTGTTTATTGGGGAGATTGTCTTCTTTTATCAAACAAATAGTCGATTGAACCCAATAGAAAAAAAAACCGTATGGGATGTTACAAGTTTAATTTATTTCGGTAGAAATCCCCGTAGGCTCAACCTCAATTTCGGGGACGAAATTTTTGTTTTGTTTATTGGGATTTGTAACATCCCATTTCCGGCTAGACCCCTAGGAGTCGGTCTCTCGTGAGAGAACCCTTGAAGCCCAAGAATTGAAGTACATTGACTGAGATTTCGGGTCACGGGTTGGTCACGCCCGTGACCTATGTGTCACGCCCGTGACATAGGGCGTGACTCCTTCTACGATCGTCGATCTCCGTGAGATGATCGTCGAATTTGAAACCCGGGCTTGTCACGCCCGTGACCTATGTGTCACGCCCGTGACCTAGGGCATGACTCCTTCGACGATCGTCGATCTCCGTGAGACGATCGTCGAACTTGCATCCCGGGCCTGTCACACCCGTGACCCAGGTGTCACGCCCGTGACCTTGGGCGTGACCCCCTTCGGCGATCGTCGATCTCAGCGAGACGATCACCGAGCGCGGAATTTGCAGACTTGACCCTGTCACGCCCGTGTCCAAGGTGTCACGCCCGTGACCAATGGCGTGACCCCCTTCGACGATCGTCGATCTCAGGAAAATGATCGTCGAACTCAGAGTTTTCCACGCAGGTCTGTCACGCCCGTGACCGACATGTCACGCCCGTGACAGAGGCTGAAACGCCGGTTCAGGCCAGAAATTATTCTAACACGCGTGGTAATAAATGCTGGTATGGGAAGTTACACCAGGAGAATTTATGGGCCGTTTCCTACTCTAATTATTTAATAAAATAAGGAAATGTTGGTCTAATAGGAAATCGCCACCTAGCAAACACCTCTTCGTTTCCAGCGTTTCAACTGCCTCTACCATAACCGAAACACCATTAAGAGGAGCCTTCATGACCATAATTGCTTACCTCTTTCCCCTCCCCACTTGTTGATCTATAAAAGACCCCTTAGAGCAAGATGAGAAGGTTACACGCTCGATCAAACAAATTCAGATTTTTGCTCTTGCTGTAGGATAAGTTCGGGAACGCCATCACCACACCATGACAATCCGACGTTCATCTCGCCTTCAAACCGTGAACAAGGTCCTCCTCTACTTCTTCTCTTATGGGTAGATCTTAGGTTCTTAGAAATGAAGTACGTGCTGAAAGGAGCCGGACCAACCTCGTGTTTTCATGGAAAACCATGGAAAAATATTGTTTTGAGTTTGCCGAAAACCGCCACCTCCGGCGGCCAAACCACCGCCGACCTATAGCCATCGCCTCAATGGAGGTGGTGGTGGTGGAGGTTGGCCAGTGAAGTGACCAGATAGCCGGCGACGGATCACGAAAGAGCTACAGGAAATATGGGTTTCCTGTGTTCTGGTTTTCGGGTTTCTGTAGAAGATGAACAGTAAAATCAATTTAAAATATATAAATTATGTATATAGTACATAATGAAAAGTTAAATTATTTGAGTATATTTTGAGGCTGGAAATTGAGGCACTTAGAGGCCGATTTAGGAAAAATGACCTGTCACGGAAGTTATAGCCCTTCGAGTCTAGATTAATTTAAAATTAGTTTCAACTCTTTTAGGGTAAGCGGTTTGACAGCAACACCCGTTTTAATGGGGGCTGTACCTAGGGTTGGGCAGAAACTAAAATGGATGTCCACGCTTCATCCCTTGTCCAAATGACCTGAAATTTGGGAAGGGGGTTAAACTTAACTATATCTAAAGGCAGTCCAAAAATGAGAATTTTTGGAGACACTTTGCCTAAAGTTTTTGTTTTAATTTAATAAACTTAGAGGAAATTATTTAAGTAGTCAAATGACCTCCAAACCCTCCCAAATTTTGGTGAGTGGTCCCTGGCTACATAACTTAGCTCTGTACAAATTTCCAACTCACTTGAATGAGTTTTGGATAGGGAGTCACCTATTCTTAATTAGGCAATAGTGAGGCATTTTTGAGTAAAAAGTGCACTAGAAGTTAGAACGGTCATATCACCTCAACTGAGGCTGATATCTTGACCACTGACTTGGAAGAGTTATTATAACCCACTTGGAGAAAATGGTGTGGTTTAGGGTTGGTTTACCCTAGGATCCAAACTCAAACCCTAGATGGAGGGTTTTGAGGGTTGTGAAGGATATGGGGGCAATTGCTCTTGTATTGCCTTGAAACTCTGTAGAGTTGATATTAGCATGATAATAATCATCTGGATGAAATCTTGGAGAATTTGGAGAAAAGTAGATGCCTCAAAACCTTAATCCTAGCTTTAGGTTAAAACACTAATTAAGCAGAATCCATCACTAATAATTATCTAAAGGCGGTGAAACTCGGGTAGAGTTAGTTTTGAAGATGGTAGAATTTATAGAAATTTTACTGGAATTTTATGATGTTTATTTCCATCACTTCGTTTGTAAAGTTGATTTTAACCCCAATTGATGTTTTAATTATTTGTACCTTTCTGTTCATGGAAATCTCATGAAATCTTGGAAATAAATGTTTTAGGACAGAATGGTTACCCTTAAATTTTTAAATAATTTTTTAGTTGAGTAAATCCAGTACTTCCTTCACAAAGGTTAAAAAGGGGTTCTATGCTTTGAAAATTATTTAGGGATGATTTTTTTACTGAAAAATTATGAAACTGGGCCAGTACTAATTTTAGGCCTTTATCTGCATATTATAAGCTATTTATAATTTTTGGAAGAGTATTCTCTGTACTTGGTTCATAAATAATGGGAGATAGTAAATATTGCTAAAATAGTTTTAGTGCCCTTTTGATGATAGAAAAATTATGATACTTTGGATTTACCCTATTGAGATAACCTACTATTTATTATAAATTTGTTGGACATCTTGCATGAGAACTTAGGGAAGTTCATGTTCAAACTGGTAGCCCTTGGGATTTTGAGGAAAATAATTAAATGCCAGATAAATTAGGAAAAATTACCACATTCTGGATTTAGGCTAATTATATTAGGATAAGTCTCTAGTAAATAATTTAGGGCATTTGGATGAGTTTTGGGATCATTGCATAACCGGTTCGACATATAGTCTAGGTTGGTCTATATATAGCAAATTTGTGAATTGTAATAGGACATGGTCTGAGAAAGTCGTTGGAGTTAGTCATTTTGTCTGGGTGGATAATTGTGGATGATATCACAATAGGATGATATGAAGAGTAGAGAGAAGTAGTGATAGCTGGAGTTAAGAGGTACTCGGGTTCGACGAAAGATCGTCTTTCCCGAAGAGAGGAAGGTTAAAAATCACCCTAGGATAGTCTATCGTAATATGAGAAGGGAATGGGTAAAGGGGATCAACCAATAATAATAAGTGTCTTGCGAAAGGGAATGATGGGCTTCAGCTACCATCATAGTTCCTAGTGCCCTTTGAGAGCCCTTCACGGGAATACCGGGGGTAGTCTTGGGTTAACGTAAAATGTAATAACAAACTGACAAGAGTAACTTAGTAACTAGGGTTGCACCTTTCACAAACACTGTTGGCACAGGAAGATTGATGAGAGCTTTGGCTCGGTTGGTTAAGAGGCGGACGGGATGGTCTGGGGAGCTTCGGCTCGGTTGGTTAAGAGACAGACGTTTTGGTCCGGGGAGCTTCGTCTCAGTTTTTGTGTGTTCACGATTAAATTTGCATGTGCATAAAAAGAAATGAAAATTAAGGTAGTGGGTCTTCGGTATTGGAGGGTCGATGCACCGACGCCAATACGCTGACTCGGCAAGTGTGGTTAGCCCTTCACCAACAGAAGTCTGGTGCGCCAGCCGGCAAGAGTACGCAGGCATTCGCTAAGTGCACCAAGCGTTGAGGCGTACGATAGGTCTGACCGGTAGTGCTTTACTGGTTTAGAGGTGGGCGAGGCCCAACCCACCGCTTCCGTCTGCCACTACTGAGGTATCCTGGGAGGTAACGGCTCTGAAAGGGGGAACTAAAGGTCTGTGTGCATAGATTCGGGTGTGTGAGTTGCACTTGCATATTTCATCATACCCACATGCATGTCATAGCATAATCGATTCATTTAACCCTGACACCTAAAGTATAAGTGGTATGAGACGCTTATACATTAGGACCTGCAAAATGACCCCTTAGTCTATAAGCTTGTGTGGGCAAGTTTATAAATTAAGGTTAATTTCAATATAAATATATGCTGCTGTTTGATAACCGACACCCCAACGTATAAGTGGTATGGGACACTCTATACGATGGGAGCCTTGCAGAAGATCCCTTGGCTTATGCGCTTTCGCACATAAGTTAAGGTTACCTTTCCTACTTTCTGTTTCTGTCATATTTATTATAGAATTGCTAGATTAGTTCCACTGCCATCTGTTTCTTGATTAAATCTCCACCTTCATGTCCTTCCCTTTCTTCCTCTCCGCTCGGTACCTAGGAGCCATGGGGGAAGGGGTAGGGGATGATAGAGCTTAGTCTTTATGACTAACGGTTTTCGAACCGAATCATTTAGGGGATCGCGGAGCCCAGAATGGAGGAGTAGCTCCAGAGGCCGGTGCGCTTGGAGATGGGGCAGTCTAGCTCTGGAGTTCATACAGCCGGGACCATGAGTCTCGACCCTGAGTAGTTTCTGTTTTTGCTTCCGCATGAGAGATTGTAGTGAGGACATGATGTACCGGGCATAAGCCCGCATTTATAGTACTCTGATTATTGTTATTCTGTGGACACTCCCTTTGTGGAGATTTTATTCTATATATGTGATTTACTTTCAGTGGACTTGCTCTTACTTCAATTGTTGGGCTACCTTTCTGTGATCGAATTTGGCCGGCAGAATCGGCGCCTTATTGTGATGACCCTTCAAGACGTGAAGGTGTCACCGCAAAGCGGCGATTCTGGGCCAATGACCCCGGGTTTTAAAAAGAAAAAAAGGGGGTCTTATAGTTCACTTCCCGAGGCTCGTTCCATGCCATGATAATGTGGAATTGCATGTGGTGTGAGTCGACATGCGGTGTCGTAATCCTGGGTTAGGGATAGTGTGGCAGGTCTACATGCTCGCCAATCATCACACTGATGGGAGTTAACTGTTAGACCTTGGACGGTTGGACTTGGTCCTCGGTGTTCACATCCCGAGGCTCCTTCCGTTCCAAGTGAACGGTTGGGCTTGGTCCTTGTGCTCATTTCCGGGGCTCCTTCCGTATCATACCTTAGGCCAGTTCGGGGCTAGGATCTTGGTGCACATTTACCCAGGAGAACCCGCTGAGCCGTAGTACGCATGTGAGCTCCGCTGTTGTGTTCTTAGTATTGAGGTGTATGGAGGACTAGGCAAGGTAGTGTGGAGACCAGCCTAGTAGTGGAGATGCCCGCTCTACTGTCACTGTTTGGCCATGACGGATGACGCCTGAGAGGTTAGCTACCTGCTCGAATAGTGGGAACTATGAGTCTGTGTCGACATAGCGATTGCATGTGCTTGATCATGGGTGTATCATTGCATTGCATACATAGCAATGCACTTCATTACATACACAAGAACCTTATCGTATAAGTTTGTATGGGCACTCATATACGATGGGTTACTTACTTGAAAGTGAAGGGATAGATACTACTCTAGAGGGGGGGTGAATAGAGTTATCAAATTTTGCACTAGACAAAACTTAATGGTCTACCCAACTCCCTTGGAGTGAAATGTGGAATGAAAAGATTATAGATATAGAAATAACCCTAAAACCTAACACAAGTGTTGTGCACAAACTCAAGCTAACTGTAATTACAGTTAAGGCTTGGAAAACCTAATCAGCAACTAGTAGACCTAGTTATATCTAATCACAGCCACAATGCAGGAATTAAACAAGGAAATCCAGACGACACAAGGAATTTATAGTGGTTCCCCAAACAACTTGGGTACGTCCACTCTTCTACCAACAAGGTAGGAATCCACTACAGGTTTTTGATCAGGTGCCCTGCCACCAACAGGATCTGCTTCAGGTAGATCCAGAAACCCTTTAGACTTTTGATCAGGTGTCTAAAAACCAAACACAGGTTTTTGATCAGGTGCCCTGCCACCAAGGGATACTTTTGAAGGGAGTAATAACCCTGTACAGGAGGGGGAAAGAAGGTTAAGATGTCTTCTCTATTTTACAATAGATTAGAGAAGCACAAAGACTTGCACTGAGCTAGAAAGCTCTAAAGAATCAAGGCTCCCCCTGGCTCAAAAATGTCCAGGTGAAGTCTTGCTTCAGTGCAGAAACTCTTCAGAAAGATCTAAAGGAAAAACTACAAGAAGATAATAAATAATAAATTATAAATCTTCAAGCAGCTGTCTTCTTCTTCTTCTTCTTCAAAAGAACTCTGAGTCTAAACTTCCTGGAATAGGAGAACTCAGGTTGAAGAAGAGCAGAAGAGATTAACACTTCTCAGTTGGATGAGTATTGCTGAGAGCAGAAAACTTGGTCTTGATGAAGGCTTGAATGCTTAAATGAATAACTGGGTAGCTAGTTAGCTAGCTTGAATCCTTCTTCAAAGGATCCTTTTTATAGCAGCAACAAGCAACGGCTCTCTTCAATTTGAATTGTTTGTCTTCTTCTGAAACTTGAGACCTGGGCTATAAATATCAAAAGGACAAACAATCTCTGCAGCAAAAACATTCTATAAAAGGAATAAACCTCTTTCGAAGAAGCTGCAGGAAGCAATTTGATAATAAAGTACTAAATAAAGTCACATCAGAAACAAACTCTTTATAGCAGAAGAAAGATTTTCAGTCTAACGGCTATAAAGGACTGACAGAAGATAAAGTAAAATACAATGTCAGCTAATAAGACAAACAACTTTATCTGAAAAGATTTTACTCAGGCAGAAGGGATGGAACAGATATTGCCTGGAAATATTATCATAAAACAACTGAAATAACACATGCCAGATAATGTATTAATTAATTAAATATAATAAATAAATACAAAATAAAAAGGCAGACAGAAAACGTCGAACGACCTTCGGAGATCGTCGACCGACGCACGGAGATCGTCGACCTATCGGGCAGATAGTCGAACGATCCAGATAGTCGAACTATCAAAGGAGATAGTCGAACTATCACAACAGATAGTTGAACTATCAGAAGATAGTCGAGCTATCAGATAGTCGACCTATCAACAGATAGTCGAACTATCAAAGCAAAACCGATAGTCGACCTATCAACAGATAGTCGAACTATCAACGCAGAACAGATAGTCGACCTATCAACAGATAGTCGAACTATCAATGCAGAACAGATAGTCGACCTATCAACAGATAGTCGAACTATCAACGCAGAACAGATAGTCGACCTATCAGCAGATAGTCAAACAATCAACGCAGAACAGATAGTCGACCTATCAACCGATAGTCGAACTATCAACGCAGAACAGATAGTCGACCTATCAGCAGATAGTCGAACTATCAACGCAGAACAGATAGTCGACCTATCAACAGATAGTCGAACTATCAATGCAAAACAGATTGTCGACCTATCAACAGATAGTCGAACTATCAGAAGAAAGCAGATAGTCGACCTATCAAACAGATAGTCGAGCTATCAGATAGTTGAACTATCCAAGCAGATAGTCGAACTATCAAAGCACACAGATAGTCGAACTATCAACCGATAGTCGAACTATCCTCACAGACTGAAAAGTCGAACAACTGATAGACGATCGTCGAACAGTTAGTCGACGATAGTCGAGCGGCGTTCGACTATAGTCGAACGAAAAACTACTTAACCAAATTTTTCATCTGGAAAAGCGGGGACTCTACAGCTAGACCACTAACCATTGACCATAGATATTTCTTGGGTCAAGGGACAAAAGGAGACGACTAAACTCAAATCAAACTAGGGTACCAACAATCTCCCCCTATTTGAGTTAAGTCTCTCAAAAACTAAAACATAGAACTAGCTATAGAGCAATAAAATTAATACAGGAAATAGATAAACAATTAACTAGCAATTATCAAACAGATAAATAACAGTCAAACAAAATTAAGAGTCTACAGAGTCTGGCTTAGGGTTAGAAGAGCTAGGAACAAAGGAGACTTTCCTCAAAGGATCAATGGCCTCTTTCTTAGACATCTTCAAGTCTTGCATGCCAATAATCTTTAATTCTGCAGCCCTTGGAACAACTGCTTCTGGGTGCTTTTCCATATACTTTGAAGGGTCAAAGACTTCAGGATTAACCTGGAACTTTTCGAACTCCTTCTTTCTGAATGTAGACATTGTGGTTAATCCAGTAGTGTCCTTTCCTTCAGCTTTTGCTTTCCTGATTTGAGCTGCTCCAACCAATTCGAGAAAACGAGCCATCCTAAAGTTAGGATCAAGCTCAGGACTTTCATAAACAGTCTTAGAAGGAGTTTCATCTGGTTCTTTATCTTGATTAACTAGATAAGACAGGGGAGCAGACTTAGCAAAGTTCTTGCTAGAATTTTTAAACAAAGTAAACTACTTACCTTTTGAAACAACTTTTTCAGAATGTACTGGCATTGGAGATGAAACTCTTTTCTTTGGAGAAGGAGGAGGGGAAAAAGTTGGTCTTTGATACACAACCTCCTTCACTTGTTCTCTCACTGTATCAGTTCTTTGATAGCCAGAATATGATTTACCTTGAAAACCTTGAGAGCTTTTCCATGAAGAAGACTGAGAAGGAGCAGATTTTGCTGACGGAGCAGAAGGATTAGCAGAAAGGTTGCCAGAGGCTCCTGCACCGGGAGGTGGAGGAGGAGGACCTCTGGGATTCCATCTGGGGGTAGGACTATCATATTTCTTAGATCTCTTTCTCTCTTTTTGCTGGTTCTTGGAGAACCACATCCAATGTTGAAACTCTTTTGACTTGGGGTCAATTCCTTTCAGAATATAATATGGAGTGTCATTATCACGATTGAGAGGAGGAGGAGCAACAGCTTTTCTTTTCTTCTGTGCAGCTTTCTTTTTCTTTGAATTTTCAGATAAATCTGAATCCTCTTCATCCTCAGAATGAGATGAGGGAGGATTGTCATATGGGTCATAGGCTTCAGAAACAGCCTTTTCCTTTAGTTTCAGATCAGCTTTCTCTTTTTCCTCTTCTATGGCATCCTGAGCCAGAAGGAAATCCAAATCAAGTCCTGGGGAATCATCCCAAACAGTTGATTTTTCAACTTGTAAATCCTTTTCTTTTTCTTCTAACAAAGATTGTACTCTTTGATTCCAAGCATCTCTTGCTTTCTCTTTGATTTCATCTTGATTTTCAGACACATCATCTATATCATCTAAAAAGGAATCCAGTTCTGGATCTACTTGAACATCAGGAACATCTGGAGCAGCTTCTGAAATAACTACTATAACCTGAGCAGCTATATCTTCTTTAATATAATCTGTAGATTCATGAACACAAATATGCTAAATAAGCTAAAATCATTCCTTCTAGGTATTCACAAGCTAGCAAATCAATTGACTCGTCAATAAAGAGGATGAGTGAATTACCTTCATATTTTACCAACTCCCAGGACTCATCTAGATAGGATGTAATAATTCCTTCTAGGAAACGGGCAACCAAGGGAGTGGTGAGATCTTCTAAACAGACTTTTACAGCAAATTCAGATAGCATGACTGCATCAGATATTTCTTTGTCAGATAGCACTGAAACTGATTCATCTTGAACTATCATCACTAAATCTGTCACTGCTGGAAGGGAGGCTGGAAGCTCTGAGGCTGGAGGCTCTGAGACATCTTCACAGAACATCTCCCCCTGCCTGATTTCAGTGGGAACTGAAACCAGGCCCCTTGAAGAAGAGGGCTCAGCAGATTTAGAAAGGGATTGGATGGAAGCAGTCAAGGTAGCAATAGAGGAGGCAAGTGGAGCAATTGCCTCTTCAATCATGATTTTGATTGAAGGGGTAATCAACTCCAAAATGCTGGATATGAATGCTGGGGTTATCTCAAAAGATGATGGAATTGCAGTGGATGGAGATGCAGCAGAGATGGTTGTAGTGTTAGGATGAAAAGTGGTGTGGACTGGAGATCGAATTGGAGATGGAGCATGATGTGGAGAAAGAACTGGAGAACGAATAGGGGACTGATGAGGTGTTGGAGTCCTCTCAGATCCTATCAAATCAAAACTAGGAGCAGATATCCTAGCCTGATGAGAAGGAATAGGAGATGCGGGAGGAGAAGGGATGACAACCGTGGTTGTATCTTGAACAGGAGAAGGAGAAAGTCGTACTTCAGCTGAAGTTGATGGAACTTCAACTGAGGTAGACGGAACTGAAGAGGATGGAACTACTTCAGTAGAAGTTGATGGTAATGCAGAAGAAGATGATGGAAGAGAATGAGCTAAGCCAGCTTCTACCGGGTGAGGAGCGACTGAATCAGTCCTAGTGCTCTCTGATGTCGCTGGAGCAACCCCTGTGAGAGCGGGCTTCACAAACGTCCTCTTCCACTTGGAGAACAAATTCAGGTCCATCTTCTTGCTCGCATTTATGGTTGTTGCAACGGAGACCAGCAACTGAGGATACTTTTCCTTCAGGAAAATTCCAATAACCCTGCCTAGGGTAACCTCTTTCTTACTATTCTTTTTCCTTATCAGATCGAACATTACTCCTGCCCAATCAATCCTTTTCTGATTAACAATTGCACACATCAGTGCAAATTATTGCCTTGTAATGTTGTCATGAGCAGAGTGCTTTCCAAGGAGCACCTTTCCAACTATCTCAGCAAGAAATTTAATCTTAAATGGGAAATTGACCTTGAGCAGCTTCGTGGGAATGCCCTCCGCATGTCCCAGCTCAGTCAGCATTCTTCCAAACTCTTGAGCATCTTGCTCATAATCTTCTTCACCATTTATCAAGCCAAATACATCAGTCAAGACGGCTGGAGTTAAAATTACCTCTTCTCCGCCAATAGTCCCAGTCATCGAATCGTCAGAGGAAGACGAAGTGAAAGCCCATTCCTTAATCTCGGGGACATTTAACTTTATCCTTGTTGACATTAATCTTTCTAGACCTTGATCTTGGCATAACTGAAGAATTTCCATAATCCCTGCTTCACAGCAACTGAATGCGTCAAAATCGACGCTGAAACCTGCATCGAACTTAACAATAGCTAGCACTGCTGGAGAAATCGCCATTGAAGTGCTGGAGAATGCGCGAGAAAGACGGCGAAGACGAAGGAGACGAAGCGGCAGAAAATCGCAAGCGGGAAGACAGAATGCGAAAAGTCATGCTCCGTCGACGATAAAACAAAAGATCTTTTAACCTAGGTCGACTATCGGCTTTATATTAGACCGGAGATAGTCGATCTATTAAAAAGATACTGGACCCGATGGTCGAACGGTCGTTCGACGATCGGTCCAGAAGCAGAGTAGTCGATCAATCGTTCGACTATTTCTGGCTTCTCAAACAACAAGCTGTCGTCATCCAGAGATCGACGATAAGCTCGACTTGTTCGACGATGGTCGAACGCCGGTCGACGATCTTCAACCAGACAAGCTTTCATCAACCATAGGTCGACGATGGGCTTGACCCGATCGACTATCTTCGAACGTCGTTCGACTATCTTCAAACAAGTTTCAACATTGGCAGATATAGTCACACTTAGTCTCGTCCATTGATCATGCCTAGTTGAACTAAAAAGAACAGATGCTTCTGTTCATCTAAGGGCTTGGTGAATATATCACCTCTCTGAAACTCAGTGTATATGAACTCAAGACAAATCTTGTTCTTTTCCACACAATCTCTCAGGAAATGGTGCCGAATCTCAATGTGCTTCGTTCTAGAGTGGTGCACTGGATTTTGTGCAATTGAGATAGCACTGGTACTATCACACATGATTTTGGTGTTCTTGTGTGAGTAACCATAATCCACAAGCTGGTTTTGAATCCACAGGATCTGTGAACAACAACTAGCAGCTGCTATATATTCAGCCTCTGTAGTTGAAGTTGAGACAGAAGCCTGCTTCTTACAGAACCAAGAGACCAATCTCTCTCCCAGGAACTGACAAGTTCCTGAGGTGCTCTTCCTATCAACTCTGCAACCAGCATAATCAGAATCAGAATATCCAATCAATTCAAATTCTGACTCAGCTGGGTACCAAAGTCCTAGATTTGGACATCCCTTCAGGTATCTCAGGATTCTCTTGAGAAGAATCAGATGAGATTCCTTGGGGTTGACCTGGAATCTAGCACAAAGGCATGTAACAAACATTATATCAGGCCTACTTGCAGTTAAATATAATAGGGAACCAACAATGGCCCTATAATTCTTTTGATCAACTGGCTTGCCGTGATCATCAGAATCAATAACTACATTAGTAGCCATAGGTGTAGGCATTGCTGAAGCATCAGCCATCCCAAATTTCTTTACCAATTCCTTGGCATATTTGGATTGGGAGATGAAGATACCATCAGCATCTTGCTTAACTTGGAGACCAAGAAAGTAAGACAGCACACCCATACTACTCATCTCAAACTTAGAGTGCATCAGGTCAGAGAACCTTTTGCAAAGTTTGGGATCAGTGGAGCCAAATATAATATCATCTACATACACCTGAACTAACAGGATTGTGTCCTTGTGATGCTTGACGAAAAGGGTTCTATCAACTACTCCCCTAGTAAAGTTGTGCTCTAAAAGGAAACTAGCTAGAGTCTCATACCAGACTCTGGGTGCTTGTTTTAGTCCATAAAGAGCTTTCTGTAACTTAAACACATGTGAGGGCTGAGTTGAAGAAACAAACCCTGGTGGTTGTTCAACAAACACCTCTTCCTTAAGCTCACCATTCAGGAATGCACTTTTGACATCCATTTGAAAAATCTTAAACTTCATATAGGCTGCATAGGCCAAGAAGATCCTTATTGCTTCTAGCCTTGTAACAGGAGCAAAGGTTTGGTCATAATCTATACCTTCCTCCTGTCTGTAGCCCTGAGCTACAAGCCTTGCTTTATTCCTTACAATAATTCCATTTGCATCCAACTTGTTTCTATACACCCACTTGGTGCCTATGATCAGTTGGCCTTTAGGTCTTGGAACCAAAGTCCAAACTTTACATCTCTCAAACTGATTGAGTTCCTCTTGCATAGCAATGATCCAGTGGGGATCTAGCTCAGCATCTTTAAAGGTGAGGGGCTCAACCTGTGAGAGGAAACAAGCGTGCATCACATCCTGTCTTAACTGATGTCTTGTTTGCACACCAGCTGATATGTCTCCAATCACTTGAGATGTGGGGTGATCTCTAAGTGTGACAATATCAGCAGGTGGGATGTGATCTTCAGCAACAGTTGGGATTAATTCCTCAGGAGGAATTTGATCTACTGTTGGTGGTACAACAACAGCTTCTGCAATGTCTTCATCACTGTATGATTCAGTGATCTGAAGAGTTGATAGTTGAAGAATTTCTTGAGTAGCATCAGGTACCTGCAATGAACTAGAGGAAGGAGAATTTTCCTTCTCCTTGTAAAACATCTGAGACTCATCAAAAGATACATGCACAGATTCTTCAATTTTACAGGTTGATTTGTTATAAACCCTATAAGCTTTGCTTACTTGGGAATATCCAAGCATGATTCCCATTGAAGCTTTTGCTTCAAATTTTCTAAGATATTCTTTATTGTTATTATGAATATACACTACACAACCAAATACTCTAAAATAATTAATTTTAGGTTTCTTTCCTTTAAGCAACTCATAAGGAGTTTTACACTTAAGCTTGTGTATCAAACTTCTATTCAAGACATAATTGGCTGTACTAACAGCTTCTGCCCAATAGGAGAGAGGCATGTTAGCATCTGCCAACAATGTGCTAGCAGCTTCAATGAGTGTTCTGTTCTTCCTTTCAACTACCCCATTTTGTTGAGGAGTTCTAGGAGCTGAGAAGCTATGTTTGATACCTTCTCTCTCACAGAATTCTTGCATGAGAAGAGAGTCAAACTCAGTACCATGATCACTTCTGATCAAGGCCACATGAGTAGAGTACTCAGTCTGCACACATAATAGAAAGTCTGTAAGGGCTTTGAAGTTATCAGCCTTAGTTCTCAAAAAGAAAACCCAACTGAACCTAGAGAAGTCATCTACAATTACTAAGGTGTAATACTTCCCTCCTAAACTTTGTACATTTATTGGGCCAAAAAGGTCCAAATGTAATAAGTACAAGATTCTAGGAGAATCACTCTTATTTACAGATTTAAAAGAATTCTTGGTTTGCTTGCCTAGCTGACAAGCCTTGCATAGGCTCTCCTTCTTGTAGGGGCAAGAAGGTAAACCTCTAACAAGGTTGTGTTTAGATAACCTAGATATATTTTTAAGGTTAACATGACTAAGCCTCTTATGCCACAAAGAATTATTATTAATTGTTACTTCATCAAATAAATAGATTTCAGAGTGAGATGAATTGAAATCTACTAAATAAATATTACCTATTCTAATGCCTACTAAGACAACATTATTATTTAAAGTAATATTACAAGAAGAGTTAGAAAATGAAACCTGGTAGCCAGCATCACATAGCTGGCTGGCTGAAATCAAATTGTGCTTCAGTCCTGTCACATATGCAACTCTCTTGAAAGTAACATCTCCAATTGTAATCCTGCCATAGCCTTCTGTCTGACCACAGCTTGAATCTCCAAAGATAACCTTTGGGCCGAGCTTAGCTTTGAATTTTTACAGATGATTTTTATTTCCTGTCATATGCTTGGAGCATCCACTATCCAAATACCACTTATTTTGAGTGATTGGATAGGCCTTCACCTGCAAGACATTTATTTAGACAGTGTGGACCCAGGTAACCTTGGGTCCCTTGTTTTTCACATAAGAAAAGCTAGAAATAAATGAAAATGCAGGCTGAGGGTGATAACCTAATGGGTGAGATCTCCTAGGTGGGATTCTCCATGCAGATGATGGGTCAACAAACCTAGGGTTTCTATTTTCATTTAGGTTTCTACGGGTTTGATTATGATTTTGAAAATCATATTGAAAACGTCGATCGACGTTCGACGATGGGCGCTCAGATCGTCGAGCTTCGTTCGACCGTTGAGCTTCCGATCGTCGAGCGGCGTTCGACGCTCTTTGCATTTCTTTAAAAAATTTCTTCCTCTTTTCTCTCTTAGCTTTATTTAAAGTTTTATTAACTTGGTTTACTTGCTCAGTGTTCTTCATTCCACTAGCTGAAATGAAGTTCACTGGAGTTGAAAGATTATTTTTAAGAATAACTGGGGGTTCACTGGGAGAAGCTCCTAAGCCTAGTTTGTTATTACTTGACCTAGTGTTAGTCATGCTGGTAATTTCTAATAACTTAAGGCTTCTACCATTAAGTGATTCCTCTAACCTTTTAGACTTAGCTAAATCCATTTTAAGAAATTTAATTTCTTCACTACAAGTAGTGAGATCTTCCTTTAACCTAATATTTTCTGTAGTAATTAATTCTGAGTCAGCTAACTTATTTCTAAGTTCTTTTATCTCCTTTTCTGAACTAATTAAGTCTAAGCATAAGGATTTAAAATCTAATTTAAATTCTTCAGAAGTGAAGTCATAAGAAGATAGTACCTCATCTTCTGTTGGCATTTCTTCTTCTGAATCTGAACTCTCTGCAGCTGAGTGATTGCTGCAGGCATCTATTGCCATCAGGCAAACTTCCTTTGCCTTCTTCTCTTCCTCATCCTCACTGGAGCTAGAGGAGGAAGATTCTTCATCAGAATCACTCCAGGTTTCAGCAATGAAACCTCTCTCCTTTTTCTTGTTCTTGTAGGAGGATGGCTTGGAGTGCTTCCTGTGCTGTTCCTTTTCTTTCCTCTTATCTTTGTTCTTCTCCTCTGGACACTCTGATAAGATGTGTCCAGGCTTCCTGCAACCATAACATATAATTTCTTTAGCAGGTGAACGGTCATACCTTGGTTTGTCTTCATAGCGTGAAGACTTCTTTCTGAATTCCTTTCTCCCCATCTTGAGAAACCTCTTGGCAAATAATGCCATTAGCTCCTCATTGGATTGGCTGCCTTCAGAAGCATCAGCAGCCTTAAGAGCTAGATATTGCTCTTTTCTTGTTGGAGTAGGGGTCTTTGCTTCTGCTTCTGCTTCCCTTGTCTTTAGCACTTGCTCAAAAGACTTGAGCTTGCCGAGAAGGGCTTCAGTGGAGATCTCTGTGGTGCTTCTGGCTTCCTTGATGGGCCAGATCCTTAGATCCCATGTGCTAGGGAAGCACATAAGAATCTTATCATTGACCTCTGTCAATGATATGTCCTTGTCAAGGGTCCTCAGCTCATTGATGATTGAGCTGAGCCTGGTGTACATGGCTTCAACTGATTCAGCATCAGTTTTCTTGAAGTTTTCATATTGTGAGATAAGGTTGGACCTTCTGTCCTTCCTTTCATCAGCTGAACCAGCTACAATCTGGTTCAGTGTATCCCACATGGCTTTTGCTGAGGGGCAGTCAGCAACCTTCTGGAATACCTCATCAGACATTGTCTGAGCCAGTATATTCATTGCCTTGGCATCTGCTATCTTGGCCTTCTTGTACTCATCGTTGTAATCTGGAGGAGGCACTGCACTCATATCAGATGAAGAGGCAGAGCAGCAGCAGGTGCTCTTGGGGGTCCTGACAAAATAGAAGCAAAGATGCTTTCATCAATAGAATTCATATATAATTTTATCCTTGCCTTCCAGATGCCAAACTTAGCTAAGTTGCATGCTGGAGGTCTGGTGCTAGAATAATCCTTGGACTGGGCCATGATAGTGAATATCTATAAGCTTTGGTATCTATCAGGATCTTGTGACTTAGGTGTTAGCCTATTCAGTCAGTCAACCTCCCTCTGATACCAATTGAAAGTGAAGGGATAGATACTACTCTAGAGGGGGGGTGAATAGAGTTATCAAATTTTGCACTAGACAAAACTTAATGGTCTACCCAACTCCCTTGGAATGAAATACGGAATGAAAAGATTATAGATATAGAAATAACCCTAAAGCCTAACACAAGTGTTGTGCACAAACTCAAGCTAACTGTAATTACAGTTAAGGCTTGGAAAACCTAATCAGCAACTAGCAGACCTAGTTATATCTAATCACAGCCACAATGCAGGAATTAAACAAGGCAATCCAGACGACACAAGGAATTTATAGTGGTTCCCCAAACAACTTGGGTACGTCCACTCTTCTACCAACAAGGTAGGAATCCACTACAGGTTTTTGATCAGGTGCCCTGCCACCAACAGGATCTGCTTCAGGTAGATCCAGAAACCCTTTAGACTTTTGATCAGGTGTCTAAAAACCAAACACAGGTTTTTGATCAGGTGCCCTGCCACCAAGGGATACTTTTGAAGGGAGTAATAACCCTGTACAGGAGGGGGAAAGAAGGTTAAGATGTCTTCTCTATTTTACAATAGATTAGAGAAGCACAAAGACTTGCACTGAGCTAGAAAGCTCTAAAGAATCAAGGCTCCCCCTGGCTCAAAAATGTCCAGGTGAAGTCTTGCTTCAGTGCAGAAACTCTTCAGAAAGATCTGAAGGAAAAACTACAAGAAGATAATAAATAATAAAATTAGAAATCTTCAAGCAGCTGTCTTCTTCTTCTTCTTCTTCAAAAGAACTCTGAGTCTAAACTTCCTGGAATAGGAGAACTCAGGTTGAAGAAGAGCAGAAGAGCTTAACACTTCTCAGTTGGATGAGTATTGCTGAGAGCAGAAAACTTGGTCTTGATGAAGGCTTGAATGCTTAAATGAATAACTGGGTAGGCTAGTTAGCTAGCTTGAATCCTTCTTCAAAGGATCCTTTTTATAGCAGCAACAAGCAACGGCTCTCTTCAATTTGAATTGTTTGTCTTCTTCTGAAACTTGAGACCTGGGCTGTAAATATCAAAAGGACAAACAATCTCTGCAGCAAAAACATTCTATAAAAGGAATAAACCTCTTTCGAAGAAGCTGCAGGAAGCAATCTGATAATAAAGTACTAAATAAAGTCACATCAGAAACAAACTCTTTATAGCAGAAGAAAGACTTTTCAGTCTAACGGCTATAAAGGACTGACAGCAGATAAAGTAAAATACAATGTTAGCTAATAAGACAAACAACTTTATCTAAAAAGATTTTACTCAGGCAGAAGGGATGGAGCAGATATTGCCTGGAAATATTATCATAAAACAACTGAAATAACACATGCCAGATAATGTATTAATTAATTAAATATAATAAATAAATACAAAATAAAAAGGCAGACAAAAAACGTCGAACGACCTTCGGAGATCGTCGACCGACGCACGGAGATCGTCGACCTATCGGGCAGATAGTCGAACGATCCAGATAGTCGAACTATCAAAGGAGATAGTCGAACTATCACAACAGATAGTCGAACTATCAGAAGATAGTCGAGCTATCAGATAGTCGACCTATCAACAGATAATCGAACTATCAAAGCAAAACCGATAGTCGACCTATCAACAGATAGTCGAACTATCAACGCAGAATAGATAGTCGACCTATCAACAGATAGTCGAACTATCAACGCAGAACAGATAGTCGACCTATCAACAGATAGTCGAACTATCAACACAGAACAGATAGTCGACCTATCAGTAGATAGTCGAACTATCAACGCAGAACAGATAGTCGACCTATCAACCGATAGTCGAACTATCAACGCAGAACAGATAGTCGACCTATCAGCAGATAGTCGAACTATCAACGCAGAACAGATAGTCGACCTATCAACAGATAGTCGAACTATCAACGCAGAACAGATAGTCGACCTATCAACAGATAGTCGAACTATCAGAAGAAAGCAGATAGTCGACCTATCAAACAGATAGTCGAGCTATCAGATAGTTGAACTATCCAAGCAGATAGTCGAACTATCAAAGCACACAGATAGTCGAACTATCAACCGATAGTCGAACTATCCTCGCAGACTGAAAGTCGAACAACCGATAGACGATCGTCGAACAGTTAGTCGACGATAGTCGAGCGGCGTTCGACTATAGTCGAACGAAAAACTACTTAACCAAATTCTTCATCTGGAAAAGCGGGGACTCTACAGCTAGTCCACTAACCATTGACCATAGATATTTCTTGGGTCAAGGGACAAAAGGAGACGACTAAACTCAAATCAAACTAGGGTACCAACATTACTGCTGAACGACCCTCAACTTATATGCTTGTATGGGCATCCATATAAGTTGAGTTACTTACTGTTATAACATTATACTCTTTTGCTGCTGTAGATGGTAGAATTGTAGATTAAGAGGTTGTTCATTTATACACTACTTATATTGCTACTTATGTCATGTATACTTACTTCACCTGCTTGTACTACTGTTTTATATATATTATACCTGTTCCTTTCTTTGCCCGGTGCTGAGGAGTCGTCGGGGGAGCGGATGTGAAGCCACTTAGTCTTTATGACTAATGGTTACTATGTCTTCCTTTTTATGATGAAACCCCGCAGGTTGAGCAGCAAGTCATGCAACTGGACAGCCAGGCCAGGACGACAGGGCCTGAGGGGACGGTACCGTCAGTTACAGATGTGAGTGAGAGAGATTTTGTTGTAGCCCTTCGAGGCAATTCTATTTACGTACTCTGATTATGTAGAAGCTTGTTTAGCTTCTCTTTTGCTGTACTTATGGACTTATGCTTACTATGGATTGACTTCTTTATATTATTATGGTTGGGTTGGCATTTATATGTTGATATTGGTTGTAGCCGACAGAATAGGTGTCTTATGGTACAGGCTAGCCCGAGTGTTAGTGCTACCGCAAGGTGGCTGTTCTGGGCATAAGACCCCTCTCATGCCGTGTTTTTTGTTCCGGGAGAGGGGTCTTACACTGACGAAATGTGCTCACTTTGTGCCATTCAAGATCGACTACCCCATGAGGAAGATTACAGAATTGTATTTGGAGGAGTTCATCAGACTACATGGTGTACCCGTGAGCATCATATCAGATCGAGACTCCAGGTTCACGTCTCGTTTTTGGAAAAGTCTTCAAGACGGGTTGGGGACAGATTTGAGGTATTCCACTATCTATCACCAGCAGACCAACGGTCAGATGGAACGGGTAAATCAGATTGTGGAAGATATGATCCCATGCTATATTCTTGACCACGATGGGGCGTGGGACAAGCGTTTGCGGCTTATGTAGTTTGCGTATAACAACATCTATCAAGAAAGCTTGCAAATGGCTCCTTTTGAGGCTTTGTGTGGGAGGCATTGCAGGACTCCTTTGTTTTGGTCTGAGTTGGGAGAGAGACCCATGTTGGGTCCAGAAGCACTCGAGGAGATGGAGATTTCAGTGAAGCTTATTCGGGAAAAGCTTCGAATAGCCCAGGAGAGATATAAATAGAACGCCAACCGGCGTAGATCAGCTTTGAAATTTGCCGTGGGGGACCAGGTGTTCTTAAAGGTTTCCCCGATGAGCGGGATTAAGAGGTTTGGCAAGAACAGGAAATTGGACCTGAGGTACGTTGGGCCATTTTTGATTACTGAGCGGATTGGTGTATCAGCTTACAGGTTAGAGTTGCCTGTAAATTTTCTTGGCGTGCATGATGTCTTTCACGTCATTCAGTTGCAGAAGTGTGTGCAGAGTGACAGGCAGGTTTTGGATTATGTGCCCCAGTTAGAGCCGAACCTTTCTTTTATGGAGGTGCCTGTCCGCGTCTTGGATGCTCAGGTTCGCGTGTTGCGGAGGAAAACTATTCCTATGGTTAATATTCTACGGAAGAACAAGGGTGTATAAAGCGCGACTTATGAGCTAGAGTCGGCGATGAGGAAGGCCTATCATCATCTCTTTCCCTGATCTCGTGCCTGGTAAGTTTTCTGTGCTTTTTATAACTTTGGCTTAGCTATTTCTTTTTCTTCTTGATTGAAGTTTTATGTTTAAAGTTTTGGGGCGAAACTTTCTTTTAGGGGGAGTGGCTGTAACGCCCCGGGTTTTTTTGGGTGTATGGTTTGTTAATCATTTGGCATTATGTTGATGCGTTTCCGTCATTTTGCTGTTGTTAGAGCATAATCTTAGCTCTTGAGGTTCCTTGTGTATCCTTTTTGCAAGATTCCCCAGCTAGTCTGTGTCAATTGTGATGACTCGGCTGAGCCTCTTATGGAATCTTGTGCTTTGACTTGGGTGATGTAAGCCTGAGTGATCGATCGTCAGATGTTATTTTCGACTTCGCCGTTGTTTTCATAGTTTGGGTACTTAGCTACGGTGCGAGATTTGTCGAAATCCGGGATCGTATGTTTTTCACGTCGTTTCCACGTTTTGCTTCTAGCTAGTTGTGTGTAGCCTAGCTTGTGGTGGTGGATTGTTTAATTATATGTATAGGTAAGTACAGAGTTTGAGCTTGCTGATATTGAGTGGGCCTTGTCTTTTAAGCTAAGTATACATATATTTAGGTATATGTATCTGCTTTGGTGCTGTTGTGTTTAGATATAAGTAGTTGGAGCTCGGGTTGTGTTTAAGCTTAGCTAAACCTGTAGGTTTAGCTGTTCAGAATCAAGCTTTCGGCCTAGCTTATCTCGGGTAGGGTCAGCTGGGTGGCCAGATTTCGGTTAGCTGAGGTGAGGTTAAGATAAGTATATATGTATATATATATGTGTACTTAAGCTAGAGTGGTTGTTAGCTGGCGGGTGAGGAGGTAGATTAATGTAGATGGTGGCCAAAACTCCCCATGATTAGGTTATTTTATATTATCTTTTGGGAGAAGGTGGTTGGAGATATTTATAGGAAGACTGCTGGTTTCAAGCTTCACTTCTCCTCCTTCCCAAGCAATCAGCAGGCTTCCTATAGAAGGAACCGGTGGAGGAGCTGCAGTTTGACCGGTGGTGGAAGCTAGTTTAGAAGTCCTTTCTCTCAGGCGACGATGGATCCGAGCTGCTCTCGCCGAGAGCTAGCTTCCTAGGTAAGTCTTTAAGTTTTTCGGGCAGTCTTATAGGAAATTAGGGTTTCTTGTTCTGCTTCATCTTCTTCCTCTCTAAGTTTCGGTTTGCTCCAGCTTGTTTTCTTTTTGGTGGTGGCCGATCCTTGCCGCCGGTGTTGAGCTGGGCGTGTGGCTGCCATTTCTATCCGAAGTAAGGCAAGTGGCCCCTGCCCTTGCAAGCGTTCTCTTTCCTTCTTATTTCTTTTTATTTATTTATTTATTTACCTGGGAGGGGTGTATCCTGTTCGGGTTGAGGATAATGTTGGCTGTAGGTTTAGTGTTAATTAATCTAAGTATTTAGCTTGTCTTAGCTAGATTAGGTAGCTGGTAGATCGGGTAAAGAGAAGCAACATGAGCCATGGAATTAACTTTCCAAGGCTCTGCGTGCCAGGCGTTGAGTGGGGTGGGCCTCACTCAACGCCAGGTTGTTTTTGCGGCTAAGGGTCAAGGCATTGAGTGGAGTGGGCCTCACTCAACGCCAGGTTGTTTTTGTGGCTAAGGGTCCAGGCATTGAGTGGGGTGGGCCTCACTCAACACCAGGTTGTTTTTGCGGCTAAGGTTCCAGGCGTTGAGTGGAGTGGGCCTCACTCAACGCCAGGTTGTTTTTGCGGCGAAGGGTATTGAGGCGTTGAGTGAGTCGACCTCACTCAATGTCGAGGCAGGTTTGGTGTTGAGTGATGTGAACTCACTCAACGCCACAGCTAAGACTTGCGGCTAAGTCTTTGGCATTGAGTGAGTAGAACTCACTCAACGCCGCAACTGTTTTGGCATTGAGTGAGGTAGACTCACTCAACGCCGCAGTCTTTTCAGCAGTTAAGTTTTATGGGGTTGAGTGAGTCGACCTCACTCAACGCCAAAGAAGGTTTGGCGTCGAGTGAGGTAGACTCACTCAACTCTGCAGTCTTTTCAGCAGCTAAGTCTGATGGCGTTGAGTGAGTCGACCTCACTCAACGCCAAAGCAGGTTTGGCATCAAGTGAGGTAGACTCACTCAACGCCGCAGTCTTTTCAGCAGTTAAGTCTGATGGCGTTGAGTGAGTCGTCCTCATTCAAAGCCAAAGAAGGTTTGGCGTCGAGTGAGGTAGACTCACTAAACACCACAGCCAGGGCTTGCGATTGAGTTTTTGGCGTAGAGTGAGGGTACCTCACTCAACGCCGTGGCTGTTTTTACATTGAGTGAGGTAGACTCACTCAACGCCGCAGTGTTTTTTTTGCTAAGTCTTTAGCCTTGGGATGTGTGCTTCTTTAGGACTGTTAGAGGTGTTTTTCCTTCCTAAGGGTTATGTTGGGGGTGTTCGGCTAGTTTTTGCATGCCGATTCGTGGAGTATGGCCGGAGGGGGTGTTTTCTGGACTCTGGAGGGGTGAAATGTGTGTGCTGAGCTATGGACACCACGAAGTCTGGACAATGGGCCGACATGTTTAGGTGTGTGGACCCTAAGGCTTCCACCAGTTGTATTCACCCTTGAGTATTTATTTTGGGGTCTGGTTGTTGGTGCTGGTACTGCCACCCACTACCAGCCCCTTATTATTTATACCCCGGTCATTTTCCCACAAAGTTAGGATTGTTATCTCTTTCTTTTCTTGCTTTGGTTATTCCTGTTAGTATACTGATGCTTTACTGTTGCAGGTTATTTCTTTCTGTCGAGCAGGTAGCTTTTGTGCTCACACTTGGTGTGATTTATCCTTTACCGTCCTTTTGATAGTTTTTCTTCTTACTGTCATACTTTTCACTTACTGTTAGTTGTTGCTTTTGTTACCGGGTTGGTAAACCCTTTTTACTCGCACTTAAATCATATATTCTTCATGCTTTGATTTTGTGCTGATGCGTTCTTTCTTGAATGCCTCAGGTCCAGGTTGTAGCCGATAAAGCGGCAATTCCCTTTTAGTGGGTTTTGCTAATAGCCTTCAGGGTAGCTGAGTTGTAGATCTTCCACCTTATGAGGTAGTTATTCTTCTTTTCGGTATGGACATGCACACTCACCGGTGGGTTCGTGTCGGGTTGTCGACGCCCACAGGTGGCTTACTTGTTTTGCTAGATATCAATTTAAACTACTGTTTTGCCCTCTTGGGTTGCTTACATGCTTTTGGGAAGGGTTTATGCTAGGTTGCATGTTAGGTATTTTAAAACCCTAAACTATTATATGTATCTCATGCATATCATATTTGTAAAACTAAAACACTATCTTCTTTAAGCGTAAACGATATCTTTCATATATAAATAGTATACTCACCTTAGGAGTCGTGCTTACCATAAGGGGTCCCTTGAGGTCCCTTATGCTCATTTAAGGTGTCAAATAAACTAAATCAAAGTATTTTTTCGCTCCAAGCAAATATATTCTTCTATCGTGGACTAGCTGATAAACTGTGCCAAGGTATAAGATCTTTAAATAAACTGGTTTTCTACTATTTTAAAACTTTGGAATTGAAGTCTTAGTGTGTTGCCTGAGCGTCAACAGTTATCCCCTGCTCGACGTGGCATCACAACGCGTGTTTTCCCGTACTCTGATACTTCTTAACCTCAGGGAAAATGTGGGTTATGACATCCTCTCTCCAGAGAAGCCGTAGAGTGGCCCCTCGATAGAAGACAATGGCTCCCCTGTCTTTAGGGCCTCGAATGTCTTATTGAACAAGAGATTCACCGAGCTTCCCGTATCTATCAGAATCTTGTCTACTGTGAAGTTTTTGATGATGGCTTGGATAACAACCGCATCGTTGAATGGGTTTGTGATGGATGAGAGGTCATCTGGAGACAAAGTAACGAGTTATCTAGTTGGAGCCGAGGAAGAAATCATAGCCACCTCCTGCTTACACAACTTTGAAATGGAAGATTTTCGGCTTGATTCGAGGTCTCCCCCTCCGTGGATGAAGAAAAACCGCCTGAGGGTTCCTTCATCATGAACATCCACACAATCATTCGGGTAATTCATATTACCTAGGTTACCAACGTCAGCGATGTCCTCACATTCCTGTAGCACCTCAGCCACCTCTTTGCCCTTTGAGGTGTTTGAATTGATGGGAGCCTCTTTACAGAAAAGGCTTGACATTTTTCCTTCTGAAACCAGTCTTCTTACTAAAAAGCGAAGGGCCCGATAGTGCTCTGTAGGGTGCCCCTCTTCTTTGTGAAATTCGCAGAAATTCTTAGAGTTGGGGGGTCTTACCTCTCCCAGGGGTTTGGCCTTTCTGAAGTCTTTTCTTTGTAGGACCTCAGCGACTTCCTCCCAAGTCATGTTCATAACGTGAGGCTCTCTGTGCTGACTAATAGGAAGGACTTGTGGGACTACCGGAACAGGAGTAGTGTTCAATGGTAGCATTCGCTCTCGGAACTGCTGATGGTTGAGGAATGGCCTCTTATGACGAAAGTTTCTACCCCTTTGAGGTGAGGACTGATGATCATGACAGGAAGGTTTTAGAACGTGGCACGCTGTGGAAGAACTCCCTGAGCCGCCACCACCTGCCATAGAGGTTAGAGTAGAAATATAGGTTGGGTTAGCACTTTCTCCTTCAATGAACTTGTTTGCGAGAGCGATTAGGGCTTGATAAGTTGCCGGAGCCTTTGTCGTGGCTTTGAGAAATAGGGTTGTCTATTATTGGTTAATACCCGATTCCCGATCACTTTTAATATTACTCTGGATCTAACCCTGGTGTGTTTTGACTCTCTCTCTCCATAGGAAAGACGATCTTTCGTCAATCCCGAGCACCACCTAATCTTAGACAACCCAACAATCTACTCATCCCAACATCCAATGATATACTCCAACTCACTTCACAAAAACCACTAAACTAACAATCCCATCTCCCCATGACCATTCCACATGTTATCATAATTTCCGCAGTTTACTAAATGCAGACCACCTTATGCTATATGATGTGCATAATAGGTGGTACTATAAATCCTCATCCAAACACCCTAAGATAATTAATGGAGGCCTATCATGACATTTATAGCCAAAATCAGGAAACTTAGAATTTTCCTAATTTATCCGACCTTTTATTTATTTTTCCTAAGAATCCAAATGCCCTAATTTTGAATATGAAGTGGCCTTTACAGTCATGCAAAATGCTATAAAAATTTATGATAAATACTAGACAACTATTTGACTATAAATTCAAGTCTCCAATGTTGTTTGCAAGGTTTAGGCCTCTAATCTAAAATTTCAAATATAAACACATAGTTAATAATTAAAGAAACAAGTACTGCAATTAGGCTTCCAAAAATTATAAGAAAATTCAGACATGGCTAATATTACCTAAAAACACTCCTGACCAAGTTTCCAAACTTTCCAGTGAATAATGAACTCTAATTATAATTTTGAGAAATAATCCTCTTTCATAAATTAATGAAACAACCACTTAAAATATTCATCTAAAAATTATGATAAAGTTTTACCATGAGCATATCTACCTAAGTACACTTTTTCATAAGTTTCACAATTTTCTAACAATAATTGATCTCTGAATCTATTTTTGAACATAATTGCATATTTATAAGCTAGTGAAGTAAGTACTAAAAATAAAAATGTAAAAATTATATTAAAATTCATGTATGAGTATAATGACTTGAACCACCCTCTGCCGAATTTTAATAATTTTCCAATGAACAGTGAGATTATAATAAACAAATGACTATCAAGGGCAAATCCATGTATTACCAAGGAGGTATTGAAATTATTGTTCCAAAATTTTCTATAAAATTACCAGAGGCTCATATTAACCCTATGACTACACTACCCAAGTTTCACAACTTTGCATAAAGTTTTGATAGCCTATCATACCATTATAATACTCGTGACCTAAACTAGGGTTAGGGTTTTGAGGGGTTTTACTATCTATAGATCTACTAATATTTTCACCAGAGGACTTTAGCTACCATAGGGTCCTCTCCACCAAATTTCAATTCCATTCACAGGCATTTGGCCCCATGCCCTTCTCAAACCCCCAAGGTCCAACCTTAGGGTGTGAACTTGGTTCCTAGGGCAATTCTACCCTAAACCACCCCATAATCCATATGAGGGTGTTAAATGTCATGTCCAATTAGTGGCCCAAATTTCAACCTCTGTTGAGGTGGATTAGCCACCCAAACCCACAAGCTGCACTTTTGACCTAAATACCCCTTTTTAGGCAAGGCTAGGGTTTGCTCATTCCCCAAATAAATCATCTCTAAATGGGGTGAAAATTTATATAGAGCCTCCTGATGACCCCTAAGGACAACTCACCAAAATTTGGTAGGGTTTGGAGGTCATACGTCTCCTAATTAATTTACCCTAGGATTATTAAATAATTTCTAAAACTATCAAAAAATTGTCTCCAAAATTTCACATTTTTGGACATGACCTAGATATAGTTAAGACTAACTCCCTGTCAAAATTTTAGATCATTTGGACTTGTAGTGAAGTGGGGGCACACATTTAAACCTCTAACTATCCCTAGGTATAAACCCCGCCAAAATGGATGTTGTGGTCAAGCAACTTACCCAAATTGATTGAAACCAATTTTAAATTAATGTAGACTCACAGATCTACAATTTTCATGTTAAACATTTTCTCAGTACACTCCTCTTGTTATTTTTAATAAATAAAAATATTAATAGCGATTTTTGTGACAGAATCAAATGAAATGAAATTAAATAATTCCTAAGATTTAAATCAAGCACACGAATCTTGGCACAGAATTAGATGGCATCCCGTCAATGTCTACCTCCAGCTGATGGTCAGGATCATCCCAACCTGGAACCACTTCCGGCCTAATTCCCGGCAATCCGGCCACCTCCCTGGCGGGCCACCGCCACCACCACCTCCGTCGAGTTGGTGGCTATCGCTAGGAGGAGGCACAGTCGCCGGAGGGGCCTTTTTTAGCGATCCCGACAAGAAGAGTTTTCCCAAAAAACCTGGATATCGAAATCTTGGATTTGGATCAATTGAGCCCAATCTTCCTTCTAGCTGAAAACTATGATCTAAACCCAGAGTAAGGAGAGGAGGAGGACCTTATTTGTGGTCTGGAGACGAGCCGATCGCCATGTTGCCATGGTGGTGGTGCCGCCGGCCAGGTTTCTGTAACTACACAGTTGGACACCTTGTCTTCTTTAGGTAAAGGGTGTAAATGACTCCCCTAAGTCCAGTGAAGCTTTTAAAACCACCAAATGGGGAAGAGGAAGGGTGTGGGCTGAATGGCCATTTATGGCCATTAAAGGCCATTCTCGGCCATGGTGGTGGGGAGTGAATCTTGCTTTGGGTGGCCAGGAAATGGCTGGAAACTCCTCTTTTCCAGAGGAGTTGAATCCAGCCATTAAAGGTGGCCCTTGGCCTCCCTAAGCCATAAATGCCTTCTTCCTCCCTCTTTCTCTCTCCTCCATTAAGGGTGAGGTGGAGCTCTCTCTCTCCTAGTCACCAAAGCTAACTTGGTAAAACCTTTAGGCTATTTGCATCCCACTAAATCATATCATCACATAATTTAGAGTTGGTTAGCCCAAATGAAAGAGGGCTTGAGCTTGGGTTAGCCCATTTGAGCTAAGTTGTACCTAAACTAGACTAGGGTTGACCTTCGTCCTTTTGACCTTTTGGGTTGACTCCAATGGGTCCTTGGTGACCCATTGGCCTCACCTAGGGTTTAGGTAGGGCTGGGTAGGGTTATATTGGCACTTGGGGTCACTTGTGACTTGTAGTTCCCACTTTTCGAGCAGGTAGCTAACCTCTCAGTTGTCATATGTCTTTTCCAGACAGTACAGTAGAGTGAGCTTCTCCATTACTAGGCGGGTATCCACACTGCCAAGCCTAGGTCTCTTTACGCATCAATGCTAAGAACAAGACAACGGAGCTCACATGCATATTATGGCTCAAAAGGGGTCTCGGGTAGATGTGCACCAAGATCCTAGCCCAACTGGCCTATCTTATGGCACGGGAGGTTCCTCTTGGATCGTATCACCAAAGGACCAAGGCCAACCACCCACTGGTACAGAGGGTGCCTCGGGAAGTAAGCACTGAGGGCCAAGGCCCAACCTTCCAAGTCTAACTGCCAACTCCCATCGGTGTGACGACTGGCAAGCCCGTAGACATGCCACACTATCCTTAATCCAGGATTATGACACCGCGTGACAACTCACACCGCATGCATTTCTGATGAGTCCAACATATACACTTATTGTTTGACTTATCTAGGCAAGTTTTTTCGTTATTGCACTACACTTGAGAGCCGTAATTGCTTATATTCGTTTCTCTATCCATTTCATGTTATGTGCACCGTAGGCCCATTTTGTAACACCCCATGTTCAGTCCTGGAGTCGGTGGGAGTTAACGCCTCGCGGTAGAGTAACCGTCGGCGGAAGGGCGTAGAACTGTGCAGTTTTTCCTTAGCGCACGATCACTGACCACAGGGCGCACGACCACTGACCGTGCGCCACTGGTCGTGCATAAAGAAAATATAATGCCAAATCCCTGTTTAACGAAAACGCACGATCACTGACATAGGGCGCACGACCACTGACCGTGCGCCACTGGTCGTGCGGACGGGTGCAGAATCCGTAAAATGACTCCGTGGCCGTCCGATTTTCCATCAAATCTCATCTAACGGCCTAGGATGGTCCGCCCAAACATTTAATTTAGGGTTGAAGGGTTCTAAACCCTCATTTCAAACCCTAGACTCTCTTTCTAAAAGTTTAGAGAGAAGGGAGAGCAAGGAAGGAGAAGAGGAGATCCGGCCGCCGGCGGAGCACCGGAGCACCGAATCTCGATCCGAGACCGGATCCTCGACGGCAAGAGCGAGGCGAAGCTTTTCAACCGTCTACTTCTTCATGACGGGCGCGCGAAAATCTACGAGGGTAACGATCCTCTTCATAGGGCATGTGTAGTCGCCCTTCTTCCTTTGCATGGGGAAATCCCCCTCTCGCGAGTGAGCGTTGAGGAGCGGAATCCCTTCGGGTAGATATGTAAAGTCCCCGTTGTTAGAGCCCGGAATCGAAGTACGGGCGTAGGCATTGTGTGTGAAGCCCATTCGGGTTTAGCCCGAATCGGTGATGTTGCATTGCATGGTCGGAGAAGACTCCGCACCGATGATTTCAGTTTTCCGAAATTTCTACGCGGTAGATTGCATACAGGGATCCTTGGGGATTAACCTCGAGGCGCACCCGGAAAGCTTGGGCGGAATCGCATTGCCGCCACGATGTTGCCTTGGAGGGCAAATCGGTACATAACGGGGTTATGTGCGTGTTCTGATCGATTGTGGGAATGAGGAGAAACTTGGCCCGCACCGATGGCTAAATGGCCGTGGTGAAGTGAGCAACGGGCGGGTGGAACTCTACCCATTCCAAGTGGTCTCGGTAGAAGCGACCTAAAGTACATGGGACTTCCCGGGGGGCTGGAAACGGGCCTAGGCTTCGGCTGAAAGGGCTATTTGCTCACGAGAATTGTCGTCCACGAGACGACGGTGGAATCGCGGGAACGGACTGGGTCCGGACCGGATTCACCAATTAGTGCCCTGAGAGCACGGGGTGTACGGCCGTGCGTGCCGACACTTGTGGCGAATAGTTATATAGATTTATATATTGCTATGTTAGTTGTTATGCAGGGAAGGAGCACCGCCGTCCCGCAATTGCGGGGCGGGGTCGTTATAATTTGGTCAGCATTGCTGACCGGTTACTCGTGTAAATTGCCACCTCTTCGGTGGATTGCTTCTTACAGGTGCTGCTGCGGAGCCGAGCGGCAAATAGCAGGCTAAAGCCCAAGTTGCAGCGCTAGCCCATGAAGGCTGAAGATTTAGTTTTGTTTTTCATATTCATGTTTGGCCGGCCTGCGCGCCGATGTATGAAAGACACTATTTGGTTAAGAGAACAATGTTTGTAAGGCCTTAAGGCCGAGGACTGTTTTGTGTATTTTTAGTCGTTTCATTCCTATGGGTTTTATCATTAGTGGACATTCATGCTTATTGTTGGGTTCTTTTTAATAACCTAAAATGCTTCCGCTAGGTGTTGCGTAGGACGTTGTCTTTCAAATTGTGAGTATGATAATGCGATGCGTAACTCCACGGTCTGTCTGCGGTATATGGCGTCGGGCCCCGGCCGGACCTACTGCTATATGCCATGTGACGGATAGGGGTGTTACAAATTGGTATCAGACTAACGGTTTCGGTCTTGCTTATTAGAATTCGCGGACGAATTCTTTTAAGGGGTGGTGAGCACTATCACGTGCGTCATCGTTATAACATGAAAAAGAACCCATGAATGTCCACTTAGGAATGAAAATACACAGTTTTGAACAAGTTAAATGTTCAAATGATTGCTTTTTAGCAATGTGCTTGTCGCTTATTTGTCGGTTTTGTTTATCTAGGTGACTAGGAGTGGGGCAGGGCAGTCAGCCCGTACGCGTTCAGCGGAGAGTAGGGCACCAAGCGAGGCGCCTGCAACACCTCCATCTGCTGAAACTATTCGGCTGGTTACCGAGGCGGTGCTTGCCGCGCTAAATGCCCAACCTGCAGGGCAGGTACAACGTCCAGCACCGGAGATTGAGCAAGAACCTGCGAGAGCGACAGTGCCTGTGGTGGCTGAGGAGCCTAGACCACCAAGGCGTACGACGGATTGTCAGCTGAAGCACGTGATGAGCTTCAATCCGCCAATATTCTCGGGGGGTGGAACCCCATCGCAAGCGGAGGATTGGCTATCACGCGTTAAGCGGATCCTTTCGACAACCAGAACCGAAGCGGATCAGAAAACCGCCATAGCCACTTTCTTATTGGATGGCGAGGCAAGGCTGTGGTGGGACGGTGTGGAGCAACACCATCTAGTCGAAAGACAGTTGGAAGAGGTTTCTATTGAAGAATTCTCGAGAATGTTCATGGCGCGGTACCTACCGTCGACCGAGAAGATAGAACTGGAAAATCAATTCCTCAGACTGCAACAAGGGAGTCAAAATGTGGATGATTATCTGCATGAGTTCACAAGGCTGGGTCGTTATGCAGCTCCTACTTTTGGCGATGAGGAACGGAAGACGAACCGTTTCTATGAAGGACTGCGAGATGATCTCAAGGTACTTCTATCAGGGCCGTTGACGCAAGGATTTCTAACCTTGGTCGGCTCGGCTCGATCGTTGGAGCGAGAGTTGGCAAGAATCTCTGGAAAGAAAGAGCTGGGTGTGCAGAAGCCCGAGTTCATGGTGCCGAACGCTACGAAGTCAAAGTTTCAGAGGTGGAATAAGAGGGCCAAGACGTCAAGTCAAGCCCCCTCTTCTGGTGCCTCGGGAGCATCGACAGCGCGCACCCCAGGTGCTTGTTATAACTGTGGGAGGCCAGGGCACTTTGCCCGTGATTGTTGGAGCGGACGTCCAAAGTCCGAGAGAAAGCCAGGAGCAACTTATGAGGAGAAAGGGAAGATGGCGGAATCATCCGCATCTCACCATACTCCAGCTCAGCCCAGGGTGTACAACCTTGGCCTTCAAGAAGCCATCAAACAGGCTGACGTGGTGACAGGTATGAGTTAAATTATTGCAGTTTAACCTTATTTGAATAATTACCTGTTTGCATGTTAGCTTATATTTCCTATGCTAGGCTTCGTTTTGATATCCGATAGCCCAGCAAGGGCATTATTTGATACGGGAGCGTCGCACTCCTTTATGTCCGAAGAATTCGTATCGCGCATCGGAGTCCCTTCTTCGATGGCTAAGGACAAACTGGATGTGCTACTCCCCAATGGATGCTCTATGCGCGTAGATAGGGTATGCCTCGTGAAGATTCAGATTGGGGATCAGGAATTCGATCTGCAGGCGTCGTTACTTCCGCTAGTGGAGTTTGACGTGATCCTTGGGATGGATTGGCTCTCGGAGCAGCGAGCCTATATTGACTGCAGTCGGAAGGAAGTTAAACTGGGGGCAAATACTAGTCGCGAGACTACGTTCGAGGGCATTAAAGGGGCGAGCAAGACACTGATGTCTGCTCTTCAGGTGGTCAAGGCGGTTCGTGCTGGAGCAGAGCTGTTTTTCGCGTTAGTGGAGGCCGCAAAGCCTAAGACGAGTCTGGATAGTATCCCAGTGGTTTCGGAGTATCCTGACGTGTTTCCCGATGATCTCCCTGGGGCTCCACCCCAAAGAGAGATTGATTTCACAATAGAGCTGGTGCCAGGTGCCAAACCTGTGTCCCGCTCACCTTATCGGCTAGCGCCGAAGGAGATGGCAGAGCTGAAGGTCCAATTGCAAGAACTGTTGGAACAGGGGTACGTGCGTCCAAGTTCGTCACCTTGGAGTGCACCGGTCCTCTTCGTCAAGAAGAAGGATGGAAGTCTGAGGCTGTGTATCGACTACCGAGAGTTGAACAAGCTCACCGAGAAGAACAAATACCCGATTCCGAGGATCGACGATCTGTTTGACCAGCTAGTGGGGTCTACAGTTTATTCGAAGTTGGATCTGAAGTCTGGGTACTACCAGTTGAAGATCAAGGAGAGTGATATCCCTAAAACGGCGTTCAGCACGCGTTATGGGCATTACGAGTTCACGGTTATGCCGTTTGGACTGACGAATGCGCCGTCCGTATTTATGGATCTGATGAACAGAACATTCAGAGAGTACTTGGATCAGTTTGTGATCGTGTTTATCGACGACATCCTGGTATACTCTCAGAGCGTAGATGATCACTACAAGCATCTGCACTTGGTGTTGGAGACACTGAGGAGGAACCAGCTCTATGCTAAGTTCTCCAAATGCGAGTTCTGGTTATCCTCGGTGGCTTTCCTTGGCCACATCATTAGTGGAGCAGGGATTGCGGTAGATCCGGCGAAGATAGTGGCGATACGGGAGTGGCCTGTTCTTTCCTCGGTAGCGGAAGTCCGAAGTTTCCTAGGACTTGCCGGCTACTACAGGCGCTTCGTAGAGAACTTCTCGCGGATAGCGTTACCTCTCACATCGTTGACAAGAAAGGATCAAAGGTTTGTGTGGTCGCCGGAGTGCGCACAAGCTTTTGAGGAGTTAAAGGGTCGGTTGACCACGGCGCCAATCTTATGTTCGCCGAGTGGGACCGAGGGATTCGAAATCTACAGTGATGCTTCGGGGAGTGGCTTGGGATGTGTACTACTACAGCGTGGGAGTGTGATTGCCTACGGCTCGCGGCAGCTGAAGGTACACGAGAGGAATTATCCGGTCCATGACTTGGAGTTAGCGGCCGTGATATATGCGCTGAAGCTGTGGAGACACTACCTTTACGGTGTGAAAGTTGATATCTACACCGACCACAAGAGCTTGAAGTACTTGCTGGATCAGAAGGACTTGAATATGCGGCAAAGGAGGTGGATGGAGTTCCTGGGGGACTACACCTTCAAAATTCATTATGTGCCGGGGAAGGGCAATGCGGTGGCAGATGCGTTGAGTCGCAGAACTCCCGCACGTGCTAGTTGGCTGTTGGTGCATGATGCACGATTGATTCAAGAGTTAGAGGATTTGGAGATCTTCTGTGTAGATAGACAAACGGGCGCCGAAGCGCGTTTGAGTTGGACAGAGGTGCAGTATGACCTGGCTGATAGGATTCGGCAGGCTTTAGCTGTGGATGATGTTATGAAGCAACTCATGGATGGTGTTTTGGATGGGTCAAATTCCCAATTTATGTTGGAGGACGGATTGCTCAGAAAGGACGATCGTTTGTGCGTCCCCAACGTAGGTAATCTACGGGAGGAATTGTTGTACGAGGCTCACCATACCAAGTACTCAATCCACCCGGGGAGTACAAAAATGTACAAAGACGTGAAGAAACTATTCTGGTGGCCAGGACTGAAGAAAGATGTAGCGCTTTATGTGGCGAGGTGTCAAACCTGCGCCCTAGTGAAGGCGGAATGTCAAAAGCCGGGAGGTTTCTTGAAGTCCTTACCCATTCCGGAGTGGAAATTCGACGACATATCTATGGATTTTGTGCATGGATTGCCAAAATCGCAGAAGGGAAACGACGCCATCTGGGTGATCGTGGACAGATTGACAAAAGTGTCGCGTTTCATTCCGATGAGGAAGGATGATCCGGTGGAGAAGTTAGCAAAACTCTACGTGGATAATATTGTGCGAATGCACGGAGTGCCCCGCAGCATTGTGAGTGATCGCGATGGACGCTTCACGTCCAATGACTGGAGGCTAGTACATCAGATGTTGGGCTCGAAACTGAAGTTTAGCACGGCGTTTCATCCACAGACGGATGGCCAGACCGAGCGAGTCAACAGGACATTGGAAGACATGCTTCGCATGTGTGCGTTGGACTTCGGAAAACGGTGGGAGGATCACTTATACTTGGTCGAGTTTGCGTACAATAACAGTTACCAAGCAAGTATCCAGATGGCACCGTTCGAAGCTCTTTATGGGAGAAAGTGTCGCACGCCGTTGTCATGGTTGGAGACGGGTGAGTCGAAACTTTACAATCGTCAGGAGATCGAAGATGCGACTTCTTTGGTGCAAACGATACGAGAGCGCTTGCTTATAGCTCAGGACAGGCAGGCTAAGTATTTTAATGCCAAACATAGGAACGTGGAGTTCAATGTTGGCGAATGGGTATACCTGAAGATCAAACCGTTCAAGGGGGTGTCACGGGTTCGACGCTTGAAAAAGTTGAGTCCGAGATACCTTGGGCCATTCGAGATTCTAGAATGGATCGGAGAAGCGGCCTACCGGTTGAGATTATCTGTGGAACTGAGTTGTTTGCATGACGTATTCCACATCTCAGTATTGCGGAAGGCGGTGCAAGAGCCGTCGCAAGTGTTAGCGGTTGATCAAGTACCGGTTGAGGAAGGGTTGACGACCAAGGTCAAGCCCATTTCTATCGAAGATTTCGAGGTCAAGCGGCTTCGGAACAAAGAAATCAGGATGGTGAAAGTCCGTTGGGACAATTGCGGTCGTGAGGAGCTATCGTGGGAACGAGAGCAAACCATGCTCGAGGAGTACCCCGAACTCTTCAACTCAGGTACCGTTTAAGTTTAAGTTGTTTACTTGCTATTCGTAATTTCGGGACGAAATTCTTTTAAGGGGGGGAGAGTTGTAACACCCCATGTTCAGTCCTGGAGTCGGTGGGAGTTAACGCCTCGCGGTAGAGTAACCGTCGGCGGAAGGGCGTAGAACTGTGCAGTTTTTCCTTAGCGCACGATCACTGACCACAGGGCGCACGACCACTGACCGTGCGCCACTGGTCGTGCATAAAGAAAATATAATGCCAAATCCCTGTTTAACGAAAACGCACGATCACTGACATAGGGCGCACGACCACTGACCGTGCGCCACTGGTCGTGCGGACGGGTGCAGAATCCGTAAAATGACTCCGTGGCCGTCCGATTTTCCATCAAATCTCATCTAACGGCCTAGGATGGTCCGCCCAAACATTTAATTTAGGGTTGAAGGGTTCTAAACCCTCATTTCAAACCCTAGACTCTCTTTCTAAAAGTTTAGAGAGAAGGGAGAGCAAGGAAGGAGAAGAGGAGATCCGGCCGCCGGCGGAGCACCGGAGCACCGAATCTCGATCCGAGACCGGATCCTCGACGGCAAGAGCGAGGCGAAGCTTTTCAACCGTCTACTTCTTCATGACGGGCGCGCAAAAATCTACGAGGGTAACGATCCTCTTCATAGGGCATGTGTAGTCGCCCTTCTTCCTTTGCATGGGGAAATCCCCCTCTCGCGAGTGAGCGTTGAGGAGCGGAATCCCTTCGGGTAGATATGTAAAGTCCCCGTTGTTAGAGCCCGGAATCGAAGTACGGGCGTAGGCATTGTGTGTGAAGCCCATTCGGGTTTAGCCCGAATCGGTGATGTTGCATTGCATGGTCGGAGAAGACTCCGCACCGATGATTTCAGTTTTCCGAAATTTCTACGCGGTAGATTGCATACAGGGATCCTTGGGGATTAACCTCGAGGCGCACCCGGAAAGCTTGGGCGGAATCGCATTGCCGCCACGATGTTGCCTTGGAGGGCAAATCGGTACATAACGGGGTTATGTGCGTGTTCTGATCGATTGTGGGAATGAGGAGAAACTTGGCCCGCACCGATGGCTAAATGGCCGTGGTGAAGTGAGCAACGGGCGGGTGGAACTCTACCCATTCCAAGTGGTCTCGGTAGAAGCGACCTAAAGTACATGGGACTTCCCGGGGGGCTGGAAACGGGCCTAGGCTTCGGCTGAAAGGGCTATTTGCTCACGAGAATTGTCGTCCACGAGACGACGGTGGAATCGCGGGAACGGACCGGGTCCGGACCGGATTCACCAATTAGTGCCCTGAGAGCACGGGGTGTACGGCCGTGCGTGCCGACACTTGTGGCGAATAGTTATATAGATTTATATATTGCTATGTTAGTTGTTATGCAGGGAAGGAGCACCGCCGTCCCGCAATTGCGGGGCGGGGTCGTTATAATTTGGTCAGCATTGCTGACCGGTTACTCGTGTAAATTGCCACCTCTTCGGTGGATTGCTTCTTACAGGTGCTGCTGCGGAGCCGAGCGGCAAATAGCAGGCTAAAGCCCAAGTTGCAGCGCTAGCCCATGAAGGCTGAAGATTTAGTTTTGTTTTTCATATTCATGTTTGGCCGGCCTGCGCGCCGATGTATGAAAGACACTATTTGGTTAAGAGAACAATGTTTGTAAGGCCTTAAGGCCGAGGACTGTTTTGTGTATTTTTAGTCGTTTCATTCCTATGGGTTTTATCATTAGTGGACATTCATGCTTATTGTTGGGTTCTTTTTAATAACCTAAAATGCTTCCGCTAGGTGTTGCGTAGGACGTTGTCTTTCAAATTGTGAGTATGATAATGCGATGCGTAACTCCACGGTCTGTCTGCGGTATATGGCGTCGGGCCCCGGCCGGACCTACTGCTATATGCCATGTGACGGATAGGGGTGTTACACATTTTCAGTGTGATTTCGTTGTTTCTGTACTTCCGCTTTTTACTTGTTGTTTCTCTGTGTTTGGAGAAGGTGGTGTGCACATTTTGGTGGCCTTTTTGTTCTTACTGCAAAAACATGGGACGCGTGCGTGTTCCGGGATCGTTCGGGAAATCCCAAACGGTACAGGAATACTGCGCACAATCACTAGACTTAATGCGCACGACCACTGGTCGTGCGCAACTGATCGTGCGCACTACGTTCTCCATTTTACTACTTCTGTCTCGGCGACCGCATGATCACTGGACCTATAGCGCACGACCATTAGTCGTGCGCTAGTGATCGTGCGCTCTATCTTTTCTATTTTCCATGTTCTTTCTGGGTAACCGAACGAGCACTGGACATAGTTCACACAACTACTGGTCGTGAGCCACAGCTCGTGTGCATTTACCTCTTTTTCTGTAGTTCTGTCATTGCCAATCCCATAATCAGGGGATTAAGTGTGCTCAACCACCGGTCGCGTGCCACTGATCGTACGCATATATACTGATATTTCTGTCCAGCTGCAGGTTTCCCTGGGGCATTGCGCACGATCATCAACCGACAGTATGCACGACCACTGGTCGTGCGCCACTGATCGTGCGCTCTGATATTTCTAATTCCATATTTAAAGCCCTGTTCCGCGATTTATGTCAACGCTTGTCATTTTTCCGATCCAGAGTTACGCGGGAAGCCCCATTCCACTCCTCCACGGGTTCTCAACCCATCTACACCCTCCGGGAAGCATTCTCCGGCCATCCAAAGCAATCTTTAACCTCCCGAGAGCTCCTGGCCACCAGCAGCAAGCAACTAGAACGTCTGGTGCAACTCTTCTGGACAAAAGGAAGAAAGGATTGATGGCAAGGAAGGAAGATGGAGAAGAACAAGTGGATTGACGACCCACTTGCATCCAGTAGCAACCACAACCAAAGTTGTGAGTTGGATTGACAACCCACCTCTCCGGCCAAGCACCTCGGCTATGCCTTTCCCTCTTCGGTTTACTCTACCTTTTCTCTTTGTGGATTGTACTTCAAACTTGTAATGGAACTAAACTTACTTTTTGTAACATCCCATGTTACATCTAGGCCCCTTAACTTTGATTGGGTTAGGCATGAGGTGGGTATTAGGGTAATTAGCTAGGTTTGACCCTAGGTAGTGGGTTGTATCCATGTGGGGCCCACTATAGGACCTAGTCAAACTAGGTCAAACTAGCCTAAATTGGAACCCTAGCCACACCATGACCCCACCGCATTGCCTTAACCCTAAAAACAATCTAAGTGGACCCTAGGGTTGATCGTTGGGTTACCTAATTGACCCATGTTGACCCAAGTCAACCCTAATCCCTAATTGGTCAAACCCACACCTAAAGACCCAATTAGTCCAAGTGGGGCATCACCATGACCTAACCCATGTTGGATGATGCCATAGGTTTCATGACCATCATGTGGGGCCAACCCACTCATCAAGTTGACCAAGTCAACCTAAAAAGTCAACAAGTCAACAAATGGCCTAAAGGAAGAAAAGTGAAGGTCAAGCCCATTCCCAATGGGCAAAGCCCATTAGCCAAGGCCCATAACCCACAGGTCGGAGGATCGAAACCTCCCTCTGATACCAGTTTGTAAGACCCCTCCCCTTACCAAGGACGCTCTCGGTCTTATGCCTAGAACCGCTGTCTTACGGTGATACTAACTCACGGGTTAGTCGATACTGCAAGACGTCGATCCTGCCGGCTAATACGATCATAACCATGTTCGGCCAATATGAGAAATAGAAGTATTAACTATAACAACATCTAGTTCACAGTCACAGGTACAAATCATATATATATATATTAATGAGTACATAAGCATAATCCACAATGAGTACAAAATGAAAAGAGTAATAACGACTTATGCCCAATACATCATATCAAATCTCTCTCTCAAATCAAAGCGGAAGATAATCTAATACATCAAAACTCGTCCCACCTGAGGACGCGCAGTAGTGGTAGTAGTCTACGGTAGCGGTATCTGCTCCTCAAGTCATGCCTCCTCGTCGTGCTGGTGCTCCATCTCCACGAGCTCCTAAATAGTATGGTCACCGACCATTAGTCAAAAAGACTAAGTCGTTTCCTTCGCACCTCGCCCCGCAGCTCCTAGGTACCGAGCGGGAGGACAAAGCAGAGGACAACAAGGGGTAGCAAAAGTGGAAGCAGGTGACAAGAGCTAACTAGCAGTTATAATAGATATTATTATTCTACCCTAAAAGTTCTAAGTATATAGTACAAGTAAGTAAAGTGCAGTACTAGTAAAGGAAAGAACTGAAGGTAAGAGCAGAAAATAAAGTAAAGCTGAAAGGTAAAGCTATCTACCATCACAGAGTACCCTAACTTATTTAAATGCCCATACAAATATATAAGTTAGGATTTCCAAAATAACTTATCATATAAAAGAGCCCATACTAATTTATATGATAAGGATCTATGAAGCGTATGTCCTAATGCAAATGGATTATATGTTATGAATTATGAAGCATATAAGTGAAACACACGCACACAACTCTGAGATCCCGGACCTTTAGTTCCCATATTTCGAGAGCTAGCATCACTCTCAGGTACCACCGTTGTGGCTACTGATAATACGTTTTGTAGCCTAAACTATTATCGTATTTTATATTTTATATTGTACAAATTATGTCTATTATTAGTTTATTTCTATCCTTTTTATGTAAATTTTATTGCCACTAACTTTTTCCTGTCTTTTTGCAGGTTTTCAGAAAAATTGCCAAAATGGCCTGTCACGCCCCCCTGTCACGCCCTCCCTGGGCGTGACCTAGGGCGTGTCACCCGATCCCGAGGACACCTGTTGGAAGGGACAGAAAACGGTCAAAACCGCTGTCACGCCCCCCTGTCACGCCCTCCCTGGGCGTGTCACAAGGCGTGACCAGGGGCGTGTCGCCCTCTGCCGCAAAGCTGCCGCCGCATTAAATGCCCTTCCGCCTCAGCACGCAAATAGTACTGTCACAAGGCGTGACCAGGGGCGTGTCGCCCTCTGCCGCAAAGCTGCCGCCGCATTAAATGCCCTTCCGCCTCAGCACACAAATAGTACTGTCACGCCCCATGTCACGCCCGTGACATGGGCATGACACCCTCCTTTTTCGGCGACTGACGGATTTCCGACCAATGATTTGGACATGACATGCCTGTCACGCCCCCCTGTCACGGGCATGACCTAGGGCGTGACCACCGACGTACCGAAGCAATCATCCCTCCCGCCAGAATCCAGAGCCCGAGGTCAAATCCGTACCTGTCATGCCCCCTGACATGCCCCCCCTAGGGCGTGTCGGAGGGCGTGACCAACCCGAGAAATTTTCTATAAATTGAGCCCCCCTCCCCCCCATTTCAGGAAGCTTTGGTTGAGTGGGGGAGGTGCTGCCCCTTTGTTTCTTGATCCTTTTTCATGCTTTTTCTCTCTCTCTCTCTATCTCCCCCTCTCTTTGTACTTTTTGGTTAACCCTAGTTTAATCTTAGTTTGTGCTAGCTTTTAATGTAATTTTCTTCTTGCTTAGTGCTTAATGTAGGGCTAGAATAGGGTTTAATTTTCATGCACTTGTAACTTTAATTTTCAATAGTGTAACTTGCCCTTTTTATTAATAAAAGTGTTCTTGTTTAGCTTGTGTTCTTCTTATGCTTTTCTACTCATCTTCCCCCCTCCACTCCATTATGATTAACTAATCCTCCTTGTACTCGATCTTGATGATCCGAGGTTAGAGCGATTATGTTATGATGTTTTAATTAATCTTTTCTTTTTAGGTTAGGGCCTTGAATTACTCTTGATTTATCACGGGTCGGAGGTATATTTTCGATATATGCTCTCCGCCTTTGCTTTCATTCTGGGCTAGCCGAGAGGCCGAAAGAATGAAGTGAGCATTCAAGAGTAAAGGGAGTTGTACGCACCCCTCGAGAGAGGCAGACGTCCAAATCTCCCGGATTGGATTAAAATCCAATAGTGGGGTTCACCGCGTAAAGCGAGTTTTAGGCCTCCGATTTAGACGAGAGTCGGTCGGACCTTCCTAAACTCAGTTGGGCACGACTTCGAGAGAAGCGTGTTCAAGCTTTAGGAACCTCCACGGTCAAGGACCCTTGTCCTATTAAGTTTAGATTTTTATCGCATTTTCTTAATCGTCTTTAGCCGAGGTGAATCTCGATAGGGTGCTTTTCCATTTCATATTGTTCTACCTTTTGTAGTAATCTCATATATCGTGCTCTTTAATTAACTGCAGTAATTTCCTTTCTAGCTTAGTTGTTTGCTTAATAGCGTAACTTAATTGCGGTAGTTCTCTTTCTAGTTTGCTTTAATTTCTCCATTGCGCTTAGATTTTCTAAAACCCTAATTTTTCCGTCGATAAGATAATAGCGTTCGTGTGAGTAAGCTTAGCCAACAGTTCCCGGATTTCAATACGACACTTGTGTCCCCTTGCTACAATTCGATAGGTATACTTGCCTCGTCGGGTTGCTAGTTCGGTTGCGTTTATTTTCTTCGAACCCTAGCGCGCAACAAGTTTTTGGCACCGTTGCCGGGGACCCAACTTCCGTTGATATTTTGAAAACACGAACCTATTAATTTTATCTCTTCTCTTTCTCATCCCCTTTTCTTTAAAGTTTTAAAAAAAAAATCAAAAAAAATTATCACCGCTCTTAATAGAAACCAACCTCACAATTTTTCTATGCCACCTAACTCTCTCGAAAAGGGCAAAGGGCTTTAAGCGCCACTGTCTTGTCTAGTACCTTGCGAACCCTTCACGGGGTAGTCCTTGGGAAGTTCGGGAGTTAATTTATAAAATAAAAATCTATTTCAAAAAGAAAAAAAAATTTTAATTTAATTTTCTAAATCTAGTTTTTCTTTCTAGTTTATCCTTTTTCTCTTTCTCTTCTTCTTTTCTATTCATTTAGTGCATGACCCGCGGGAGTCCGTCGGTTATTTTGGACTTGGACCACGAAATTGAGCGTACTCTTCGGAGAAGATCGCGATTTCAAGGTCCTACTATCCAAGTGCCGGTTGAGGACTCCGAGTCATTTAATACTTTAAGAATGGAAGAACCCAACGTAGATGAGGCCGTTCAAAGGACTATGTCCTATTATGCACGACCGAACCTCGAGGGAACAGAATCGAGTATAGTCCGCCCTACTATAGCAAATAATAACTTTGAACTAAAGCCTAGCATAATTCAAATGGTGCAGCAATATGTGCAATTTGACGGACTTCAAGATGAAGATCCGAACACACATATAGCTAGCTTTCTTGAAATTTGCGACACCTTCAAGATAAATGGTGTCACAAATGATGCGATCAGGCTAAGACTCTTCCCCTTCTCTCTAAGAACTAAAGCTAAGCAGTGGCTTAACACACTTCCGAAAAATAGCATAACCACTTGGAATGAATTAACTGAAAAATTTTTGGCAAAGTATTTTCCGCCAGCTAAAACTGCAAAACTTAGGAACGACATCTCTGCCTTCGGACAAATAGACTCTGAAACCCTTTACGAAACCTGGGAGAGATTTAAAGAATTATTAAGACGATGCCCACATCACGCGCTGCCTGTATGGTTACAAGTGCAGACGTTTTATAACGGGCTAAATCAAAGCACGAAGCAAATGATAGACGCAGCTTCTGGCGGTACTTTAAATCATAAGACCCCGGAAGCCGCTCTTGAGCTTTTTGAGGACATGGCCATGAACACTTATCAGTGGAATGTGCCTAGGTCCCGCCCGAACAAGCCTGCAGGTATCTATGAAGTGGACAACGTCTCCCAGCTCGCTCTGCAAGTAGAAATCCTAAGCAAAAAAATCACAGAGATGACTGCTGCCTCCGCCCCTCAGGTATGGGAATCTGCAACCCCTACTCCAGAACATTTAGATTATGATAATAATTTGCCTAGAACTGCTTTTAATAATTTTTCTGCTGCGAATTTTCATCCGCCTGGTTTTAATTTTCCGAATAGTTATAACCCCGCTTTAAGAAATCACCCGAACTTTTCATGGAGTAATCCATCGAATGCGATACGCCCACCTCCGCAAAATGATTTTTCTGCACAACCACCACCACCACCACCACTTCTTCAAAATTACCCAAAACCTCCGAGCTTGGAGGAATTACTTTCTAAATATATCACCACAAATGACGCTACCATAAGAACTTTAACCGGAAGCGTAAAAAGTTTAGAAAATCAGGTAGGACAGCTCGCGAAAATAATTTCTGAGCGACCCGCAGGGTCTCTTCCTTCCAATACCGAACCCAACCCGAGAGAGCAAGCGAAAGCTATAACTCTTCGGAGTGGGAAGCAAGTCTCCGGTATGGTAAGTGAAGAGCCCGAGGCAAGCTCCGCTTCCGCTTTTAAAAATCAAAGCTCCGCTTCCGCTTTTAAAAATCAAAGCTCCGCTTCCACTTTTAAAAATCAAAGCTCTGCTCCGCTTCCACCCTCTGCTGAAGAAGTAATCACCCCCACTTTAGAAAATAATCTCACTCCACCACCCATCTTCAAAAATAATTCAACTCCTCCATACCCCTCTGAACTTAATAGACAACGTCAAGATGATCAGTACTCCCGCTTCTTAGAAATCTTCAAACAAATCCACATTAATCTTCCCTTCCACGAGGCTATTTCGCAAATGCCGAAATACGCCAAATATCTTAAAGACCTCCTCACAAACAAGAAGAAGTTAGAGAATCTTTCGCACGTCATGCTTAACGCCGAGTGCTCTGCCGTTTTAACAAACAGTTTGCCGAAGAAAATCAGTGACCCGGGTAGTTTCTCTATCCCGTGTGTCTTCGGTGATCTCTTTGTTAAACACGCGTTAGCCGACTTAGGCGCAAGTATAAACCTGATGCCCTTTTCGTTGTTCAAAAAGTTAGGGATTGGTAGCCTTAACCCCACGCGTATGAGTATCCAGCTAGCCGATAGATCCGTCAAATATTTGTTAGGAATAGTGGAGGACGTTCTAGTGAAAGTCGACAAGTTCATCTTCCGGTGGACTTTGTCATTTTGGACATCGAAGAAGACGTCGAGGTTCCCCTGATCCTTGGCCGACCCTTCCTTGCCACCTCCTGAGCCATCATTGACGTAAGCAATGGTAAGCTCTTTCTTCGAGTAGGCGATGACGAAGTCACATTTTCTATCACCCATTCGATGAAGAACACCTTAGCGAACGATGACTCATGTTTTTTCGTAGACGCCGTGAGTGATGATTCTTCCTACTGCCTCTCCGACTTTGAAAAAGAATTTTCTACTTTTTGCTCCTCTTCTCTAACAACAGAATCACTGCAAGGAAGTGATGAATCTTCTTATTGTCTTTCTGAGTTTGAAAAAGAATTTTCTGATTTTTGCTCCTCCTCTTTTCTTCCCACTGAATCTCTACAAGAAGCTGTCTTGGCTGCTAGCCCCACCCCTTATTACGTTCCTTATAAAAAAGTTTATGAAGATATTATTTTCGAAAAAGAAAGAATCTCAAAATCCTCTTATGAAGAACCCCCTACCCTAGAACTTAAAGAACTTCCCGAACACCTAAAGTATGCTTTCTTAGAAAAAGACTCCAAGTTACCAGTTATCGTTTCGGCCTACCTCACGGATACGCAGAACGATAAACTTCTTCTAGTTCTACGTAAGCATCGCCGGGCAATTGCTTGGCAAATTTCAGATATCAAGGGCATAAGCCCATCTTTCTGTACACATAAAATTTTAATGGAAGATAATTCGCGTAACTCTATCCAACCTCAGCGCCGTATAAACCCGAATATGAAAGAAGTAGTTAAGGGCGAGGTTATGAAACTATTAGACGCAGGAATTATCTACCCTATATCGAACAGTAAGTGGGTTAGCCCCGTTCAGGTAGTTCCAAAAAAGGGAGGGATAACCGTAGTTAGTAATGAGAATAATGAATTAATCCCAACACGGACGGTAACGAGTTGGCGTATGTGCATAGATTACCGTAAGTTAAATGACGCCACCCATAAGGACCACTTTCCTCTACCATTTATCGACCAGATTTTAGAACGTCTCTCCGGCCATAGCTTTTATTGTTTTCTCAATGGCCTCTCGGGGTACTTTCAAATACCCATCTCTCCCGAGGACCAAGAGAAAACTACGTTTACTTGTCCCTTCGGCACCTTCGCGTACCGAAGAATGCCGTTTGGATTATGCAATGCGCTGGCTACATTCCAACGATGTATGCTCGCAATATTTGACAAGTACGTAGAAAGCATTATGGAGGTATTCATGGACGATTTCTCCGTGTTCGGCGACTCCTTCGATAGATGTTTAGAAAACCTCGAAAAAGTCTTAGAACGATGCGAAGAAACTAACCTTGCCCTAAATTGGGAAAAATGCCATTTTATGGTGAGGGAAGGGTTAGTTTTGGGTCATAAAATTTCTGCTAAAGGTATTGAGGTAGACGTTGCCAAGATAGAAGTTATTGAGAAGTTGCCGCCACCTACAAACATAAAAGCTATAAGAAGTTTCCTAGGCCACGCTGGTTTTTATCGTCGTTTTATAAAGGACTTCTCCAAGATCACTAAGCCCCTCACCCATCTTTTAGAAAAAGACGCTCCATTCATTTTTGATGACTCTTGTATTTCTGCCTTTGAATTAATTAAAGAAAAGTTAATTAACGCGCCGATTATGATAGCTCCGGTGTGGGACCTTCCTTTCGAGATTATGTGCGATGCGAGTAGTTTTGCGGTGGGAGCCGTATTAGGTCAACGCATATCTAAGAACTTCCACCCCATCTATTACGCTAGTAAAACCCTCACATCTGCACAAGAAAATTACACCACAACCGAAAAAGAGCTCTTGGCTGTAGTATTTGCGTTTGATAAATTTCGCCCTTACATTACACTTTCAAAAATCATTGTTTTTACGGACCACTCGGCCCTCAAGTACCTTCTTGCCAAAACGGATGCCAAGCCTCGCTTGATTCGCTGGGTCTTACTCCTCCAGGAGTTTGACTTAGAGATCCGTGATAAGCGAGGAGCCGAGAACTTGGCCGCCGACCATTTATCAAGATTAGATAACCCCTTTATAGAAAAATTAAATGAAAAATCTTTTAATGACTATTTTCCTGATAAGAAGCTGCTTTTAGTTAATACATCTACTTCTCCTTGGTTCGCGCACATCGCCAACTATCTAGTGGCCCGGGTGCTCCCAAAAGAGTTCTCCTCTCAGCAGAAGAAGAAATTCTTTTCTGAGCTGAAGAACTACTTTTGGGAAGACCCGCATCTTTTCAAAATTTGTGCGGATCAAGTGATAAGGAGATGTGTTTCTTTTGATGAAGGAATTGATATTCTAAAACATTTGCATGAAGGTCCGACAGGTGGGCACTATCAAGCTGCTCGCACCGCTCATAAAGTGCTTTGCGCGAGGTTTTTACTGGCCTAGCCTGTTTAAAGACGCGCAAGCCTTTGTGAGCAGGTGTGATAGTTGCCAACGGTCGGGCAATATTTCTAATAAAAATGAAATGCCGCAAAATTATTTCTTAGAGTGCGAAATTTTCGACCTCTGGGAAATTGATTTTGTTGGCCCCCTTCCTTCTAGCTTCGGAAACAAATATATTTTAGTTGTTGTTGATTATGTTTCACGATGGGCTGAGGCCCAAGCTCTTCCTACGAACGACTCCCGAGTTGTAGTCACGTTTTTAAAAAAATTATTTTCTAGATTCGGTACACCACGCGCAATCGTTAGCGATAGGGGTTCCCATTTCTGTAACGCGCAATTTTCAAAAATCCTTACTAAATACGGCGTTACGCATAAACTATCCACTGCCTACCACCCCCAAACTAACGGTCAAGTCGAAGTAGTAAATAGAGAAATAAAAAGAATATTAGAAAAGACTGTTTCAACTTCTAGAAAAGACTGGTCAACCAAACTTGACGATGCCTTATGGGCCTACCGAACAGCGTACAAAACCGCCCTCGGATGTACGCCGTATCGGCTGGTCTATGGAAAATCGTGCCATCTGCCCGTAGAGTTAGAACACCGCGCCTTTTGGGCCTTAAAATTTTTAAACTTCGATCCCCACTCAGTCGGTGACCTTCGAAAATTCCAACTAAATGAACTCGACGAGTGGCGCTCTTATGCTTATGAAAATAATAAACTTTATAAAGAGCGGACGAAGCGTTTACACGATAAACACTTAAGGCACCCTAAAAACTTTAAGCCGGGCGACCAAGTCCTGTTATATAATTCTCGTTTACGTTTATTTCCGGGCAAATTAAAATCTCGCTGGTCTGGCCCGTTTTCTGTTTTAGAAGTATTTCCTTATGGAACTGTTTTAATTTCTCACCCTGATAAGGGTAATTTCAAAGTGAATGGTCAGCGTCTTAAACTGTATTTCTCTGGTGATGATGATGTCAGTCCAAACACTATTAAGTTTCTGCTTCACGAACTTTAATCTGAAACTTTTAATTTTTTGCTAAAAACAATTTTATTGCGGGACAACAATATTTTTGGACAATATTATTTTTTTGATGGGTCGAGCTCAACGACGCTTTAACCAAAGGGCGCTCTTGGGAGGCAACCCAAGTTATCTTTTTCTGTTTTCTTTATTTTCCAATTTTTGCCTCGGACGGCTCCGACAAGCTGAAGCTTCTGCAATCGCCTGCTCCAACATTGCTGAATCCATCCAAAGTCCAAAGAAGACATTCGGGGAGCGACATCACTCAGCTTTCGCAGCAAATAAATCCGGGGAAGTACCTGTATTTCAATTCTGTCTTTCAATTTTGTACTTTATTTTTCTCTCCTTCTCCAATACCCTTCTTTAGTCATTGAGGACAATGTCTGTTTTAAGCTTGGGGGAGGATTTCCTCCTTCATTTTTGCGTAGTGTAAATAATCTTCTTTTTGTATATATTGTAAATATTTCCAAAAAAAAAAAATGAATATCTTAAAATTCCAAAAAAAAAGAGAAAAATTTTCCAAAATAAAAAAAAAGAGAATATTTCTCAAAATAAAAAAAAAATATATGTGTGTTTTTGAATAGTTTAGACATTTTGGTATTTCAATAGTACCCCTAGTTTTTAGTTTTGTTTTACTCAAAATCTCCTATAAACAATTTAGTTAATTATAATATTTCTAATCGTCCTTTTTAATTATGTTTCACAAGTAAAATGTTGGTCATGCTGTGTTTCTAATTCACGGTAGCATGTTAAGGTGAGAATATTTTTCTAAAACTCGCATTTCTATTATGGTTTTTTGTTGTTTATTTCCTTTACTTTCTTAAAAATTCATCATCCACTATTTTCTTTTTCGTTTTTGAATAATTTTTGTAAAGTCAACTTTTGAATAACGTAGTAGATGTGAACGATCCAAGTCACCTATTATTTCTATTTTCAAGTTAATTTCATCAATCTTCTTTTATTATCTAGGACTCACTTTTTGAAAATTTTTCAAACCTTTGTTTTAAATAAATTCATAAGCGTGAAAATGATTTAGGCCATTTTTGTTTTCGTTTGAGCTTTCCTGCCAGCCTAAAAAAAATAAAAAACTTTTACCACTAGTTAGCCGTTTTTGAGCCTTTTTCCGATTTCATTTGATAGCTCCTCCTTTCATTTCAGTTTCACCAAAGCCAAAATTTCCAACCTATCGAATCACACTAGCCTTTTTGAGTTTCATAAATTATTTTGATGATTTTGATATGGTATTTTCTGATTTTTTTTTTTTTTTTGGAGAAAGGTCTTCGAAAAAAAAAAGGAAGTATGTTCAAAAGTGATGTTTATTTTTGTTTGGCCAACTCAAAAAGGAAAATAAAAATATTTATGGCCTTTGTTTTGGAAAAAGGGAAAAAATGGAAAAGAAAAAAATGAAAAAGAAAGAAAAAAAATGTGTATATATTTTTATGAAAATTTTTGAAACTCTTTGCTTTGGTTTAGTGTGATTTTAAAACCTTCACGTTTATCTTTGAATTCCACTCCTAATCATTTTCCTAAACCAAACGTTTCTGTCCTATTTAAGTCCTTTTGATTCACGCTTTTTGATTTTTTATTTAACAACTAAGAAAAGAAAAACAGTAAATCAGTTTTAGTTTTAGATTTAAACCTAGATTTTTGATAATTAAATTGATATAATTATAATATGTTGCTTGGATCTAGTAACAACTCAATGCGTGTTTTAGACTTACATTTCACCTTTTCCCTACTAAGAATTTCGCATAGTACTTGTGTAGGCATAATTAGAACTTTTTGATTAGTCCTTTTTATAAATATCTAGTTTTTATATTTTTGCTTGGGGACAAGCAAAGCTTAAGCTTGGGGGAATTTGATAATACGTTTTGTAGCCTAAACTATTATCGTATTTTATATTTTATATTGTACAAATTATGTCTATTATTAGTTTATTTCTATCCTTTTTATGTAAATTTTATTGCCACTAACTTTTTCCTGTCTTTTTGCAGGTTTTCAGAAAAATTGCCAAAATGGCCTGTCACGCCCCCCTGTCACGCCCTCCCTGGGCGTGACCTAGGGCGTGTCACCCGATCCCGAGGACACCTGTTGGAAGGGACAGAAAACGGTCAAAACCGCTGTCACGCCCCCCTGTCACGCCCTCCCTGGGCGTGTCACAAGGCGTGACCAGGGGCGTGTCGCCCTCTGCCGCAAAGCTGCCGCCGCATTAAATGCCCTTCCGCCTCAGCACGCAAATAGTACTGTCACAAGGCGTGACCAGGGGCGTGTCGCCCTCTGCCGCAAAGCTGCCGCCGCATTAAATGCCCTTCCGCCTCAGCACACAAATAGTACTGTCACGCCCCATGTCACGCCCGTGACATGGGCATGACACCCTCCTTTTTCGGCGACTGACGGATTTCCGACCAATGATTTGGACATGACATGCCTGTCACGCCCCCCTGTCACGGGCATGACCTAGGGCGTGACCACCGACGTACCGAAGCAATCATCCCTCCCGCCAGAATCCAGAGCCCGAGGTCAAATCCGTACCTGTCATGCCCCTGACATGCCCCCCCTAGGGCGTGTCGGAGGGCGTGACCAACCCGAGAAATTTTCTATAAATTGAGCCCCCCTCCCCCCCATTTCAGGAAGCTTTGGTTGAGTGGGGGAGGTGCTGCCCCTTTGTTTCTTGATCCTTTTTCATGCTTTTTCTCTCTCTCTCTATCTCCCCCTCTCTTTGTACTTTTTGGTTAACCCTAGTTTAATCTTAGTTTGTGCTAGCTTTTAATGTAATTTTCTTCTTGCTTAGTGCTTAATGTAGGGCTAGAATAGGGTTTAATTTTCATGCACTTGTAACTTTAATTTTCAATAGTGTAACTTGCCCTTTTTATTAATAAAAGTGTTCTTGTTTAGCTTGTGTTCTTCTTATGCTTTTCTACTCATCTTCCCCCCTCCACTCCATTATGATTAACTAATCCTCCTTGTACTCGATCTTGATGATCCGAGGTTAGAGCGATTATGTTATGATGTTTTAATTAATCTTTTCTTTTTAGGTTAGGGCCTTGAATTACTCTTGATTTATCACGGGTCGGAGGTATATTTTCGATATATGCTCTCCGCCTTTGCTTTCATTCTGGGCTAGCCGAGAGGCCGAAAGAATGAAGTGAGCATTCAAGAGTAAAGGGAGTTGTACGCACCCCTCGAGAGAGGCAGACGTCCAAATCTCCCGGATTGGAGTAAAATCCAATAGTGGGGTTCACCGCGTAAAGCGAGTTTTAGGCCTCCGATTTAGACGAGAGTCGGTCGGACCTTCCTAAACTCAGTTGGGCACGACTTCGAGAGAAGCGTGTTCAAGCTTTAGGAACCTCCACGGTCAAGGACCCTTGTCCTATTAAGTTTAGATTTTTATCGCATTTTCTTAATCGTCTTTAGCCGAGGTGAATCTCGATCGGGTGCTTTTCCATTTCATATTGTTCTACCTTTTGTAGTAATCTCATATATCGTGCTCTTTAATTAACTGCAGTAATTTCCTTTCTAGCTTAGTTGTTTGCTTAATAGCGTAACTTAATTGCGGTAGTTCTCTTTCTAGTTTGCTTTAATTTCTCCATTGCGCTTAGATTTTCTAAAACCCTAATTTTTCCGTCGATAAGATAATAGCGTTCGTGTGAGTAAGCTTAGCCAACAGTTCCCGGATTTCAATACGACACTTGTGTCCCCTTGCTACAATTCGATAGGTATACTTGCCTCGTCGGGTTGCTAGTTCGGTTGCGTTTATTTTCTTCGAACCCTAGCGCGCAACAGCTACGGCAGCAGCAGATCGGGCTTCTCTGCTTTCTAGGCGGGTATACACACTACCAGGCCTAGACCTCTCTTGTACGCCTCTATACACATCCTAGGTGCACTCTAGAGTCTCTGAGTACTAATTGCTAGCTGTATGCTAGACTTTTAGGTCGGGTATATGTCTTTAGGGATTGTTTGTTGTACCGCAGTATTAAACAACATACTGGCCCTTCCACCCGTACACCTCACCCAAGTCACTGTACTGCCATCGGTGTGACGATTGGCCAAGTACCGCATGACCCACCACCATTTTCTTTATGCACATGCAATTATTTCAACTCGTGCCTCCAGCTCATAGGACCAACCTGTCCTGATTCCTCCACCCTGTCCGGGTGAGCAAGTAAACCAACCACTTCTTCCAACTCTGCATGGGTGAGCAAGTAGTCAACAGACTCCAAGTCCCTCCAACCCGGCATGAGTGAGCATATAACTCAACAATTCACTCCAACTCTGCACGGGTTAGCAAGTAGTCAACAGACTCTAAGTCCCTCCAACCCGACACGAGTGAGCACATGTTCAGTTTACCTAGCCTATTAGACTACTCTTGCCTACCGGTTATTATACTAAGTGACTTAAGGTTAATCCCAGGACTGCCCAGGGCATGCCCGTTGAAGGGCTCTCGGGGGCACTAGGAACTACGATGGGCTGAAGCCCAAAGCTCCCTTTCTCAAGGATGTTTACTTTAGTTGATATCTACCCACAATTCCCTTTTCTCTCATTGTTACTCTTGAGCATTTCTAATGACTTGAGATGTTATTATCGAGAGGGCGACGGTCTTCCGTCGACCTCCACTCCAGTTATTACCCAATGACTTGCACTTTTACCCTCATCACTAATACGACACTACCCACCAGGGTTATACTTCCAATCGTAATCTCTAGCTCAATTGTCGATCAATCCACCGGTGGGCCCTTTGATATAACCTATTTTTACTATGCGCAGCCCATGACCTAACACCACCCCGAAATCGAACTTCTAATCCCTTGGGCCATATGTCTCAAATTATTTATCCTATGGTGTTATGGACCTATATGATGACCATGATGATTTCCATAATTTTCAAAATTAATTACATCATTAAATTAATTTCTTTAATTAATTATTCAGTTCATTTTACTTATATAAGAAATTTTCCTGACCTATACTATGGTGAAATATCACTGTCTTCCAAGCATCATAATTTTCCCTTAAGTATTTCTATTTATTCTTTAATTAACACAAAATCAACATAATTATCATTTTCCAAATGAAGTACAAGGAATTCTTTCACAAAAATTCTAGGAAAACTACAGAGTACATGTATTGATACTCTAAGGCTAAATACAGAGTTTCATAAACCTCTAAGGTACAATAGCCTAACAATTCCATTTTTAAGTAATTTACCAAAATGCCATTATAGGGTTTTGAATATTACTGAGACATCCAAAAATATTGAAATAATTATACAAGGCTCCTAATATAGTAATACATCTCTAGAAAGTTTCCACAATTTTTCTATTACTTATTTATATCAATTTCCAATTAAATGTAAATAAGGGAAAAATTGTAAATCCACATAATTCCAGTTACAAAATTCATAAAATAGAGAAATAAAATTTCTAGGAATTAACTATGTCCTCTTTGTGATCATGACAAGATTTGGGGATTTACCTCCATCCTAAATAAATTTCCCAATTTATTTATCAAAAAGGTCTAGTATTTTAAAATTCCAAATAATGGGATTTTTGATCCAAAAAATCCCATAATTAAATTGAGGGGTTAACTTTACCCTAATGGATCTCTGGATTCCATTCCATGATTTTTGGGTGCCTCAATTAGGCTAAATACACATTATTTTATTTTAGGCTAAATGCACACCAAGCCTATAACAAGCCAACACATGCAAGTGGGTTTACCAAACATGCAATGGTCAAAATTGGCTGAAAATTTAAACATACACTTATAATGCCCCTAAGGACATGTCGCCAAAATTTGGGGCTCTTTGGAGTTGAAATACTCCAAAAATCACATTTATTTCATTTATCATATTTTGACTAAAACTATAGAACAATATTCCCCAAAATTCTCATTTTTGGGGAGGGGCTAGACATGCTCAAATAAGTCACATGCCCAAAATTTCAGCCCATGTGGACTTCTGGTTTGGCATGGGCATCCATTTTACTTTCTGCCCTAGCGTAGGACCAGTACTAGCAAAACAACCCTATAGGAAAACCTACTGTTCAAAATACAAGTTTAGGGTGGCATATTAAAGGAAAGAGGGAGGGCTACAAGTTTTATATTAATCATCAGTCCTGAATATGGCCCTAAGTGCCCTAAATTTAATATGCAAGTGACTGTATAAACAGGGACAGAAAACTATACAACAAAACATCACTAATCTGAAAGCAGGATAAAGGGCATCTGTTCATCTTCTCCAAACAGCCAAAGGCCAAGATTTTCCCGACCTGGAGCTCCTTCCAAGGTCATTTCCCGACAACTCGGACACCACCCTGGCCGGCCACCACCACCACCTCCTCCGTTGAGGTGAGGGCTAACGTTTGGTGGTGACTTGGCCGCCGGAGGTGGCGGTTTCCGGCGAACTTGAACTCCATTAAAATCCGAAAATCCATGAAAATCTCACATTAGATCGGGCTCAATTGAGCCTGATGTCTCGCCTAATCAATCTAGAGAGCTAGTGCGGGTAGAGGTGAGGCTAAACGGACCTTGATCGGAGCCCGATGGCGGCGGTGGCGGTGGGTGGCCATGGAATTTCTCCTCTCCGGCGAGCATGCTCCCGAACCCGATTCTCCACCAAAAGCTTCGATCTAGGTATCAAATTCCACTCATTTGGACCTTCTGAAGCTAATGGGAGGGTTAAAATGAGATGATATTGGCTGTATAGTTAGTTTCCATTAAGGGGATTTCGGCCTCTACATTGGATGCTCCTCTTAGATACCATGTGACATGAAGCTTGCTGGAAATGGCTGGTAAATGCTGCTGGAGCTCAGAGGAGGGCTTGGGAAGAGAGGAGGAGGGCCACATGGCCTCCATCCCTTCATTTCCTCCTTTCTCTCTCTTCCTTTTCACCAAAATTTCCAAAACTACCCTCATGCATGTAATCTCTCTCCAAATTCAGAGGGGTAGTGGCTGCCAATGGTCATTTGGGCTGGTCATGGGCCTTGTCTCATGGGCTTTGCCCATTGGGAATGGGCTTGGCCTTCACTTTTCTTCCTTTAGGCCATTTGTTGACTTGTTGACTTTTTAGGTTGACTTGGTCAACTTGATGAGTGAGTTGGCCCCACTTGATGGTCATGAACCCTATGGCATCACCCAACATGGGTTAGGCCATGGTGATGCCCCACATGGACAAACGATCATATGAGAAAGAAGTCCACAATAGTAGAACGCCCCGCTCGAGCATTAGTTTGCGGACAAACTATGTAGTGGAAGCAATGGTTTGTCCATGTGTAAAAAGTCACATAAAACAGTTCATTTTAAGCAATGAGTTAGGCCAATCCAACTAAGACACCACTCTAGTTTGACTTACCAAGAGGATTTTGTGTCGTACCTTTGGCCAAAGATCGACTTCAGATGTAGATTAGTTAAGGTACGAGGATAACCAAATCGATTAAAGAAAGATCTTAATGCCAGAGTCCCTACTTAAGGCTTAAACGTCGTTGTCCCTACTCCGCATATCGAGTGATATTACCAATTCTTACTCAAATTGATAGGACCGCCTCGAGGAGAAGTTGGTGCATAAGTTTATTAGTGGAACAGTAGGGTACTCGTAAGCTTAATCCTAGTACCGATGACTAGATTACGTCAAGACAATCACGGTGATAAATACCAAAGATCGAATAAGAATTCAAATTCTAGAAGAGACACTTCCTTGTTTGGTCACATGTTGACCTTGAACAGATTGTCGTATGGTAACCTTGAAGGCCTAAGATAGATAACATATCAATTGAAGTTGAAATCCATGCCAAAGATTGTTAGCCCTAAGGATTAAGGCATGTACAGGATGACTACATTGTGAATGTTATAGGAAATTAACCAAAATATATGGGGGCTTAACCTTTTGTTTATAGGGCTAAATTGATAGCGACTCGAATTTCTCTAAGCCTTTCTCATAAAGCATGTGTCGCAAGCATAGTGATCTAAAAACTTGGCTTATTCAAAGATCGCTCAAGTAAAGATGAGGGCTTGTATATACATGACCGGTATGATGATCAATCCTTCCTAGAAGGTTAGGTCTCTCGAAGAATTTCACACTATTTATTTATCTTAAGAAGCATAGACTACTAACGACAAGTTGTGAACACAACAAATTCACAAGTGAAATAGGAAAGTAGAATGTTTCGAGAATTGCTTTACACTCTCATAATTGCTTCAAGACCATATGAGTAAGTGAACCAGGTGAACAGTAAGTTTAATTTCTTGAAAGATATATAAAGAGTGGCTTAGTGATGTGTATATATGACCTTGAAATAAGGGAAGACCGTTAAGACTTCAAGAAGTTTCCCAATTTCGAGTTTTAAGGAAGTAAGTAACTACTTAGTCCACAGTCTAATGAGCACTCGTGATTTCCTTAATACCAACACGGTATAAGTCATTTATATATACACATGAAACCGAAGAAATTGTGTTCAAAAGATCAAATTTGGATCAGTTTAAGTTATAGACGGATTTACACACAATTAAGGGTTGTTTGATTATCGCCCCCACAAGCATGTTCCAGGATGCTCTAACACCTCGAACCGATCAATGTAACACATAATTAAGGAACTCAGATGTATCATGAGGGAGAATAAATGTGAATGGAGGATTCGTTTCAAGTCAGAAGATTAACTGAAAGGGGTTTTGCATATTTAGGGCTTTAGGAAAGTGATTTTGACAGTCACATGTTGGAAGAAGTAAACATAATAGTCAATCGCTGCTACTCGTGCTTACTTGACATACCCAAGTCATTAGGTTGGGAACATACGTATTAGGACAGAGTAACTTCATGTTAATATGAAGGAGTGATCGCAAGTCTTAATTATTATAGGATGAGAGTCCAGGAAGTGAAAATGCTAAAATATCTAAACGATTACATCTATAACAATGAGAGTATAGTAGCCCCAGCAAACATAGAATCAAGTGAAGAATCATACTAAATTGTAAGATGTATACTCTAAGAATGACCTTGTGGGTGTGACTCAGATGATCTCAGGAACCAAAATGAAATTTTTTGATGAAATAATAATCGCCCTCAAAAGGTACGGGGCTTCGATATCAACTCATGATTACGAATAGGTTATTTATACATATTCCACACATACATGAGCTAACCTTATAAGTATGATAACGCTAGATGGGTATTCACCCATGCCAGTCTATTAAGATAGCCATATGAACATGTATGGGAGAGTTACTATGAGCATACCGTATAGAAACTTCAAGCACATAAAGGGTTAAATTGTCAAGGCATGACATCTAAAAATGTAACGACTCAGCAAATTAAAGCGTGATAAGGATTAGCTGAAGCATACACATAGGTATGATCTCTTTGTTGTGACTACATCAAGAACCATGACATGAATGTTGATAACATCATGATCACCGTAGGAAAATTTAGGACGGTGAAGAGATCAATTTTTGATTGCTATCGCGGGTACGATGAAATTTACTTGAGAATAAATGAATATTTATTAAGATTCGATAGATGATGAAATCAAGGTGCTTCAATTTTGAAAATATGCGCTTATAATCTATGGATTAGACTGCACTCGAAAAATGACTGAGAGTCAAAGATCCTCATCAACGTTCACCTTGATAATAAATGTTTCAGGTATAGAACGAGTATGGTTGATTAAGGTAAAGGCAGACTGAGTCTTGAATTTGTGGAAAAGGAAAATGATAAATTTTTAATCACACCATGATCTCGGAAGATTGGTTAGCTACTATACATAATAGTGTTGGTCTAGTGTGCCTGAATTTCCTTTTGGCGATTATAAGTTCACGTTGGTGGATAAGTAATAATCTAGGGGGTCGTGAATATAAGAGACTTCTACTTACGAGATCGTTGAATTTTACATATTTTGAATGATAGTTGGTCATAAGGGACTACAATCTAATGTGTGATTGAGAAATATTTTGATTGTAAAATGTCGGAGGACTTGGAAATGAGTCCTCACAAATTGAAATAAGAGTAGTCCAAAATATAATGAAAGTACATTTGGAAGAGGATTGTTACCTCTAATAGGTTTCTCATAATAATAGCCATGAGGCTTATCACAGGAGGAAGTTCCGGACACCTCTTTCTTGGGTTCAGGATGTGGACCCCCGGGGCACTTCGATCAGAGTACATAGAGGATATAGAGGCTCATATTTGACTGATCAGGGACCAGATGCTGGAGGCTCAGAGTAGACAGACCAAGTATTACGATGCGCGGCATCGGAAGTTGGAGTTCTAGGTAGGGGACAAAGTATTTTTGTTGATACGTCCGGTGCATGGTGTTTCTCGGGTACGGAGACATAAGAAGCTCAGTCCACGATATATGGGGCTAGACTTGATCCTGGAGCGGATCTGTTGGAACACCCTATTACTATTTGGACCAGGATGACTATACTTCTATAGGGATTTTGGTTTGTGACCTCCTTGTTGATTATAAAGGTCACATAGGCTAAGTAGAATAATCTTCAGCTCGACGTAGAGTCGACCTCTGCTCGACGCAGAGTCGATCTCAGCTCGACGCTGAGTCGACCTCAGCTCGACGCAGAGTCGACCTCAGCTCGACGCCGAGTCGACCTCAGCTCGACGTAGAGTCGACCTCCGCTCGACGTTCCGTCGAACCCAGTTCTACTTACAGAAAACACTCTCTGGCCGACGTGTGTCGTGCTCAGATCGACGTTTTATTGTGAGCTCGACGCTTTTCAGACCGCCGTCAGTTTTGGATAGGAATTCAAATTCCCTCTGTCAGACAATTAATGCTGAAGATTTATTGGCCGTTACAGCATATCTGGTGAATGGCTCAAGGAATTTTCTAAGGAATGTCTGCCTGTCATTTCCTTTGAGGCATGGACATTTAAGGAAAGCAATTAATGCTGACTTCTAACGGCTATCAAAGAAAAGGAAGAAGAAGACTCAGATATATGATTCATTCTTTCAATTCTTCAGAACACAGAGAATATACAGAATAAAAAAAAGAGACTAGAATATACACAGGACTTCAGCTTCTTTCTCTCTGGGAAATTGTTTTGAAAGACTCACTCATAGGAATTCTGATTGCTTCAGACACAACCATCCAACCTTCTTGGATCATCTCTTGCTGGAGCAAATCAGATCTTTTGAAGACCTGTCACCCTTGTGCAGAGCTCTCCTTCCTGAACCTCTTCTTGATCTCAGGGGGAGCTTTGATAACAACTACAGATCCACTTTAGCTTCTCTCTGCTTGTTGATAGAGAAGACAACATCATTCTTTTTCTTTTTCTTTCTGTACAGGGTTTTAACTCCCTTCAAAAGTTACTTTTGGTTTTGCTGAAACCTGGTCAAAATCAGCTCCTTTGGTTTGTGAGAACCTGATCAAAAACTCTCTGGTGCTCAAGACACCTGATCAACTCATCTTGAAGTGGATTCCTATCAAGGGTGATAGAAGAGTGGATGTACCCAGATTTGGGGAACCACTATAGCTCCTTGTGTCGTCTGGATTGCTTGTCTCTTTGTGTTTTGCTTTGTGCTGTGAATTTTCTTTTACTCTGATTATTTGCTATAGCACCATACACTAAGTAAATACAAATTTTCTCTGCACACAAGTTTTATTTGCAAAATTATTTAAAATAACTCTATTCACCCCCTCTAGAGTTAGGATTGATCTTATCCTGCACTTTCAATTGGTATCAGAGGGAGGTTTGATCATTTATACAGGCTAACACCTGGATCAAAAGATCCCTGATAAGATCATTTCCCTCAAAGGGTTAGTTTCTTTAGTTTTACTTATCTTTAAAACTCATGGCACAAAACAAGGAATTTGCTAGCACCAGACCTCCTATGTGCAATCTCTCTAAGTTTGCACTATGGAAGGCAAGGATTAGACTTTACATGAACTCCTTTGATGAAGACATTTTTAATTCTGTGTTGACAGATTGTCCAAGACCTCCCACAGGAACAAGTACATCAGCTGTTCCTCCTCCTTCAGGAACTGATGCTGAAATAAAGAAGTGGAAGGCAGCAGATGCTAAAGCCATGAACATTTTGGCTCAAACCATGTCAGATGACATTTTCCAGAAAGTAGCTGATTGCAATACTGCTAAAGAGATCTGGGAAAAACTTTCAGAAATTGTATCAGGTTCTGCAGATGAAAGAAAGGATAGGAGATCCTACCTCATCACCCAGTATGAGAACTTCAAAAAGGCAGAGTCTGAGTCAGTTGCTGACATGAACAACAGACTGAGCCTAATCATCAGTGAGCTTAGATCACTAGAGAAGGACATATCTCTCACTGAGATAAATGACAAGATACTGACTTGTTTCCCTAGCTCTTGGAACTAAAGAATCTGGTCAATTAAAGATGGAAGAAATGTCTGTGAGTTATCCACAGAAGCCCTTCTAGGAAAGCTCAAGAGTTATGAGCAATTCATTAAGAAGAGAGAAGAAGAGCAGAAGACATCCACAATAACAGAAAAGGTTGAGAAAACCATTGCCTTCAAAGCACAGGAAGAAGAACCTAAAGAAAAGGTGTTGGGAAATGAAGTGCTTATGAGCCTACTGGTCAAAAGGTTCAATAAGCTAAATAAAAGGAACTTCAGAAGATGGTCATCCAAAGACAAAGACAAGCCAAGGTATGACAGATCTAATAATAAAGATATTATCTGCTTTGGCTGCAGGAAACCAGGACACATCTTCCCAAACTGTCCAGAAAATCAAGACAAGGACAGAAGGGACAAGAAGGAAAGAAAGGATAAAAGGAAGGATAAGGAGTCAAGGAAATACCATGACAAGCCTTCCTCCAGCAACAGCAAGCACACCAGAAAAGGATTTGTGGCTGAATCCTGGAGTGACTCTGATGAGTCTGATTCATCATCCAGTTCTAGTGATGATGAGGATGATGCAGAAGAAAAAGGATTCTGTATGATGGCCATCAGTGCATCTCAAAAGAACACTGATTCAGGGCCTGATGCTGACTACCCATCTGATCAGGAACTTACTGAGGATCAGGTAATAGATTCATTTGACTTTACTTCTGATGATTTCAAATCTGAGTTTAAATCTATGTGCATTGACTTGATTGAGTCTCAAAAGTTGATCAAAACTCTAAGTGAACAATTAATTGAATGCAAATCCATTAACTCAGATAATCTTAGACTCTTAGAAGAGTTGAAGCAGTGTGGGGAGGAGATAGCTTCACTGAAAAGTGAGCTATCTAAGGCCAAACAATTTGAAGAAACCCTTAATGGGAGAAGTATCAAATTGATGGACATCACAAGTACAGTGAACTCAAGATTGAATGGTTCACTGGGCTTGGGTGCTTCATCCAGCCAACCCATAGTGCTGACAACTCCAATCAAATTTACCAGTGAGAAAGGTAAAGGAGTCTTGATAGTGGCTAGGAAGAATGCTGACTTAACCCAGGAAACTGGACAAGAAGCGTCGAACGAAGCTCGACGGACGTCGACCAGAGCTCGACGTAATCGCAAGAAAACGTCGAACTCAGGTCGACGCCTTCTACCCTCTGAACAAAGCAAGCCTTCGCCGTCGAACGGAGCTCGACGCACTCACCAGAGTCCGTCGACCGAAGCTCGACGTGCGTCGAGCCAAGCTCAGAGCAAAAGTCATTTCTCAGGGGTTAATTCAAAATTCAATTCCAGCTCTACATCTCATCACTTTAACCCTTATGCTGAATGGATAATACCTCCTAGGAGATATCATCCTGTAGGCTATAAGAGTCAACCTGAGATGTCTTTTATTTCAGAATTTAAAGGATATCAAGAAAGGCCCAAGGTAAACTGGGTCAAAAACCATTGATTTGCTGTATGTGTAGATAAAGACCTATCCAATTGAGAACCAGCAGTGGTACTTGGATAGTGGGTGCTCAAAGCACATGACTGGCAACAAGGAGAACCTTGTGTCCTTCAAAGCCAAACATGGACCCAAAGTAATCTTTGGAGATTCAAATTTTGGACAAACAAAAGGCTATGGCCAAGTCAAGATAGGGTCAATCACATTTAAGAAAGTGGCCTATGTGGAAGGACTAAAGCACAACTTAATCAGCATCAGCCAGCTATGTGATGCTGGTTATCAGGTTTGGTTTACCAACTCAGCATGCAATATTGCATTAAATAACAACATTGTTTTAATTGGTAATAGACAAGATAACATATATCTAGTTGATTTCAATTCATCTAAAGTAGATATTTGCTTATTTAACTCCCTTAGCAAACCCAATGAACATTGGCATAAAAGACTAGGACATGTGAACCTTAGAACCATTGCTAAGTTATCCCAAGACAACCTTGTTAGAGGACTACCTTCTGGTCCCTACAAGAAGGAAGGACTTTGCAAGGCCTGTCAGTTAGGCATGCAAACTAAAAACAGTTTCAAGTCACTTAATAAGAGTGACTCACCTAGAATCTTGTACTTATTGCACATGGACCTTTTTGGACCAATTAATGTACAAAGCCTAGGAGGGAAATCTTATGCTTTAGTAGTTGTAGATGACTTCTCAAGATTCACTTGGGTGTTCTTTCTGAGGAAGAAGTCTGATAACTTCAAGATTTTGACAGATTTTCTCAAAGGCATACAGATTGAGTTCAATACTCACATTGCCCTGATCAGAAGTGATCATGGGACAGAGTTTGATTCTCTTCTCATGCTAGAGTTTTGTCAGAAGGAAGGTATCAGGCACACCTTCTCAGCTCCAAGAACTCCTCAACAAAATGGGGTAGTTGAAAGGAAAAACAGAACCCTTATTGAATCTGCCACAACATTGTTGACAGATGCTCACCTCCCTCTAACCTTTTGGGCAGAGGCAGTGAACACCTCCAACTATGTTTTGAATAGAAGCCTGATACATAAACTAAAGGGTAAGACTCCCTATGAGTTACTCAAAGGGAAGAAACCTAAAGTGAATTATTTCAAAATTTTTGGTTGCATTTGCTTCATTCACAATAATGACAAGAAATACCTAGCTAAATTTGAAGCCAAAGCTGATGAAGGAGTGTTTCTGGGATACTCCATGACTAGCAAGGCTTATAGGGTTTTTAACAAGTGCTCAAATAAAATTGAAGAATCCATGCATGTTACATTTGATGAAACTAACATGTCTTATAAGGAGAAGGAGACTTCTACCATAAGCAATTTGCAGGAACATTCAATTTCAGAAAATCTGAAGCAGCTTACCATCACAGACAAAGGGTCATTACCTTCACCAATTCAGCAAGACACTGAACTCAGTGACAATGAAGAGGAATTTCAGGTTCTGGAAAGTTCAAAAGGCCAACAAATTGAAGAACCAGTTGTTGTTCCACAAGAGGAAACAACAACACAGGTTGGTGCATCATCAACACCCCTTGTTGATCTTGCCACAATAAGAGATCACCCAGTCTCACAAGTAATTGGAGATATCTCAGTGAGTGTGCAAACAAGGAAACAAGTTAATCAAAATATTATGCACACCTGCTTCCTCTCTCAAATTGAGCCTCAAACCATACAAGATGCAGAGCAAGATCCAAACTGGATCATTGCAATGCAGGAAGAGTTGAATCAATTTGAAAGGAATAAAGTTTGGGAATTAGTACCAAGACCAAGGAACCAGCAAATTGTTGGAACCAAATGGGTATTCAGAAACAAGTTAGATGATCAAGGAATAATTGTGAGAAACAAGGCAAGACTTGTTGCACAAGGATATTGCCAAGAAGAAGGAATTGATTATGACCAAACCTTTGCACCAGTTGCAAGGTTGGAGGCCATAAGAATCTTCCTTGCATATGCAGCTCACAAGAGATTCAAGGTATATCAGATGGATGTCAAGAGTGCTTTTCTCAATGGAGACATCAAGGAAGAAGTTTATGTAAAGCAACCTCCAGGTTTTATCTCTCCAACCTTTCCTGATCATGTTTTTAAACTGCATAAAGCTTTATATGGTCTCAAGCAAGCCCCTAGAGCATGGTATGAGACCTTAGCTTGTTTTTTGTTGGAAAATGATTTTAAAAGGGGTAGAGTAGACCAAACTCTTTTTGTTAGAACCCATAGGTCCCATACCCTACTAGTACAAGTTTATGTAGACGATATCATATTTGGGTCTACAGACTCAAACTTATGCAAAAAGTTCTCACAACTTATGCACTCAAAGTTTGAAATGAGTAGCATGGGTGAGCTTGCTTTCTTTCTTGGATTGCAAGTTAAACAACATGTGGATGGCATTTTCATTTGTCAAACCAAGTATGCTAGAGAATTGGTTAAGAAATTTGGAATGTCTGAAGCATCCTCTATGAAAACACCTATGCCTACAAATGCTGTTTTAGATGCTGATGAATCTGGAAAACCAGTTGATCAGACTAGCTATAGAGCAATCATTGGCTCATTACTTTATCTAACAGCTACTAGACCAGATATAATGTTTGCCAGATGCATTTGTGCTAGATTCCAAGTAAGCCCTAGAGAGTCCCACCTCACATTAGTTAAGAGGATTCTTAGGTATGTAAAAAGTTGTCCTAATCTAGGTCTCTGGTATCCACATGACTCAGGATTTGATCTAACTGGATTTTCAGATTCTGATTATGCTGGATGTAGAGTAGACAGGAAAAGCACCAGTGGAACTTGTCAATTCCTTGGTGATAGACTTGTCTCCTGGTTTTGTAAGAAACAAACCTCTGTGTCCACATCAACTGCTGAAGCTGAATACATGGCTGCAGGTAGTTGTTGCTCACAGATTTTGAGGATTCAAAACCAGCTCCTAGACTATGGGTACAACTTAGAGATGTCTAAAATCTTTTGTGATAATACCAGTGCAATATCTATTGCTCAAAATCCAGTTCTCCATAGTAGGACCAAGCACATAGAGATCAGACATCACTTCTTAAGGGATAATGTAGAAAATAAGAAAATTGCACTAGAATACATTTCCACTGAACTATAGAGAGGAGATATCTTCACCAAGCCCTTGGATGAAAAGAAGCACCTCTTTTTCCTCAATCAGTTGGGAATGCTAGATGGAGACAGCATAAATTAAAACTCCAAGATTTTGAAACCCATAATTAACAGGAATAGGAAAAATTTCATTTTAAAATTCCTCTGTCTGAGTGATTTCTCTGAGCTCTGAACTAAGCTCGACGCTGCGTCGAACGGAGATCGACGGTCCGTCGCCCTCAAAAGCGTCGAACGTCGAACTCAGCTTCTAGCGTCGAACTGAGTTCACAGCTCCCTGGCTTCTTGAGTTTCTCTCTCCCCGGTCGACGTCTTCGTTCAACGTCGACCTGAGCTCGACGTATAGCTTCAGCCAAAGCGTCGAACGTCGACCTAAGCTGCACGCTGTTGAGTCGTTTCAGTTCTCCTAGAGCCTGAGAGCGTCGAACTGAGCTCGACGTTCTTTCCTTTTCTGCGTCGAACCCTAAGTATAAAATCATTTTCTCATCGTCGTTCGCAGTTGCGCTTTCATATCTTTCTGCTCAAGCTTTCTCCCTCCAAATTCCTTACTCTTGATCTTGGAAGGTATTCTTTTTGCAGGAAAATGGCGATCACAGCAGGAGCTCTGGCGGCTATGAAGTTCGATTCTGGATTCGATATCGACTTCGACTCTTTTGATGGATCTCCACAATACTTTTTGGATATACTGGACCTTTTCAAGGAGCAGCAACTGGTTAACTTTATGTCAACCAGGATCCCTCTCCCAGAGTCAGAAATCAAAGAGTGGAGTCTTACAGCAGTTATTTCAGATAACAATACATTGACTGGGAAAGTTTCAGGAAATGAGGTAGCCATCTCACCTCAAATCATTATAGAAGTTTTCAACTTTGCTGCTGGAGATGATGGCATAGAACTATCTGTGGAAGAGTATGCCTTGATGCTAGACAGGATGGGCATGCTGCTGGTAACCCCTCTAAACTCCTCAAAGTTAACCTAGCTGTTGAATATAGGTTATTAGCAGACATTACAGGAAAAGTGATCTGTGCAAAGAGGACTGCACATGATGCAATCACTAGGCATCAGTTCTGCCTTATGGCTGCACTTATAGATAAGAAACATCCCAACTGGGGATTAATTGTGTTTGAATTGATTAAGAAAAAATTGGATAAAAACTCTGTCCACTTTGGAAGAGTTCTTGGGTTGATTCTCAACCATTGCTGCCCTCAACTGCTTGTGTCCTCCAAGAAGCACATCAATGCTTCCAAGAGGCTCACATGTGCCCTAATTGGCAAGTGGGACAGAAGAATTGTGAATCCCAGGGCAGCAGCAGCAATGAAATCCTCTGTAGACACCAGGACTATAGAGGTCACTTCCCCTCAGTCCACTGGTCCAGAAGCAGGGTCTGTGCCATCTGATTCTCTCACCCTCCCATCCACTTTCATCCCCTCAACCACAGTTCTCTCATCCTCTCAACCTCTACCTTCCTCCATCTCTACCATTGCCTCCTCCCTTCCACCTCACACTACTTTCCTTCCAATAAACTTGGATTCCTCCCCTCATGAGGATCTCTTTTCTTTTGACATGCATGAAGACTCCTTCATGGATGCCTCTACCTCCTCTCCTCATGATTTCCCCCATTCATCTACTTTTTCAGAGCTACTCTTTTCCTCCATCCATGAGCCAGTTACACCTCCACTGTCTGCACCACCCTCATCATCTTCCTCATTTACAGTTTCTGCTACTACATCTACCTCTACTCAAGTTCCCCTTGAGCAAGTAGCCCTCCTGCCCTTAGCCAATCAAATTTTTGACCTTCTGTCCCTAGGCTCTCCTCCCTCCTGGATGCCAAGCTGGCTCCTCTAATTCTTTCCCTGAGCACTCTTTCTGCCTCTGTCTCTTCCCTCTCCTCTCAGTTGGCATGCCCTTCTTCTGGGGGCCTAGAGTCAGCTGCCACTGATTCTAGGCAGGGGGAGATGTCAGCAGAAGAAGAGCTGCCTCCTTCTTCAGTTCAGTTTGTTCAGACATGTTCAGAGACAGTATCAGTTGCAGAAGTTCAGATAGTATCTGAGGCTCCTCCTCCAGCTTCTGTTCAGAGCTTCCCCCCTCCAGCTCAGATTCAAGAAGATCTGTCCAGGGCTATTGTCCCATTTCACAAGATCCCTGATGCAGCAGTGGTAGCAGTGGCTCCTGCTAATAATGAAATTGAAATATTAGCAGCTGTTGAAACTTCAGGTGAAGCAATTGAAACACCTGATGCAGTTGAGACCCATGTCTCTCAAGCCCTTCAGGAACCAGCCTCTTTAGTCTCTATGGCTCCTGTTGCGCACTAGGGTTCGAAGAAAATAAACGCAACCGAACTAGCAACCCGATGAGGCAAGTATACCTATCGAATTGTAGCAAGGGGACACAAGTGTCGTATTAAGATCCGGGAACTGTTGGCTAAGCTTACTCACACGAACGCTATTATCTTATCGACGGAAAAACTAGGGTTTTAGAAAATCTAAGTGCAGGGGAGAAAGTAAAGCTATTCTAGAAAAAGAAACACTGCAATTAAGAGGGCTATTAAGTAAACAACTAAGCTAGAAAGGAAACTACTGCAGTTAATTAAAGAGCACAAGACAGGTGATTACTACGAAAGGTAGAAAATATGAAATGGAAAAGCACCCGATCGAGATTCACCTCGGCTAAAGACGATTAAGAAAATGCGATAAAAATCTAAACTTAATAGGATAAGGGTCCTTGACCGTGGAGGTTCCTAAAGCTTGAACACGCTTCTCTCGAAGTCGTGCCCAACTGAGTTTAGGAAGGTCCGACCGACTCTCGTCTAAATCGGAGGCCTAAAACTCGCTTTACGCGGTGAACCCCACTATTGGATTTTACTCTAATCCGGGAGATTTGGACGACTGCCTCTCTCGAGGGGTGCGTACAACTCCCTTTACTCTTGAATGCTCACTTCATTCTTTCGGCCTCTCGGCTAGCCCAGAATGAAAGCAAAGGCGGAGAGTATATATCGAAAATATACCTCCGATCTGTGATAAATCAAGAGTAATTCAAGGCCCTAACCTAAAAAGAAAAGATTAATTAAAATATCATAACATAATCGCTCTAACCTCGGATCATCAACATCGAGTACAAGGAGGATTAGTTAATCATAATGGAGTGGAGGGGGGAAGATGAGTAGAAAAGCATAAGAAGAACACAAGCTAAATAAGAACACTTTTATTAATAAAAAGGGCAAGTTACACTATTGAAAATTAAAGTTACAAGTGCATGAAAATTAAACCCTATTCTAGCCCTACATTAAGCACTAAGCAAGGAGGAAATTGCAATAAAAGCTAGAACAAACTAAGATTAAGCTAGGGTTAAACAAAAAGTACAAAGAGAAGGAGAGAGAGAGAGAGAAAAAGCATGAAAAAGGATCAAGAAACAAAGGGGCAACACCTCCCCCACTCAACCAAAGCTTGCTGAAATGGGGGGGAGGGGGGCTCAATTTATAGATTTTTTCTCGGGTTGGTCACGCCCTCTGACACGCCCTAGGGGGGGCGTGTCAGGGGGCGTAACAGGCACGGATTTGACCTCGGGCTCTGGATTCTGGCGGGAGGGATGATTGCTTCGGTACGTCGGTGGTCACGCCCTAGGTCACGCCCGTGACAGGGGGGCGTGACAGGCATGTCATTTCCAAATCATTGGTCGGAAATCCTTCAGTCGTCAAAAAAGGAAGGTGTCACGCCCATGTCACGGGCGTGACATGGGGCGTGACTGTACTATTTACGTGCTGAGGCGGGAGGGCATTTAATGCGGCGGCAGCTTTGCGGCAGAGGGCGACACGCCCCTGGTCACGCCTAGTAACACGCCCAGGGAGGGCGTGACAGGGGGGCGTGATAGCGGTTTTGACCGTTTTCTGTCCCTTCCAGCAGGTGTCCTCGTGATCGGGTGACACGCCCTAGGTCACGCCCAGGGAGGGCGTGACAGGGGGGCGTGACAGGCCATTTTGGCAATTTTTCTGAAAACCTGCAAAAAGACAGGAAAAAGTTAGTGGCAATAAAATTTACATAAAAAGGATAAAAATATACTAATAATAGACATAATTTGTACAATATAAAATATAAAATATGATAATAGTTTAGGCTACAAAACGTATTATCAAATTCCCCCAAGCTTAAGCTTTGCTTGTCCCCAAGCAAAAATATAAAAACTAGATATTTATAACAGGACTAATCAAAAAGTTCTAATTATGCCTACACAAGTACTATGCGAAATTCTAAGTAGGGAAAAGGTGAAATGTAAGTCTAAAACAATTATTTAGGCATGGTAAAACTTTTATAAACTTTACTTAATAAAAATAAATCATCCAAAATTTTAACGAGATTTTTTTAAATGGACTTAAGTAAAGCAACGAAAATGAAAAACACGCATTGAGTTGTTACTAGATCCAAGCAACGCATTATAATTATATCAATTTAATTATCAAAAATCTAGGTTTAAATCCAAAACTAAAACTGATTTACTATTTTTCTTTTCTTAGTTGTTAAATAAAAAATAAAAAGCGTGAATCAAAAGGACTTAAATAGGACAGAAACGCTTGGTTTAGGAAAATGATTAGGAGTGGAATTCAAAGATAAACGTGGAGGTTTAAAATCACACTAAACCAAAGCAAAGAGTTTCAAAAACTTTCATAAAAATATATACACATTTTTTTTTCTTTTTCTTTTTCATTTTTTTTTCTTTTTTTCAAAACAAAGGCCATAAATATTTTTATTTTCCTTTTTGAGTTGGCCAAACAAAAATAAACATCACTTTTGAACATACTTCCTTTTTTTTTCGAAAACCTTTCTCCACAAAAATCACAAAATACCCTATCAAAAATCGTCAAAATAATTTATGAAACTCAAAAAGGCTAGTGCGATTCGATAGGTTGGAAATTTTGGCTTTGGTGAAACTGAAATGAAGGGAGGAGCTATCCAATGAAATCGGAAAAAGGCTCAAAAACGGCTAACTAGTGGTAAAAGTTTTTAGGTTGGCAAGAAAGCTCAAACGAAAACAAAAATGGCCTAAATCATTTTCACGCTTTTGAATTTATTTAAAACAAAGGTTTGAAAAATTTTCAAAAAGCGAGTCCTAGATAATAAAAGAAGATTGATGAAATTAACTTGAAAATAGAAATAATAGGTGACTTGGATCGTTCACATCTACTACGTTATTCAAAAGTTGACTTTACAAAAATTATTCAAAAACGAAAAAGAAAATAGTGGATGATGAATTTTTAAGAAAGTAAAGGAAATAAACAACAAAAAACCATAATAGAAATGCGAGTTTTAGAAAAAATATTTCACCTTAACATGCTACCGTGAATTAGAAACACAGCATGGCCAACATTTTACTTGTGAAACATAATTAAAAAGGACGATTAGAAATATTATAATTAACTAAGTTGTTTATAGGAGATTTTGAGTAAAACAAAACTAAAAACTAGGGGTACTATTGAAATACCAAAATGTCTAAACTATTCAAAAACACACATATATTTTTTTTATTTTGAGAAATATTCTCTTTTTTTTTTTTTTTAAGATATTCATTTTTTTTTGGAAATATTTACAATATATACAAAAAGAAGATTATTTACACTACGCAAAAATGAAGGAGGAAATCCTCCCCCAAGCTTAAAACAGACATTGTCCTCAATGGCTAAAGAAGGGGATTGGAGAAGGAGAGAAAAATAAAGTACAGAATTGAAAGACAGAATTGAAATACAGGTACTTCCCCGGTTTTATTTGCTGCGAAAGCTGAGTGATGTCGCTCCCCGAATGTCTTCTTTGGACTTTGTGATGGATTCAGCAATGTTGGAGCAGGCGATCGCAGAAGCTTCAGCTTGTCGGAGCCGTCCGAGGCAAAAATTGTAAAATAAAGAAAACAGAAAAAGATAACTTGGGTTGCCTCCCAAGAGCGCCCTTTGGTTAAAGCGTCGTTGAGCTCGACGCATCAAAAAAATAATATTGTCCAAAAATATTGTTGTCCCGAAATAAAATTGTTTTTAGCAAAAAAATAAAAAGTTCAAGATTAAAGTTCGTGAAGCAGAAACTTAATAGTGTTTGGACTGACATCATCATCACCAGAAAAATACAGTTTAAGACGCTGACCATTCACTTTGAAATTACCCTTATCAGGGTGAGAAATTAAAACAGTTCCATAAGGAAATACTTCTAAAACAGAAAACGGGCCAGACCAGCGAGATTTTAATTTGCCCGGAAATAAACGTAAACGAGAATTATATAAAGGACTTGGTCGCCCGGCTTAAAGTTTTTAGGGTGCCTTAAGTGTTTATCGTGTAAACGCTTCGTCCGCTCTTTATAAAGTTTATTATTTTCATAAGCATAAGAGCGCCACTCGTCGAGTTCATTTAGTTGGAATTTTCGAAGGTCACCGACTGAGTGGGGATCGAAGTTTAAAAATTTTAAGGCCCAAAAGGCGCGGTGTTCTAACTCTACGGGCAGATGGCACGATTTTCCATAGACCAGCCGATACGGCGTACATCCGAGGGCGGTTTTGTACGCTGTTCGGTAGGCCCATAGAGCATCGTCAAGTTTGGCTGACCAGTCTTTTCTAGAAGTTGAAACAGTCTTTTCTAATATTCTTTTTATTTCTCTATTAACTACTTCGACTTGACCGTTAGTTTGGGGGTGGTAGGCAGTGGACAGTTTATGCGTAACGCCGTATTTAGTAAGGATTTTGGAAAATTGCGCGTTACAGAAATGGGAACCCCTATCGCTAACGATTGCGCGAGGCGTACCGAATCTAGAAAATAATTTTTTTAAAAACGTGACTACAACTCGGGAGTCATTCGTAGGAAGAGCTTGGGCTCAGCCCATCGTGAAACATAATCAACAGCGACTAAAATATATTTGTTTCTGAAGCTAGAAGGAAGGGGGCCAACAAAATCAATTCCCCAGAGGTCGAAAATTTCGCACTCTAAGAAATAATTTTGCGGCATTTCATTTTTATTAGAAATATTGCCCGACCGTTGGCAACTATCACACCTGCTCACAAAGGCTTGCGCGTCTTTAAACAGGCTAGGCCAGTTAAAAAACCCGCGCAAAGCACCTTATGAGCGGTGCGAGCAGCTTGATAGTGCCCACCTGTCGGACCTTCATGCAAATGTTTTAGAATATCAATTCCTTCATCAAAAGAAACACATCTCCTTATCACTTGATCCGCACAAATTTTGAAAAGATGCGGGTCTTCCCAAAAGTAGTTCTTCAGCTCAGAAAAGAATTTCTTCTTCTGCTGAGAGGAGAAACTCTTTTGGAAGCACCCGGGCCACTAGATAGTTGGCGATGTGCGCGAACCAAGGAGAAGTAGATGTATTAACTAAAAGCAGCTTCTCATCAGGAAAGTAATCATTAAAAGATTTTTCATTTAATTTTTCTATAAAGGGATTATCTAATCTTGATAAATGGTCGGCGGCCAAGTTCTCGGCTCCTCGCTTATCACGGATCTCTAAGTCAAACTCCTGGAGGAGTAAGACCCAGCGAATCAAGCGAGGCTTGGCATCTGTTTTGGCAAGAAGGTACTTGAGGGCTGAGTGGTCCGTAAAAACAATGATTTTTGAAAGTGTAATGTAAGGGCGAAATTTATCAAACGCAAATACTACAGCTAAGAGCTCCTTCTCGGTTGTGGTGTAATTTTCTTGTGCAGATGTGAGGGTTTTACTAGCGTAATAGATGGGGTGGAAGTTCTTAGATATGCGTTGACCTAATACGGCTCCCACCGCAAAACTACTCGCATCGCACATAATCTCGAAAGGAAGGTCCCACACCGGAGCTATCATAATTGGCGCGTTAATTAACTTTTCTTTAATTAATTCAAAGGCAGAAATACAAGAGTCATCAAAAATGAATGGAGCGTCTTTTTCTAAGAGATGGGTGAGGGGCTTAGTGATCTTGGAGAAGTCCTTTATAAAAACGACGATAAAAACCAGCGTGGCCTAGGAAACTTCTTATAGCTTTTATGTTTGTAGGTGGCGGCAACTTCTCAATAACTTCTATCTTGGCAACGTCTACCTCAATACCTTTAGCAGAAATTTTATGACCCAAAACTAACCCTTCCCTCACCATAAAATGGCATTTTTCCCAATTTAGGGCAAGGTTAGTTTCTTCGCATCGTTCTAAGACTTTTTCGAGGTTTTCTAAACATCTATCGAAGGTATCGCCGAACACGGAGAAATCGTCCATGAATACCTCCATAATGCTTTCTACGTACTTGTCAAATATTGCGAGCATACATCGTTGGAATGTAGCCGGCGCATTGCATAATCCAAATGGCATTCTTCGGTACGCGAAGGTGCCGAAGGGACAAGTAAACGTAGTTTTCTCTTGGTCCTCGGGAGAGATGGGTATTTGAAAGTACCCCGAGAGGCCATCGAGAAAACAATAAAAGCTATGGCCGGAGAGACGTTCTAAAATCTGGTCGATAAACGGTAGAGGAAAGTGGTCCTTACGGGTGGCGTCATTTAACTTACGGTAATCTATGCACATACGCCAACCCGTCACCGTCCGTGTCGGGATTAATTCATTATTCTCATTACTAACTACGGTTATCCATCCCTTTTTTGGAACTACCTGAACGGGGCTAACCCACTTACTGTCCGATATAGGGTAGATAATTCCTGCGTCTAATAGTTTCATAACCTCGCCCTTAACTACTTCTTTCATATTCGGGTTTATACGGCGCTGAGGTTGGATAGAGTTACGCGAATTATCTTCCATTAAAATTTTATGTGTACAGAAAGATGGGCTTATGCCCTTGATATCAGAAATTTGCCAAGCAATAGCCCGGCGATGCTTACGTAGAACTAGAAGAAGTTTATCGTTCTGCGTATCCGTGAGGTAGGCCGAAACGATAACTGGTAACTTGGAGTCTTTTTCTAAGAAAGCATACTTAAGGTGTTCGGGAAGTTCTTTAAGTTCTAGGGTAGGGGGTTCTTCATAAGAGGATTTTGAGATTCTTTCTTTTTCAAAAATAATATCTTCATAAACTTTTTTATAAGGAACGTAATAAGGGGTGGGGCTAGCAGCCAAGACGGCTTCTTGTACAGATTCAGTGGTAAGGAAATAGGAAGAACAAAAATCAGAAAACTCTTTTTCAAACTCAGAAAGACAATAAGAAGATTCATCACTTCCTTGCAGTGATTCTGTTGTAAGAGAAGAGGAGCAAAAAGTAGAAAATTCTTTTTCAAAGTCGGAGAGGCAGTAGGAAGAATCATCGCTCACGGCGTCTACGAAAAAACATGAGTCATCGTTCGCTAAGGTGTTCTTCATCGAAGGGGTGATAGAAAATGTGACTTCGTCGTCGCCTACTCGAAGAAAGAGCTTACCATTGCTTACGTCAATGATGGCTCGGGAGGTGGCAAGGAAGGGTCGGCCAAGGATCAGGGGAACCTCGACGTCTTCTTCGATGTCCAAAATGACAAAGTCCACCGGGAAGATGAACTTGTCGACTTTCACTAGAACGTCCTCCACTATTCCTAACGGGATATTTGACGGATCTATCGGCTAGCTGGATACTCATACGCGTGGGGTTAAGGCTACCAATCCCTAACTTTTGAACAACGAAAAGGGCATCAGGTTTATACTTGCGCCTAAGTCGGCTAACGCGTGTTTAACAAAGAGATCACCGAAGACACACGGGATAGAGAAACTACCCGGGTCACTGATTTTCTTCGGCAAACCGTTTGTTAAAACGGCGGAGCACTCGGCGTTAAGCGTGACGTGCGAAAGATTCTCTAACTTCTTCTTGTTTGTGAGGAGGTCTTTAAGATATTTGGCGTATTTCGGCATTTGCGAAATAGCCTCGTGGAAGGGAAGATTAATGTGGATTTGTTTGAAGATTTCTAAGAAGCGGGAGTACTGATCATCTTGACGTTGTCTATTAAGTTCAGAGGGGTATGGAGGAGTTGAATTATTTTTGAAGATGGGTGGTGGAGTGAGATTATTTTCTAAAGTGGGGTGATTACTTCTTCAGCAGAGGGTGGAAGCGGAGCAGAGCTTTGATTTTTAAAAGCGGGAGCGGAGCTTGCCTCGGGCTCTTCACTTACCATACCGGAGACTTGCTTCCCACTCCGAAGAGTTATAGCTTTCGCTTGCTCTCTCGGGTTGGGTTCGGTATTGGAAGGAAGAGACCCTGCGGGTCGCTCAGAAATTATTTTCGCGAGCTGTCCTACCTGATTTTCTAAACTTTTTACGCTTCCGGTTAAAGTTCTTATGGTAGCGTCATTTGTGGTGATATATTTAGAAAGTAATTCCTCCAAGCTCGGAGGTTTTGGGTAATTTTGAAGAAGTGGTGGTGGTGGTGGTGGTTGTGCAGAAAAATCATTTTGCGGAGGTGGGCGCATCGCATTCGATGGATTACTCCATGAAAAGTTCGGGTGATTTCTTAAAGCGGGGTTATAACTATTCGGAAAATTAAAACCAGGCGGATGAAAATTCGCAGCAGAAAAAATTATTAAAAGCAGTTATAGGCAAATTATTAACATAATCTAAATGTTCTGGAGTAGGGGTTGCAGATTCCCATACCTGAGGGGCGGAGGCAGCAGTCATCTCCGTGATTTTTTTGCTTAGGATTTCTACTTGCAGAGCGAGCTGGGAGACGTTGTCCACTTCATAGATACCTGCAGGCTTGTTCGGGCGGGACATAGGCACATTCCACTGATAAGTGTTCATGGCCATGTCCTCAAAAAGCTTAAGAGCGGCTTCCGGGGTCTTATGATTTAAAGTACTGCCAGAAGCTGCGTCTATCATTTGCTTCGTGCTTTGATTTAGCCCGTTATAAAACGTCTGCACTTGTAACCATACAGGCAGCGCGTGATGTGGGCATCGTCTTAATAATTCTTTAAATCTCTCCCAGGTTTCGTAAAGGGTTTCAGAGTCTATTTGTCCGAAGGCAGAGATGTCGTTCCTAAGTTTTGCAGTTTTGGCGGGCGGAAAATACTTTGCCAAAAATTTTTCAGTTAATTCATTCCAAGTGGTTATGCTATTTTTCGGAAGTGTGTTAAGCCACTGCTTAGCTTTAGTTCTTAGAGAGAAGGGGAAGAGTCTTAGCCTGATCGCATCATTTGTGACACCATTTATCTTGAAGGTGTCGCAAATTTCAAGAAAGCTAGCTATATGTGCGTTCGGATCTTCATCTTGAAGTCCGTCAAATTGCACATATTGCTGCACCATTTGAATTATGCTAGGCTTTAGTTCAAAGTTATTATTTGCTATAGTAGGGCGGACTATACTCGATTCTGTTCCCTCGAGGTTCGGTCGGGCATAATAGGACATAGTCCTTTGAACGGCCTCATCTACGTTGGGTTCTTCCATTCTTAAAGTATTAAATGACTCGGAGTCCTCAACCGGCACTTGGATAGTAGGACCTTGAAATCGCGATCTTCTCCGAAGAGTACGCTCAATTTCGTGGTCCAAGTCCAAAATAACCGACGGACTCCCGCGGGTCATGCACTAAAAGAACAGAAAAGAAGAAGAGAAAGAGAAAAAGGATAAACTAGAAAGAAAAACTAGATTTAGAAAATTAAATTAAGATTTTTTTTTTTTTGAAATAGATTTTTTTTATTATAAATTAACTCCCAAACTTCCCAAGGACTACCCCGTGAAGGGTTCGCAAGGTACTAGACAAGACAGTGGCGCTTAAAGCCCTTTGCCCTTTTCGAGAGAATTAGGTGGCGTAGAAAAATTGTGAGGTTGGTTTCTATTAAGAGCGGTGATAATTTTTTTGATTTTTTTTTTTGAAACTTTAAAGAAAGGGGATGAGAAAGAGAAGAGATAAAATTAATAGGTTCGTGTTTTCAAAATATCAACGGAAGTTGGGTCCCCGGCAACGGCGCCAAAAACTTGTTGCGCGCTAGGGTTCGAAGAAAATAAACGCAACCGAACTAGCAACCCGATGAGGCAAGTATACCTATCGAATTGTAGCAAGGGGACACAAGTGTCGTATTAAGATCCGAGAACTGTTGGCTAAGCTCACTCACACGAACGCTATTATCATATCGACGGAAAACTAGGGTTTTAGAAAATCTAAGTGCAGGGGAGAAAGTAAAGCTATTCTAGAAAAAGAAACACTGCAATTAAGAGGGCTATTAAGTAAACAACTAAGCTAGAAAGGAAACTACTGCAGTTAATTAAAGAGCACAAGACAGGTGATTACTACGAAAGGTAGAAAATATGAAATGGAAAAGCACCCGATCGAGATTCACCTCGGCTAAAGACGATTAAGAAAATGCGATAAAAATCTAAACTTAATAGGATAAGGGTCCTTGACCGTGGTGGTTCCTAAAGCTTGAACACGCTTCTCTCGAAGTCGTGCCCAACTGAGTTTAGGAAGGTCCGACCGACTCTCGTCTAAATCGGAGGCCTAAAACTCGCTTTACGCGGTGAACCCCACTATTGGATTTTACTCCAATCTGGGAGATTTGGACGTCTGCCTCTCTCGAGGGGTGCGTACAACTCCCTTTACTCTTGAATGCTCACTTCATTCTTTCGGCCTCTCGGCTAGCCCAGAATGAAAGCAAAGGCGGAGAGTATATATCGAAAATATACCTTCGACCCGTGATAAATCAAGAGTAATTCAAGGCCCTAACCTAAAAGAAAAGATTAATTAAAACATCATAACATAATCGCTCTAACCTCGGATCATCAAGATCGAGTACAAGGAGGATTAGTTAATCATAATGGAGTGGAGGGGGGAAGATGAGTAGAAAAGCATAAGAAGAACACAAGCTAAACAAGAACACTTTTATTAATAAAAAGGGCAAGTTACACTATTGAAAATTAAAGTTACAAGTGCATGAAAATTAAACCCTATTCTAGCCCTACATTAAGCACTAAGCAAGGAGGAAATTGCAATAAAAGCTAGAACAAACTAAGATTAAGCTAGGGTTAAACAAAAAGTACAAAGAGAAGGAGAGAGAGAGAGAAAAAGCATGAAAAAGGATCAAGAAACAAAGGGGCAGCACCTCCCCCACTCAACCAAAGCTTGTTGAAATGGGGGGGAGGGGGGCTCAATTTATAGATTTTTTCTCGGGTTGGTCACGCCCTCTGACACGCCCTAGGGGGGCGTGTCAGGGGGCGTGACAGGTACGGATTTGACCTCGGGCTCTGGATTCTGGCGGGAGGGATGATTGCTTCGGTACGTCGGTGGTCACGCCCTAGGTCACGCCGTGACAGGGGGGCGTGACAGGCATGTCATGTCCAAATCATTGGTCGGAAATCCGTCAGTCGCCGAAAAAGGAAGGTGTCACGCCCATGTCACGGGCGTGACATGGGGCGTGACAGTACTATTTACGTGCTGAGGCGGGAGGGCATTTAATGCGGCGGCAGCTTTGCGGCAGAGGGCGACACGCCCCTGGTCACGCCTAGTGACACGCCCAGGGAGGGCGTGACAGGGGGGCATGATAGCGGTTTTGACCGTTTTCTGTCCCTTCCAGCAGGTGTCCTCGTGGATCGGGTGACACGCCCTAGGTCACGCCCAGGGAGGGCGTGACAGGGGGGCGTGACAGGCCATTTTTGCAATTTTTCTGAAAACCTGCAAAAAGACAGGAAAAAGTTAGTGGCAATAAAATTTACATAAAAAGGATAAAAATATACTAATAATAGACATAATTTGTACAATATAAAATATAAAATACGATAATAGTTTAGGCTACAAAACGTATTATCAGCTCCTGAGGCTGTGCTCTCTTCTGCAGTGGTAGTCTCCTCCTCCCCTCTGACAGCAGTTCTTCCTTCAGTTTCCTCCTCAGCAGCTCCAGATTCCATCAGTTTTCCTATCTCTAAAAGGAAGTACATAGATCCATATGAAGAATCTCAAAGTTCTGAAGATGAGTTTGCTACAGATTCTGATGACTCCTCTGCAACAATTGCAAGGAAGAGGAAAGCTAGATCAAAAGCTTTGAAAAGAGTTCCAATTGCCAGAGCTACAGACCATGACATTCCCTACTATATCAAATACAATTGTGAAATCACAGAGCCATGGATGAGCAGTACTCCCAAAATCAGAGAAAAGCAATGAAGAAGAAAAGGAAGTTTAATGAAGGACATCCAAACCTGTCATCAGCCTCCACCTCCACCTCCTCCAGATGCAGGTGCAGGTGCTAGTCTATCTTCCAATCCAGCCCCTTCAGCTCTACATGGAAAAACATATCAAGCTAGAAGATATCAAGGAGACAGTCAGCAAAGGGGGAGGTCAGCAAAGAGGAAACTATAGGGGCAGGCAGTCTAGAGGAAGATCAGGTTCTCAACCTTATCAAGGGGAGGAGCCATTGATCCAACCTCTGGCCCTATCCCTATAGACCTAGAGCGTGACCTCACCCCAATTACCTCTCAAGAACTCTCCTCTAACAGATTTGAACCAGCTGTACCCTTTGAAGATCCCACCAAAACTCCAGCCTACTGGAAAGCTAGAATGACAGAAATGGCTGCCTTAAATGAGATTAATAAAGCTAGAGAAAAAGGTCTGGACACCTCTCATATCAGTACTATGTCAGACCAAAGAAAAGAGGAATTGGAGAATATTAAAGTCTAAGAAATTCTTTGATTAGACAGATACATGCAACTCCATCCTGCAGCTGTACCACCCAGTGCAAGAGATCAAAAATCTTTAGGTGCAGCTGATGACTACAGATCTAAAAGGAAGCTTCAAATCAAACAGAGAAATCATCTTCAAAAAGAGTGATCAAGACAAAGCCTCAAAGGGAAAGTAAGTAAGATGCTTTATTCTTTCTATATATGTGGACTCAGGACATTTGAACATTTGTGCTGCTATATAATGTTATATATATGCTGCTTTTTATTCTGTCATGTCTGGTTGTATTGTAATGTATTGTATCTGCTTTATCTTTCTTTGAATCCCTAATTCATGTAAATAGTAATCCTAATCCAAATAGGGGGAGATTGTTGGAACACCCTATTACTATTTGGACCAGGATGACTATACTTCTATAGGGATTTTGGTTTGTGACCTCCTTGTTAATTATAAAGGTCACATAGGCTAAGTAGAATAATCTTCAGCTCGACGTAGAGTCGACCTCTGCTCGACGCAGAGTCGATCTCAGCTCGACGCTGAGTCGACCTCAGCTCGACGCAGAGTCGACCTCAGCTCGACGCCGAGTCGACCTCAGCTCGACGTAGAGTCGACCTCCGCTCGACGTTCCGTCGAACCCAGTTCTACTTACAGATAACACTCTCTGGCCGACGTGTGTCGTGCTCAGATCGACGTTTTATTGTGAGCTCGACGCTTTTCAGACCGCCGTCAGTTTTGGATAGGAATTCAAATTCCCTCTGTCAGACAATTAATGCTGAAGATTTATTGGCCGTTACAGCATATCTGGTGCATGGCTCAAGGAATTTTCTAAGGAATGTCTGCCTGTCATTTCCTTTGAGGCATGGACATTTAAGGAAAGCAATTAATGCTGACTTCCAACGGCTATCAAAGAAAAGGAAGAAGAAGACTCAGATATATGATTCATTCTTTCAATTCTTCAGAACACGGAGAATATACAGAACAAAAAAAAGAGACAAGAAGATATACACAGGACTTCAGCTTCTTTCTCTCTGGGAAATTGTTTTGAAAGACTCACTCATAGGAATTCTGATTGCTTCAGACACAACCATCCAACCTTCTTGGATCATCTCTTGCTGGAGCAAATCAGATCTTTTGAAGACCTGTCACCCTTGTGCAGAGCTCTCCTTCCTGAACCTCTTCTTGATCTCAGGGGGAGCTTTGACAACAACTACAGATCCACTTTTGCTTCTCTCTGCTTGTTGATAGAGAAGACAACATCATTCTTTTTCTTTTTCTTTCTGTACAGGGTTTTAACTCCCTTCAAAAGTTACTTTTGGTTTTGCTGAAACCTGGTCAAAATCAGCTCCTTTGGTTTGTGAGAACCTGATCAAAAACTCTCTGGTGCTCAAGACACCTGATCAACTCATCATGAAGTGGATTCCTATCAAGGGTGATAGAAGAGTGGATGTACCCAGATTTGGGGAACCACTATAGCTCCTTGTGTCGTCTGGATTGCTTGTCTCTTTGTGTTTTGCTTTGTTTGTGCTGTGAATTTCCTTTTACTCTGATTATTTGCTTTAGCACCATACACTAAGTAAATACAAATTTTCTCTGCACACAAGTTTTATTTGCAAAATTATTTTAAATAACTCTATTCACCCCCCTCTAGAGTTAGGATTGATCTTATCCTGCACTTTCAGGATCGGTCCCTTGGCTTATAGACTGTAGCTACCACCTGAGTTGGGGACCTTGCACAACGTCTTTCATGTCTCTTCATTGCGGAGAGCTCTCCTTCGGCCAGAGCATCACATTACCGCTACAACAGGCCCAGGAGAACCTGACCGATCAGTTCGATTGGAGCCGATTCGGATTAACAATACAGAGGATCGAGTGTTGCGGAATAATAAAGTTCCCCTTTTAAAGGTGTTGTGGTCCCACCATGGACGGGAGGAGCACACTTGGGAGCCGAGGGATCTGATGTTGGAACAACACCCAGAGTTATTTACTTTAGGTATACTTTAGTTTATGTTTTAAGTGTTGGTACCCTAGTTTGGATTTGTGTTAAGTCCTCTCATTTAGTTTCTTGACCCAAGATTTATCTATGGTCAAAGTTTAGTGTTAGGTTAGAATGAGCTAGTTATGTAATGAACTGCTTATCCAAATGTAAATTTGGTTAAGTCCATTTTTGGTTCGACTATAGTCGAATGCCGCTCGACTATCTTCTATCGACTGGTCGACGATCGTCTATCAGTTGGTCGATATTTGTCTGTTAGCAGATCGTCTAACTCTGAGTTAGTTCAACTCATGTTAGCTCGACGATCTGCGGTATCTGCCTCGACGATCGTCGAACCCTGCTCGACTTTTTTGGTTAAGACAGACTTCTTGATAGTTCGACTATCTTCCTTGATAGTTTAACTATCTGATAGCTCGACTATCTTGTTGGTAGTTTAGCTGTCTGCTCTGTTCGGTAGTTTGACTATCTTGTTGATAGTTCGACTATCTTTCTGATAGTTCAACTATCTGTGTTGATAGTTCAACTATCTGATAGCTCGACTATCTGCTTTGATAGTTCGACTATCTGTCTGCTTTTTGATAGTTCGACTATCTGTTTTTGATAGCTCGACTATCTTCCTTGATAGTTCGACTATCTGTGTGATAGTTCGACTATCTATGTGATAGTTCAACTATTTGTTCTGGTAGTTCTACTATCTGGTCGTTCGACTATCTGCTCTGATAGTTCGACGATCTCCTTAGTTCGTTCGACGATCTTTGAGGATCGTTCGACGATCTTTTATCTGCCATTAGTAATTTTGTATTCTTTCTCTTCTGAGTTTTATTTCCTATCTGCTTGGCATATTTTATAAAGATTATTTCAGTGAATTTATGTTATCATTTCTAAGCAATACTTGCTTCTTTCTTCATGCATAAGTCAAGCTTTTCTCTGACAAAGTTGCTTGTCTTATTAGTTGAAATATCTTTTCTACTTTATCTGTCATGCTGTCCTTTATAGCCGTTAGACTCAAAAGTCTTCTCTGGCCGTAAAGAGTTTGTTTTGATGTGACTTTCTTTAGTACTCCTTTTATCAGATTGGATTTGCAGCTTCTTAGAAAGCTTTATCCCTTTATAGGATATCTGTCTGCAGGATATGTTTTGCTTTATGCTATTTGCATCCCAGATTGCAGATCTCAGAAGAAGACAAAGTTCAAACAAAGATTAGAGTCGTTACAAAGGCCCCTATATAAAGTGCTTTCTAAAGACAGAGATATACACAGCAATATACAGAGAGATAACAAGTTAGCATAGAGATTGAAAACAAGAAAGATCTACAGCTCTCAGAAATTCACATTCAATTGAGAAGATTTACTCTCTTCAACATTCTTCTTCAACCCTGAGCCCATCCTGCTTACAGGAACATTTACTCAGTGCCTAGAAGAAGAAGAAGAAGAAGAAGAAAGGAAGCTGATTAAAGAAGAACAACCTATTACAAATCAAGAGTCTTCTTCAAGCTTCTCCTTCAGAATTTCAAGACAGTTCTCTGTCAAGAATTCAGAAGAGTTCCTGCACCCTGAAGCAAGACTTCTTCCTGGATATTCACTAAGCCAGGGAGAGCCTTGATTCTTTAGAGCTTTCTAGCTCTGTGCAATGCACTAGCTTCTCTAATCTATTTTAACAATAGAGAAGAAACTTTAACTCTCTCAACCTCCTGTATAAAGGGTTATTACACCTTCAAAAGTGAACCTTGGTGGCAGGGCACTGATCAAAACCTGTGTTGGATTTTGAGCTCCTGATCAAAAGCTCAAAGGGTCTACTTGATCTACTTGAAGCAGATCAGTTGGTGGCAGGGCACCTGAACAAAAACCTGTAGTGGATTCCTACCAGGGTGGTTGAAGAGTGGACGTACCTATTTAGAGGGAACCACTATAAACTTCTTGTGTCGTCTGTGTTGCTTCATTTAATTATTACACTGTGGCTGTGAGTAGAAATAACTAGGATTGCTAGTTGCTGTGATAGGACTAAAGCTCAACTGTAATTACAGTTAGCTTTCTCTAGTGCACTTCACTTTGTGTTAGGCTCTAGGGTTTCAAATATCTATAAACTCCTTCCGCAAATTAACTCTAAGGGAGTTGAGTAGGGTGTCATAATTTTTGAATACTCTATTCACCCCCCTCTAGAGTTGTATCTATCCTCACTTTCAATTGGTATCAGAGGGAGGTTGACTGACTGTACAAGCTAACACTTGAGTCACAAGATCAAGATAGATACCAAGCTTATAGATATTCACTTCATGTCCCAGTCCAAGGATTACTCTAACACCAGACCTCCAGCTTGCAACTTAGCTAAGTTTAGCATCTGGAACGCAAGAATCAAATTATATATGAACTCTATTGATGAAGACATTTTTTCTTCTATTTTGACAGGACCTCCAACACCTCCTGCTGCAGCCACTGCTACAAAATCTACAAATCTCAGTGCAGTGCCTCCTCCAGACTACAATGATGCCTACAAGACGGCAAAGATAGCTGATGCCAAAGCTATGAACATTCTGGCTCAGACTATGTCTGATGAAATCTTCCAAAAAGTGGCTGATTGCACCTCTGCAAAAGCCATGTGGGACTCACTTAACCAGATTGTAGCTAGTTCAGCTGATGAAAGGAAGGATAGAAGGTCCAACCTTATATCTCAGTATGAAAACTTCAAGAAGACTGAAGCTGAATCAGTTGAAGCCATGTACACCAGGCTCAGCTCCATCATCAATGAGCTGAGAACTCTTGATAAGGAGATTACATTGACAAAGGTCAATGATAAGATATTGATTTGATTCCCCAGCACATGGGATCTCAGGATCTGGCCTATCAAGGAGGCCAGAAGTACAACTGAAATCTCAACTGAAGCTCTCCTTGGCAAGCTCAAGTCTTTTGAGCAAGTTCTAAAGACCAGGGAAGCTGAGGCTGAAGCCAAGACTCCAACTCCAACAAGGAAAGAGCAAACCCTTGCTCTAAAAGCTGCTGATGCTTCTGAAGGAAGCCAATCAAATGAGGAGCTGATGGCACTCTTTGCCAAAAGGTTTCTCAAGATGGGCAGAAAAGACTTCAGAAGGAAATCTTCAAGATATGAAGATTAACCAAGGTATGACAGATCTCCTACTAAAGAAATTATTTGTTATGGCTGCAGGAAACCTGGACACATTCTACCTAAGTGTCCAGAGGAAAAGAACAAAGAAAAGAGAAAGAAAAAAGAACATCATAAGAAACACTCCAAGTCCTCCTCCTACAAAAACAAGAAGAAGGAGAAAGGATTTGTTGCTGAGACCTAGAGTGACACAGATGAGGAATCTTCCTCCTCAAGCTCCAGTGAAGATGAGGAAGTGAAGAAGGCAAAGGAAATTTGCCTAATGGCAATTGATGCCTACAGCAACCACTCAGCTGCAAAGAGTTCTGATGATGATGAAGAAATGCCTACAGAAGATCATGTATTATCTTCTTACGATTTTTCTTCTGCTGAATTTAAATCTGAATTTATATCTCTTTGTTTAGATTTAATTAGTTCAGAAAAAGAAATTAAGGAACTTAAAAATAAGTTAGCTGAATCAGAATCTATTTCTAAAGAAAACACTAGGCTAGAAGCAGAACTCACTAAGTCTAATGAAGAAATAAAGTTTCTTAAAAATGAACTAGCAAAGTCCAAGAGATTAGAAGAATCTTTAAATGGTAGAAGCCTTAAGCTGCTAGAAATCACCAGCATGACAAACACTAGGTCAGGCAATAATAAGCTAGGCTTAGGGGCCTCATCAAGTGAACCTCCATTGGTTCTTAAAAATCATCTTTCAACTCCAGTAAACTTTATTTCAGTTGATGGAATAAAGAACACTGAGCAAGTAAAACAAGTTAATCAAGCCTTAAATAAAGCTAAAAGAGAAAAGAGAAAACAAATATTTAAAGAGCTACAAAAAGCGTCGAACGCTGCTCGACGATCGAAGGCTCAATGGTCGAACGATGCTCGACGATCTGAGCATCAACCGTCGAACACTGATCGACGATTTCAATTTCATTTTCAAAATTACAACCAGAACCATAGAAATCCTAAGATAAATAGAAACACTAGGTTTGTGGACCCATTAACTGCTTGGAGTATCCCACCTAAGAGATCTTACCCTTTAGGATATAAACCTCAACCTGCTTATTCTTTTATTTAAAGTTTTCATTATGTGAAAAATAATGGACCCAAGGTTGTCTGGGTCCACAATGTCTAATTGTCTATTCTGCAGGTGAAGACCTATCCATATACTAAAGACAAATGGTATTTGGATAGTGGCTGTTCCAAACATATGACAGGAAATAAAGACAATCTGTCAAGATTCAAGGCCAAGCTTGGACCAAAGGTGATCTTTGGGGATTCTAGCTGTGGTCAAACAGAAGGATATGGTAGGATTACCATTAGAGAAGTAACTTTCAAGTGGGTTGCATATGTAACTGGACTGAAGCACAACCTTATCTCAGTAAGCCAGTTATGTGATGCAGGATATCAGGTATCTTTCACTAACTCTATCTATAATATTACTTTAAATAGTAATGTTGTGTTAGTAGGTATTAGACAAGGTAATATTTATTTAGTAGATTTTAACTCAACTCATTCTGAAATCTCCTTATTTAATGAAGTAACAAATAACAACACCTTATGGCATAGGAGGCTTAGCCATGTTAACCTCAAGAACATATCTAGGTTATCTAAATACAACCTTGTTTGAGGTTTACCTTCTTGCCCCTACAAGAAGGAGAGCCTATGCAAGGCTTGTCAATTAGGCAAGCAAACCAAAAACTCCTTTAAATCTGTAAATAAAAGTGATTCACCTAGAATCCTGTATTTATTACATTTGGACCTTTTTGGCCCAATAAATGTATAGAGTCTAGGAGGGAAGTATTACACTTTAGTAATTGTAGACGACTTCTCTAGGTTCACTTGGGTGTTCTTCTTGAGAACTAAGGCTGATAACTTCAAAGTTCTTACAGATTTTCTTCTATGTGTGCAGACTGAGTATTCTACTCATGTTGCCTTGATCAGAAGTGATCATGGTACTGAGTTTGATTCTCTTCTCATGCAATAATTCTGTGAGAAAGAAGGTATCAAACATAGCTTCTCTGCTCCTTGAACTCCCCAACAAAATGGGGTACTGGAAAGGAAGAATAGAACCCTGATTGAAGCTGCTAGAACATTATTGGCAGATGCTAACATGCCTCTCTCTTATTGGGCAGAAGCTGTGTAAGATCCGTTTCCCCCTCTCCAGGGCTAACCCAGATCTTATGCCCAGAACCGACGCCTTACGATTACACTAACACACAGGTTAGTCGACACGACAAGTCGTCGATTCTGCCGGCTAGTACGATCATAAACCTGTTTGGCCAATATGAGAAACAGAAGTATAAAACAGAGTAAACACAGCATAGTCCACAGTCACAGTACTAATCATATAAATCAAATGAGAAGTACAACAATATATAGTCCAATAATGAGTACATGAATATGGAGAGCTTAAGCCCGGTACATCAATATCCTCACTACAGATCTCTCACGCAGAAGCAAAATAAAACAACTACTAGAAGTCGGGACTCACGGTCCCAGGTCACTGTACTCCTGAGCTAGACTTCCTTGTCTTCAATCGCACCGGTCTCCCGGCTGCTCCTCCATGTTGGGCTCCACGATCCCCTAATATGATTTGGTTCAAAAACCGTTAGTCTATAAGACTAAGCCCTATCGCCCCCCACCCCTTCCCCCATTCTCCTAGGCACCGAGCGGGGAGGAAGAAAGAAAAGGACGTGAAAGTGGAGAGTAAAATAAACAGGTGACAGGGGGACCTAGCTAATAATTTTTATAAACATATTATAATAGTTAAAGTAAGAAAGGAATTTAACCTTCACTTATGTGAGTACACATAAGTAAAAGGATCTTCTACAAGGCTCCCATCGTATAAATTGTCCCATACAACTTTATACGTTGGGGTGTCGGTTATCACAAGCAGTATATATATGTGTAAATTGAAATAACCTTAATTTATAAACTTGCCCACACAAGCTTATAGACCAAGGGGTCGTTTAGCAGGTCCTAATGTATAAGCGTCCCATACCACTTATACATTAGGTGTCATAGGTTATTATGAATGATTATGATATGCATCTATATGGTGGGTATGATATGAACAAGCAGTGCAACTCACACTCCTGACTTTGTGCACACAAACCTTTAGTTCCCACTTTTCGAGAGCTAGCATCACTCTCAGGTACCGCCAACGTGGCTCCGGTAGATGCGGATCGGGCTTCTCCGCTTTCTAGGCGGGTATACACACTACCAGGCCAAGACCTCTCCTATACGCCTCTGTACACTGACAAGTGCACTCTAGAGTCTCTGCATACTAATTGCTAGCAGCCTGCCAGACTTTTAGGTCGGGCGTACGTCTTCAGGGATTGTCTGCCTGACCGAAGTATTAAATAACATACTGGCCCTTCCACCCGTACACCTTACCCGAGTCACCGTACTTCCATCGGTGTGACGATCGGCCCAGTACCGCATGACCCACCACCATTTTCTTTATGCACATGCAATTATATCAACTCGAGCCTCCAGCTCGCAGGACCAACCTGTCCTGATTCCTCCAACCCAACACGGGTGAGCATGTAAATCAATCATTTCCCTCAAACACTGCCCGGGTGAGCAAGTAGTCAATAGACTCCAAGTCCCTCCAACCCGGCATGAGTGAGCATGTAAACTAATTGTTTCCCTCCAACTCTGCCCGGGTGAGCAAGTAGTCAATAGACTCCAAGTCCCTCCAACCCGGCACGAGTGAGCATGTAAACCAATCGTTTCTCTCCAACTCTGCCCGGGTGAGCAAGTAGTAAATAGACTCCAAGTCCCTCCAACCCGACATGAGTGAGAACATATACAACTTACTTAACCTATTACACTACTCTTGTCTACCGATTATTATACCTAGTAATTTAGGGTTAATCCCAGGACTGCCCAAGGTATACCCAATGAAGGGGTATCGAAGGCACTAGGAACCAAAATGGGATGACAAGCCCAAAGTTCCCTTTCGCAAGGATAATTACTTTTAGTTGATGTCTACCCATGATCCACAACAAACTCTCATTGTTACTTCAGAACTATCCTAATGACTTAAGGTATTATTATCGGAAGGGCGATGGTCTTCCGCCGGCCTCAGCTCTAGTGGTTACCCAAAGACTTGCACTTTTACTCTCGTCACTAAGACAACACTAACCACCAGGGTTATATTTCCAATCATGTTACCTAGCTCAATTATCGATCTATCCCCCGGTGGGCCTTATGGTACAATCTACTTTTACTATGCGCAGCCTATGATCTAATACCACCCCGAAATCGAACTTCCAATTCCTTGGGCCATCAACTCCCAAATATTTATCCTAGGGTGGTATGGACTAATAAAATGAGCATGGTGATTTTCATGATTTTCCTAGGTCATTAAGGCCTCTAATTAAATCATTTAAATTATTCCCTAGGTCATTTTACACATAAAGTGGTATCATTTAAAATCTACTTACCTAAGGGAATTTTCCTTAATTGCATATGGGTAAAACATTGCTGTCTATAAGATTTCATAATTTTCCTTTTAATATTTCTATTTATCCCATAATTAATACAAATTCTTCATAAATACCAGTTTCCAAATGAAGTAGAAGAAATACATAAACCAAATTTCCAGGAAAATTACTAAGCAATTATATCATTACTTCATGACTAATGGCAGAGTTTCATTAACTTCTATAGTGTAATGGCCTATTAATTTCCATTCTTAGTTATTTACCAAAATGCCGTTTTTCTAACTTAATAATTATCAGTGTGTCCAAAAATTCTAAAATAAATCTACAAAACTAATATTACAATTATACAACTCTAAAAATATTTCTACAATTTTCTAACATGTAATTCCACCAACTCATGATTAAATACAAAAAGGGTAAAATGGTAATTTCAAGGTATTTTGCTCCAACAGTTCTCAAACAGAGATATAAAATTTTCCTAAGTCAAATAAAACATTATTTTTGACTTGACAGATTTTGGGAATTTCCTTTGGTCAAAATCTATTTTTCCAATTTATTTTCCAAAAAGTCCTATATTTTGAAAATTCCAATTAATGGGATTTTTGATCCCTAAAATCCCATAATTAATTTCTAGGGGTGAACTTTACCCTAATGAATCACTGGAATATATTTCATGATTTTTGGATGCCTCAGCTAGGCTAAATACACAATATTCCATTTTTTGCTAATAGCACCCCAAGAATATAAGTAGCCAACACATGCAAGTGGGTTAACCCAACATGCAGTGGTCCAATTGTGCTTAAATTTCTACCAAGCACCAATGATGTCCCTAAGGACCTGCCACCAGAATTTGGGGCCATTTGGATGCATATAACTCCAATTATTCCATTAATTTACTTTTTGATGTTATGAAAAAAACTATATGCAAAGTTGTCCCCAAAATTCTCAATTTTTGGCAGGGGCTAGATATGCTCAAATAAGCCACATGCCCAAAATTTCAGACCATGTGGACATCTGGTTTGGCATGGGCTTCACTTTTAATTTATGCCCTAGCCTAGGACCAGTCCTAGGAAAATGGCTCTATAGGGCAGCCTACTTAACCAAAATAAATGTGTAATATATCAAATTAAAGTTAACTCAGATACCTATAATTTTTATGTTAAACACTTTTTATGAAAAAGGGCCATAAGTGCCATAATTTTGACCTACAAGAGGTCTGCTTTTATAGGGCAGATTTTTAACACTATTCAAATAAATAGATAATACAGGATTTTAAAACATTTGCATGGCACTAATCCTAAAGCAATCCGACGGCCATTGCTTTTCTTCTCCATTTGCATGCAAGAATCCAGCCCGATAACTGGGGCTTTCACGAGCGGTTTTCCGGCGGCTACCGGCGGCGCAACCCCCGACGAACTTCATCCCCATCCTCACGATGGTGGGGGCTCCCTTTTCCTGTGGCTAGGGCGGCGGTAGGAGGCGGCGCCACCCAACCCGAGAGCATGCAGAATGCCATTAATGGCGAAATTGATGGCTTGGTTCGGGCTCATTCGAGCTCAAACCCTACCCTAACATTCCTAAGATCTATAGCATGAGGAAAGAGGTGAGGGAGGACCTTCCCGGCGGCCATGCGACGTGAGGAGCGGCGGGGAGCCATTTCCGGCGGTGGTGGTGTTTTTCTTTCGGGTTCCTTGCTTCCAACTACAGGTTTCTCTCTCTCTATTTCCCGAGATCAGAATGAAATGGGGGGGAGTGAGGAGGAAGATGAGGAGATGATATATGGGGGCGATGATATCAAGGGGAGGGGGAAGGGCGATTTCACCAAGATGGAAGTTGCGGGTTGCCTTGGTTGCATCACCGTGCATGCATGGGTGGGCCCCACCCCATTCAATCCTTCCTAAATGGCAGCAAGGGTCAGCCAGCCCATGTGTGGGCTGGTGGCATGGGCCCAAGTGGGCTCAAACAACATATTATTTAAATTTATCCCATTCTCTCTCCTATTCTTTCCAATTTCTCTCTCCTAGGCAAATTCTCAAATTATCCATGCATGTACCCCATTTTTCTCCTCCATATGGGGGTATAGGTTATGTTTGACCCATTGGGTGGCATTGGGTTAGTTTGGGTGGACCAAATCCAAGGAATAGGGCTTAGGGTCATTTTTGGCTAATTAGGTCAAAGTGTTGACTGGGGTCAACATGGGTGCTATAGTTGACCCTAAGACCTTCCCTAGGGTCCACTTAGATTGTTTTTAGGGTTAGGTCAATGTGGTGGGGTCATGGTGTGGCTAGGATCCCTTTTTAGGCTAGTTTGACTTAGTTTGACTTTGGTCCTATAGTGGACCCCACATGGCTACAACCTACTACCTAGGGTCAGACCTAGCTAATTTCCCTTAACGACCACCCTATGAATAACCCAATCTAAGTTAAGGGGGCCTAGAAGTAAAATGGGATGTTACAAATCCTATAAACAAAAAAAAAAAATTTCGTCCCCGAAATTTAAGTTCGAGTCTACGGGGTTCTACTTGCAAGATTTATAAGAATCCTTAAGGCATAAATTGAAATGTATCTGGTGTAAAAAATATCGGGTGTTGCTCCAACATCAGATCCCTCGGCTCCTAGGTATGCTCCTCCCGCCCATGGTTGGACCACAACATCTTTACGAGAGGGACCTTCTTCTTCCGCAACACTCGGACGGCCGTACCGTCAATCCGGATCGGCTCCAATCTAACTGATCTATCAGGCTCCACCGGTCCGGCTGTAGTAGTGATGTGCTGCTCCGGCCGAAGGAGAGCTCTTTGCAAGGAAGAGACATGGAAGATGTCATGTAAGGTACTCAACTCCGGTGGCAGCTGCAGTCGGTAAGCCAAGGGGACCGATCCGTTCCAGGATCAAGTCTTGCCCCATATATCGTGGACTGAGCTTCATATGTCTCCGCACCCGAGAAACACCATGCACCGGACGTATCTACAAAAAGTACCTTATACCCTACCTGGAACTCCACCTTCCGATGTCACGCATCGTAATACTTGGCATGTCTACTCCGAGCCTCCAGCATCCGGTCCCTGATCAGTCAAATCTTAGCCTCCGTACCATCTATGTACTCCGGTCCAAGTGCCCCGGGGGGCCCACATCCTGAACCCAAGAAAGAGGTGTCTGACACTTCTTCCTGTGTTAAGCCTTATGGATATTATTATGAGAAACCTATTAGAGGTAACAATCTTCTTCCAAATGTACTTTCATTAAATTTCTGACTACTCTTCTTTCAAACTGTGAGGACTCATTTCCAAGTCCTCCGCCAATTAACAATCAAAATACTTCTCAATCGCAATTTAGATTATAGTCCCTTACGACCAACGATCATTCAAATTATGTATAGTGGCTAACCAATCTTCCGAGATCATGGTGTGATGGAAAATTTATCATTTTGCTTTTCCCCAAATTCAAGACTTATCACGACTCAACCTAAACAGTAATACATAATTCATATTGTGTTCACCTTTCGAGCATACATCAAGCGATCATTATTGATATTGATGTTCGTACAAATGACTCCCAATCACTTTTCACATATAGTCTAATTCATAACTTTATAAGTGTATCTTTTCAGAAATGGTGAGGTCTAGCACAAATCGATTCCGGCATAAAGAGAATCTTATTAATCACTAATTACTTCTCATGTGATTTCACTGTATATGCCTTGATAGTCAAGAACTATATATTATTGTCATGAATCCTCCTAACATTGATTATAATTGTATCATCGTATGTATCCCGATTCTTAACGCTATAATAATTAAGGGGTCATATATATGTGTATAATTTTAACTCATCATCCACCCCTTTTCAATTTGTTGAGTCCTTACATTTCAAATGTCATGCCACAAGAAATTAATCTTATTTACCAAAATATTACCTTATTTCAATTCTTAAGTTCCAATACAATGAATTTTGCTTAATTGAGTCATTCAAGGTTATAGTTCATCATTATGATCAAGTAATCGACTATATCATGTAAGCGTGGATACTACTAATATTTCATCATTGTTTTTAATTCTCCAAATCTCAGCCCCTTTTTGGATCAAATAAGGTAGTACTAAATCATGCATAACCATAGTAAAATTTAATCATTATATCCTAAACACAAGACGTTATCTTATCAAGATTTCTGATTATAACCTAAACTATCTCTCAAGTATAATGGTAAGTAGACCATTCAAATTGAAAAGGATTGATTCTTTGAGAGAACGCACCATCTGTAAATCATCATCGAACACTTTTGTTTTGATTCTTGTAATCATCAGAGTCACATCCACAAGATTATTCTTAGAGTATACATCCTTCAATTTAGTAAGGTTCTACACTTGATTCTACGTTTGCTGGGGCTACGATACTCTCATTGTTATAGGCGTAATCGTTTGGATATTCTAGCATTTTCACTTCATGAACACTCATCCTATAATAGTTAAGATTTGCGATCATTCCTTCATATTAACATGAAGTTACTTTGTCCTAATATGTATGTTTCCATCTTAATGACTTGTGTATGTCAAGTAGGCACGGGTAGCAGCGATCGATTGTTGTGTTTACTTCTTCCAACCTGTGACTGTCAAAGTCACTTTCCTAAGAGCCTTAACTGTGCAAAATACTTTTTAATTATTCTTCTTACTTGAAATGCATCCTCAATTCGCATTGATTCTTCCCTTGGTATATCTGAGTTCCTTAATTATGTGTTACATTGATCGGTTCGAGGTGTTAGAGCATCTTGGAACATGCTTGTGGAGGCGATAATCGAACAACCCTTAATTGTATGTAAATCCTTCTACAACTTATACTGGTCCAAATTTGATCTTTTGAACACAATTTCTTCGGTTTCACGTGTATACGTAAATGACTTATACCGTGTCGGTATTAAGGAAGATCACGAGTGCTCTTTAGAATGTGGACCAAGTAGTTACTTCTTTCTTTAAACTCGAAATTGGGAAAACTTATTGAAGTCTTAAACGGTCTCCCCTTAGTTTCAAGGTTATATATACACATCACTAAGCCACTCTTTATATATCTTTCAAGATATTAAACTTACTGTTCTCCTTGTTAACTTACTCATATGGTCTTGGAGTAATTATGAGGGTGGAAAGCAATTCTCGAAACATTCTACTTTCCTACTTCATTCGTGAATTTGTTGCGTTCACAACTTGTCGTTAATAGTCTATACCACTTAAGGTAAATAAATAGTGTGAAATTCTTCGAGAGTCCTAACCTTCTAGGAAGAATTGATCATCATACTGGTCATGTATATATATATAACCCTCATCTTTACTTGAGTGATTTTTTAATAAGCCAAGTTTTTAGATCACTATGCTTGCGACACATGCTTTATTAGAGAAGAGCTTAGATAAATTCGTGTCGCTATGAATTTAGCCCTATAAATAAAAGGTTAAGCCCCCATATATTTTTGTTAATTTTCCTTTGACATTCACAATGTAGTCATCATGTACATGCCATAATCCTTAGGGCTAACAATCCTTGGCATGGATTTCCACTGCAGTTGACATGTTATCTACCTTAGGCCTTCAAGGTTATCGTATGACAATATGTTCAAGGTCAACATGTGACCAAACTAGGAAGTGTCTCTTCAAAAATCTGAACTTTTATTCGACCTTTGATATTATCATCGTGGTTGTCTTGACGTAATCAAGTCTTCGGTACAAGGATTAAGCTTACGAGTACCCTACTAATCCACTATAAACTTATGCATCAAATTCTTCTCGAGGCGGTCCTTATCAGTTTGAGTAAGAATTGTTAATATCATTCGATATGCGAAGTAGGGAAATCGAGGTTTAAGCCTTAAGTAGGGACTCTAGAATTAAGATCTTTCTTTAATCGATTTGGTTATCCTCGTACCGTAACTAATCTACATCCGAAGTCGATCTTTGGCCTAAGGTATGACACAAAATCTTCTTGGTAAGTCAAACTAGGGTGGTGTCCGAGTTGGATTGGCCTAACTCATTGCTTAATGGACTGTTTTATGTGACTTTTGCACATGGGCACACAATTGCTTCCGCTGCATAGTTTGTCCGCAAAATAATGCTCGAGCAGGGTGTTCCAATGTTGTGGACTTCTTTCTCATATGATCGTTTGTTCAAGTGATACCAGTTTGTAAGATCCGTTTCCCCCTCTCCGGGGCTAACCCAGAACTTATGCCCAGAACCGCCGCCTTACGATTACACTAACACACGGGTTAGTCGACACCGCAAGTCACCGATTCTGTCGGCTAGTACGATAATAAACCTGTTTGGCCAATATGAGAAACAGAAGTATAAAATAGAGTAAACACAGCATAGTCCACAGTCACAGTACTAATCATATAAATCAAATGAGAAGTACAACAATATATAGTCCAATAATGAGTACATGAATATGGAGGGCTTAAGCCCGGTACATCAATATCCTCACTATAGATCTCTCACGTGGAAGCAAAATAAAACAACTACTAGAAGTCGGGACTCACGGTCCAAGCTGGCTGTACTACTGAGCTAGACTGCCCTGTCTTCAATCGCACCGGTCTCCTGGCTGCTCCTCCATATTGGGCTCCACGATCCCCTAATATGATTTAGTTCGAAAACTATTAGTCTATAAGACTAATCCCTATCGTCCCCCACCCCTTCCCCCATGCTCCTAGGCACCGAGCGGGGAGGAAGAAAGGAAAGGAGGTGAAAGTGGAGAGTAAAACAAACAGGTGACAGGGGGACCTAGCTAATAATTTTTATAAATATATTGTAATAGTTAAAGTAAGAAAGGAATTTAACCTTCACTTATGTGAGTACACATAAGTCAAGGGATCTTCTACAAGTCCCCCATCGTATAAAATGTCCCATACCACTTTATACGTTGGGGTGTCGGTTATCACAAGCAGTATATATATATGTAAATTGAAATTACCTTAATTTATAAACTTGCCCACACAAGCTTATAGACCAAGGGGTCGTTTAGCAGGTCCTAATGTATAAGCGTCCCATACCACTTATACATTAGGTGTCATAGGTTATTATGAATGATTATGATATGCATCTATATGGTGGGTATGACATGAACAAGCAGTGCAACTCACACACCCGACTTTGTGCACACAAACCTTTAGTTCCCACTTTTTGAGAGCTAGCATCACTCTCAGGTACCGCCGACGTGGTTCCGGCAGCAGCGGATCGGGCTTCTCCGCTTTCTAGGCGGGTATACACACTACCATGCCAAGACCTCTCATGTACGCCTCTGTACACTGACAAGTGCACTCTAGAGTCTCTGTGTACAAATTGCTAGCAGCCTGCCAGACTTTTAGGTCGGGCGTACATCTTCAGGGATTGTCTGCCTGACCGCAGTATTAAACAATATACTGGACCTTCCACCCGTACACCTCACCCGAGTCATCGTACTGCCATCGGTGTGACGATTGGCCCAGTACCGCATGACCCACCACCATTTTCTTTATGCACATGCAATTATTTCAACTCGAGCCTCCAGCTCGCAGGACCAACCTGTCCTGATTCCTTCAACTCAATACGGTGAGCATATAAATCAATCATTTCCCTCCAACACTGCCCGGGTGAGTAAGTAGTCAATAGACTCCAAGTCCCTCCAACCCGGCACGAGTGAGCATGTAAACCAATCATTTCCGTCCAACTCTGCCCGGGTGAGCAAGTAGTCAATAGACTCCAAGTCCCTCCAACCCGGCACGAGTGAGCATGTAAACCAATCGTTTCCCTCCAACTCTGCCCGGGTGAGCAAGTAGTCAATAGACTCCAAGTCCCTCCAACCTGACACGAGTGAGAACATATACAACTTACTTAACCTATTATACTTCTCTTGTCTACCGATTATTATACCTAGTAATTTAGGGTTAATCCCAGGACTGCCCAAGGTATGGCCAATGAAGGGGTCTCGAAGGCACTAGGAACCAAAATGGGATGACAAGCCCAAAGTTCCCTTTCGCAAGGATAATTACTTTTAGTTGATGTCTACTCATGATCCACAACCAACTCTCATTGTTACTTTAGAACTATCCTAATGACTTAAGGTATTATTATCGGAAGGGCGGCGGTCTTCCGCCGGCCTCAGCTATAGTGGTTACCCAAAGACTTGCACTTTTATTCTCATCACTAAGACGACACTAACCACCAGGGTTATATTTACAATCATGTTCCCTAGCTCAATTGTCGATCTATCCCCCGGTGGGCCTTATGGTACAATCTACTTTTACTATGTGCAGCCCATGACCTAATACCACCCCGAAATCGAACTTCTAATTCCTTGTGCCATCAACCCCAAATATTTATCCTAGGGTGGTATGGACTAATAAAATGAGCATGGTGATTTTCATGATTTTCCTAGGTCATTAAGGCCTCTAATTAAATCATTTAAATTATTCCCTAGGTCATTTTACACATTAAGTGGTATCAATTAAAATCTACTGACCTAAGGGAATTTTCCTGAATTGCATATGGGTAAAACATTGCTGTCTATAAGATTTCATAATTTTCCTTTTAATATTTCTATTTATCCCATAATTAATACAAATTCTTCATAAATACCAGTTTCCAAATAAAGTAGAAGAAATACATAAACCAAATTTCCAGGAAAATTACTAAGCAATTATATCATTACTTCATGACTAATGACAGAGTTTCATTAACTTCTATAGTGTAATGGCCTATCAATTTCCATTCTTAGTTATTTACCAAAATGCCATTTTTCTAACTTAATAATTATCAGTGTGTCCAAAAATTCTGAAATAAATCTACAAAACTAATATTACAATTATACAACTCTAGAAATATTTCTACAATTTTATAACATGTAATTCCACCAACTCATGATTTAATACAAAAAGGGTAAAATAGTAATTTCAAGGGATTTTGCTCCAACAGTTCTCAAACAGAGATATAAAATTTTCCTAAGTCAATTAAAACATCATTTTTGACTTGACAGATTTTGGGAATTTCCTTTGGTCAAAATCTATTTTTCCAATTTATTTTCCAAAAAGACCTATATTTTGAAAATTCCAATTAATGGGATTTTTGATCCCAAAAATCCCATAATTAATTTCTAGGGGTGAACTTTACCCTAATGAATCACTGGAATATATTCCATGATTTTTGGATGCCTCAGCTGTAAGACCCCCCCTTTTTTTCTTTTTAAACAACCGGGGTCTTAGCCCAGAATTGCCGCTTTGCGGTGGCACTGACTCACGGGAAGGCAACCACTACAAAACGCCAATTCTGCCGGCCCTTTTCGATCACAAGAGAGAGAAGTATTTATCTATAAAATGTAAACAAGTCCACAGAAACATGTAAATAAAAGTGAAATCATATCCAGTCCATCAATAGATAAAAACGGGAAATAGATAAATGGGCTCGAGCCTAGTACATCAGAGTCCTCACTACAATTCACTCATCGCGGAAGCTATAAAAATACTAATCACTCACAGAGCTAGTCGCAGGTGCACCGGTGCTAGACTGTCCCACCTCCAAGCGCACCGTACTCCGCTGGTGCTGGTCCTTGTCTCCCATCCGGAGCTCCTGTAATTTTGTGGTTCGAAAACCATTAGTCATAAAGACTAAGCCCTATCATCCCCTACCCCTCACACCACGGCTCCTAAGCACCATGCGGAGAGGAGGAAAGGGAAGCTACAAAAGTGGAGAATAATCAAGCAGGTGACAAGGAAGCTAATCTAGTGGTTATTTAGAATGAAATAGGTCTAACAATCTTACGGCAGTAAGTAATAAGGAGAGCAATTAATAAGTAGCAATTTGTATAAAAAGGCAGCTAGAGAACAGTGAGTAAACAAGCAAGTAAATAAGTAGGTAAACTTAACTTATATGAATGCCCATACAAACTTATAAGTTAAGGGATCTTCTGCAAGGCTCCCATCGTATAAAAAGTCCCATACCGATTTATACGTTGGGGTGTCGGTTGTATGCAATTATGAGTGTAGTGATATGCTATGCCATGATTCATGCAAGTGCAACTCACGCACGCGACTCTATGCGCACAAACCTTTAGTTCCCGCAGTTCGGGCAGCTAGCTTCACTCCCAGGAACCTTCGTAGTGGCAAACGGAGACAGTGGGTTGGGCCCCCCACTCCTAGGCGGGTATCCACACTACCAGGCCTATCCTTTCCGTACGCCCCTAGAAGAACACAACCTAGAGTATCCGCGTACTACTGCTGGCTGTACCCATCAGACTTTCTTCGGCTAAGTGTCCCACACCGCCGAGTCAACGTACCGACGTCGGTGTGAACGACTATCAGATACCGAATGTAACACCTCTACCCGTCAAAAAGAATATAATAGAGGGTCCGGCCAGGGCCCCACACCATATTCCACAAACAGGCGGAGATGCTACTAAATAATATCACAACCACGCATCCTAACACAGAGCATTCTAGCGGAAGCTTCACAGTTGAATTATTGAACTCAAGGTAAATAACATTGTCCACTAAAACTTAGGAATATATATAAACATCACAAGAGTTTGGCGTTAAGGCCTTACAACAGTTTCTCTTAACAAGAGTGTGGATTACAAACATCGGCACGCAGGCCGGCCACACATGAACAAAAGAAACAAAACAATGCCTTCGAGGGCAGCAGCGCAGCTTTGGGCTTCAGCTCGCTAAGTCTCGCTCGGACCGGCACCTCCAGTACCTGTAAGAACCAATCCACCAAGCGGTGGCAAACAGGGCAACGGTCAGCATTCAGCTGACCAATTATAACGACCCTGCCCCTGGCACGGGGCAGCGGAATTCCATCCCTGCATAGCAATCTTCCAATATGATATATAGCAATTCAAGCAAGACGTGCACGCCCGCACAGTCACATATCACAAACGCCGGCACGACGGCCCGACGCTCCGTGCACTCAGGGCACATTATCCGTGTTCCGTATTTCCACGGCCACACCACCGTTCAGAGGTCCCAGACATAATGGTTCCTTATGAGCATTCTAGTATGATCGGCTCACAGGCCGTCGACTCTCGCTATGTGATCCTAACAGGGTCTTAAGCACCCAAGGTTAGACAACCATAATGCGGGTACAGATCCACCTTTCCCGTTGCTCACATCGTCAGACTCACGCCTGGACTGACGCGGGTACAGTTTCACCTTGCCCGTTCCACGTTTCCTAGTTGCAGCCCCACGGCTCAACCTCATACAACGTAGCAACTCACGGCTACAAGAGAGTCCAACTCTCATAATTCCTGGACTTCCTCCAGTACTTTACCAATCATGCCTACAAGCAAGAAATTACGGAGTCTTCTCCGATATGCAAACAAGCATCACCAATCCAGACAATGTCCAGATGGGCTTCACACAGCATGTCTAGATCCGTACTCCAATTCCGGACTCTAACAAGGGGGACTTCACATATCTACCCCAAGGGACGCCACAACCCACCGCACACTCGCGGGGAAGGGTTTTCCCTAAGCAATGCAGGAATTAAGGACTTCACATGTCCAAGCAGGAAATCGTTACCTTAGGAGTTCGCTTCGGAGCCATGGAGAGAAATTTGAGACGGATGAAAGCCTTCGCAGCAGCGTTGCCTTCGCAGATCCGAACTCGTCTCGCGATTTGGACCACCGTAGCTCCACCGGCAGCCGGACTCCACTTCTTCTTCCTCCTTGCTCTCACCTCTCTCTTAATTTTTAGAAAGAGAAGATGAAATGAAGAATGAGCTTTTCTTCTTCCTTTTCCGGCCTTATCAGTCCAGAAATGATCTCCAGCCACAGGATCCTATTTAAAGAAAATGAAGGGCTAAGATCTGCCTGAAAAATCCTTTTCTTTTGACCGACACGGCCTGTGACACGCCCGTGTCACAGGCCGTATATCCATAAGCGGCACACGCGGCGCTTGCACCGCCTAAAAATTACCAGAACACGGGCATCGACACGCCCGTGTCGAACCTGACACGCCCGTGTCGGTCACTTGACACGCCCGTGTCATACCTGCTACACAGTACTCATCAAGCGTTAAATCCAGTCAGAGTAGTACACGGGTAGGCACACGCCCACTAACACGCCCGTGTCCAAACTGACACGGCCGTGCTCAAGCCTTGGTTCCAGGCCGTGTACAATTCTGACTCGATACGGCATTTTATTGAGTGACACGCCCTAGGACACGCCCGTGTCGAAGGCCGTGTCCCAAGCTCGACTACCGTCGACCTCCGATCGTCGACGAACTTGCACACGCTCTGGGACACGCCCGTGTCCCAGGCCGTGTACCCCGACACGCCCTGGGATACGCCCGTGTCCCAGGCCGTGTTAAGCAACCTGAACCTCAAATCCACTTTTGAGTCTTTTTGGGGTGTTACAATCCTCCCCCCTTAATAAAATTTCGTCCCGAAATTTGAAGACAGTAGGGAGAAATTTGAAATTGACAAAACATTTATATGTTTCTATTACATATATAACGAGCGAACAAGTTACGAAAATAATTCGGGAAACTCAGCTTGCATGGTCTGCTCACGCTCCCATGTTAGCTCTTCTCGGCAACAATTGTCCCACCAGACTTTGACCATCCCGATCACTTTGTTCCGCAACTGTTTCTCTGCTTGATCCTCGATCCGTATAGGCTTCACCTTTGTTGTTAGCCCATACTCAACCGACACTCGATCATTGCCAATGACTTGAGCTGGATCCTTGATTGCTTTCCGTAGCACCAAGATGTGAAACACATCATGCAACCCACTCAATTCCGATGAAAGAGCTAGCCGATAGGCGGCTTCCCCAACTCGCTCCACCAATTCAAACGGACCAAGGTATCGCGGACTGAGCTTTTTCAACCGCCTAATCCGAGATATGCCTTTGAAGGGCTTAATTTTTAAATAGACCCAGTCACCCACTGCGAACCTCACGTTCCGGTGCTTAGCATTGTAATATTTGGCTTGCCGATCCTGGGCTATTAGGAGCCTCTCTCTAATAGAGCGTATTGTTGAGGTAGCATCCTCGACTTCCTTTTTGCCTAAAAGTTTGGTCTCGCCTGTTTCTGCCCAAGCTAGCGGTGTACGACACTTCCGACCATACAGCGCTTCAAACGGGGCCATGCCTATACTCGCTTGATGGCTATTATTATAGGCAAACTCCACCATAACAAGATGCTCTTCCCAATTCTTACTGAAGTCCAGGGCGCACATACGGAGCATATCCTCCATCGTTCTGTTGGTACGTTCAGTTTGGCCATCCGTTTGCGGGTGAAAGGCCGTACTGAATGTTAACTTCGTGCCCAACATCTGATGAACTAATCTCCAATCTTTCGAGGTAAAGCGCCCATCTCGGTCACTTACGATGCTCCGGGGAACACCGTGCAATCGAACAATCTGCTCCACATAGAGCTTTGCCAACATTTCCACTGAATCGTCCCGCTTGTTCGTTATAAAGTGAGCCACCTTTGTCAACCGGTCTACAATCACCCAGATTGAGTCATGACCACGCTGAGATCTCGGCAATCCGTGCACGAAATCCATAGAAATATCCTCAAACTTCCATTGCGGAACCGGCAATGACTTCAGGAAACCACTCGGCCGTTGACATTCTGCCTTTACCAAAGCACAAGTACGACATTTAACCACATACGCGGCTATGTCCTTCTTTAAACCAGGCCACCAGAACAGTTTCTTCATGTCCTTGTACATTTTTGTGCTCCCAGGGTGAATTGAATACTTTGTAAAGTGTGCTTCATATAGCAATCCTTCTCGCAATTTACCCGCACTAGGGACGCACAATCGGCCATCCTTTCGTAACAGCCCATCATCCCAGGAGAATTGATCACCATATCCTTCCTTTGCATAGCGTCGGAGACTTTCATCCAACTCCGTTGCCCGCCGTACCCTGTCAGCAAGGTCATATTGAACCTCCAACCAGTTCACGCATGCAACAGTCGAAGAATCTCTTTCCACACAAGATATCTCCAAAGCTTCCAACTCCTGGATTAACCGCTCATCATGCATCCGTAACCAATTTGCCTGCACCGGAGCCCGACGACTCAAGGCATCAGCGACCACATTTCCCTTTCCGGGAACATAGTGAATGTCGAAGGTAAAATCCCCAAGGAATTCCATCCACCTCCTTTGTCGCATATTCAACTCTTTTTGATCAAGCAGATACTTTAAGCTTTTATGATCTGTATAAATATCCACTTTCACGCCATAAAGATAATGCCGCCACAACTTTAGCGCAAAAATCACCGCCGCCAACTCCAAGTCATGGACGGGGTAATTACGCTCATGCACTTTCAATTGACGTGAACCATAAGCGATCACCTTGCCAAACTGCAGGAGAACGTAGCCTAAGCCGCTTCCTAACGCATCGCTGTATATTTCAAATCCATCTGTACCACATGGCGACGTCAAAACGGGCGCCGTGGTCAAACGATTCTTCAGCTCATCAAAAGCTCGTGCGCACTCCGGCGTCCAAACGAACTTCTGGTCCTTTCTCGTCAACGTAGTCAGAGGCAAAGTAATCCGGGAGAAGTTCTCCACGAACCGTCTATAGTAGCCCGCCAGTCCAAGGAAACTCCTGACTTCGGCCACCGAAGACAACACTGGCCAATCACGAATGGCACTTATCTTTGCCGGATCCGCCGGATCCACCGCTATGCCCTCTCCACTTATCACATGGCCTAGAAAAGCCACCGACGAGAGCCAGAACTCACATTTCGAGAACTTGGCATACAGCTTATTCCTTCGCAAGGTATGCAATACTAATCGCAAGTGGTTTGCATGATCTTCCTCCGATTATGAATATACCAGGATATCATCAATAAACACAATCACAAACAGATCCAGGTATTCGCAGAACGTCCGATGCATGAGATCCATGAATACCGAAGGCGCATTACATAAGCCAAACGGCATCACTGTAAACTCATAATGACCATAGCGTATGCCAAACGCTGTCTTGGGAATGTCACCTTCCCTAATCCGCAACTGGTAATACCCGGACTTCAAATCCAACTTCGAATAGACGGTTGAGCCTGCTAGCTGATCGAACAAGTCATCGATCCGTGGAATTGGATACTTGTTTTTCTCCGTCAGCTTGTTCAGATCGCGATAATCAATACATAATCGCAAACCACCGTCTTTCTTTTTCACAAAAAGAACAGGCGCGCTCCAAGGTGACATACTTGGGCGTATGTATCCCTGCTCCAACAACTCTTGCAACTGAACTTTCAGTTCGGCCATTTCTTTTGGCGCTACCCGATACGGCGAACGGGCCACGGGTTTCGCACCCGGCACCAGCTCGATAGCGAAGTCGATTTCCCTTTGGGGAGGTAACCCCGGAAGGTCCTTTGGAAACACATCCGCATATTCCGACACAATCGGCACTTCACTCACACTAGCCTTCGGCGCCACCGCCTCTATGAGTGTGAAGAACAACTCCGCACCCTTCCGAACTGCCTTAACAACTTGGAGAGCGGATAACAACATCCCACTCATCCCTTGCATACCAATGAACTTGGTCTCTCGTTCGGTATTTTGCCCAAGTGTGACCTCTTTTGAAGTGCAATCTATACAGGCACGCTGCTCTGAAAGCCAGTCCATACCAAAGATTATATCAAACTCTTTAATCGGCAATACTAATGTTTCCACCTTGAACTCCCGACTTCCTATCTTGACCTCAAGACCGCAAGATCGATCCGCGCACATCAAACATCCGTTAGGCAACAACACCTTTACACTATCTGTCGTGTTCCGGATCGGCACCCCAACACGAAAGACAAAGTCCTCAGACAGAAACGAATATGAAGCACCTGTGTCGAACAGTACTCGCGCCGGATACTCTCGTATAAGGACAAACCCTATAACATTACAATTAAAACAAGCACATCACATCATAACAAGAACATTAAAATCTACGCGCACCTGTGACAACATCCGCCTGCTTAATGGCCTCCTGTTGTCCAAGGTTGAAGACCCTGGGCTGCGCGTGCGAGGCAGAAGACTCCACCACAGCCTTCCCCTTCTCCGCATAAGACGCTCCCGTCTTCTTGTCACCCTTTGGAGGACCAAATCGACATTCACGTGCGAAGTGTCCAACCTTCCCGCACGTAAAACAAGCACGAGATCCATACCCAGATGTATCTGTCACAGTCGCAGAAGGAGCTTGTCCAGAAGACTTCGACTTCTTGTTCCATCTCTTTCGGTAGCCAAACTTGTCCGGACGCGGCGGCTTAAACTCCGGCTTCACAACCGCCAAGTTTCCCTTTGCTTGCCCCCGTTTCATGTCCAGCTCCAAAGAACGAGCCGTACAGACTAAGGCTTGGAATCCCTGACTCACAGAACTCGAGAGCAAATACCGCAGCTCATCTCGCAGTCCCGCATAAAACTGACTAGTCTTACGCTCTTCTTCGGCGAAGATCGTGCCCGCATATCTTCCCAAACGGGTGAACTCATGTAGGTAGTCATCCACACTTCGATCTCCCTGCGCCAACCGTTGAAATTCCATTTCCATCGATATCCTTTGCTGCATCGGAAGATGTTGTGCTAAGAACAATCGAGAAAATTCGTCCATTGTAATGTCTGCCAATTGCCTACCAGCCAAGTGATGCATTTCAATCTCATCTCACCACAATCGCGCCTCTCCTTCCAGTAGGAAAGTGGCTAACATAACTTTCTGTTCCTCCTCAACCCTGATAGCCCTCATAATCCTCTTGATTCTTGCAAGCCAATCCTCTGCTTGGGCCGGTGTACCCGCCCCATGAAACTGCGGAGGGTTAAAGCTCAAGAATTGCTTCCACTGTTGATCTGCTACCCGCGGATCAACTTCGGCTTCAACCGGTTCTTGCCGTACCCCAGCTTGCGCTGGCACCACTGCAGGACGTGCCTGCCCCGCTTGCTGAGCATTCATCACCGCAAGTACTGTTTCCGTGATGAGACGGACTGTTTCAGCGGATGGAGGAGTTGTGGGCACCTCGGCTGGTGCCGCACTCTCAACAGAATGTTGTGGTTCGGATTGACCCGCAACACTTCTGGTCACCTATATGTGTAAAATACACAGGTTAACGACCAATAAAACCGGTAACCATACAAAAAGAATACACAAGTTCAACAAACAAGTGTATTTACATTCCTAAGTGGACAATCTTGAGTTCAAATTAAGTGTTATAACGACGGCACTGACACGTGCTCGCCACCGCTCAAAAGAATTCGTCCACGAATTCGGAAGAGATCGACCAACAAGTTGATACCAAATTGTAACACCTCTACCCGTCAAAAAGAATATAATAGAGGGTCCGGCCGGGGCCCCACACCATATTCCACAAACAGGCGGAGACGCTACTAAATAATATCACAACCACGCATCCTAACACAGAGCATTCTAGCGGAAGCTTCACAGTTGAATTATTGAACTCAAGGTAAAAAACATTGTCCACTAAAACATAGGAATATATATAAACATCACAAGAGTTTGGCCTTAAGGCCTTACAACAGTTCCTCTTAACAAGAGTGTGGATTACAAACATCGGCGCGCAGGCCGGCTACACATGAACAAAAGAAACAAAACAATGCCTTCGAGGGCAGCAGCGCAGCTTTGGGCTTCAGCCCGCTAAGTCCCGCTCGGACCGGCACCTCGAGTACCTGTAAGAACCAATCCACCAAGCGGTGGCAAACAGGGCAACGATCAGCATTCAGCTGACCAATTATAACGACCCTGCCCCTGGCACGGGGCAGCGGAATTCCATCCCTGAATAGCAATCTTCCAATATGATATATAGAAATTCAAGCAAGACGTGCACGCCCGCACAGTCACATATCACAAACGCCGGCACGACGGCCCGACGCTCCGTGCACTCAGGGCACATTATCCGTGTTCCGTATTTCCACGGCCACACCACCGTTCAGAGGTCCCAGACATAACGGTTCCTTATGAGCATTCTAGTCTGATCAGCTCACAGGCCGTCGACTCTCGCTATGTGATCCTAACAGGGTCTTAAGCACCCAAGGTTAGACAACCATAACGCGGGTACAGATCCACCTTTCCCGTTGCTCACATCGTCAGACTCACGCCTGGACTGACGCGGGTACAGTTTCACCTTGCCCGTTCCACGTTTCCTAGTTGCAGCCCCACGGCTCAACCTCATACAACGTAGCAACTCACGGCTATGAGAGAGTCCAACTCTCATAATTCCTGGACTTCCTCCAGTACTTTACCCATCATGCAGCAAGAAATTACGGAGTCTTCTCCGATATGCAAACAAGCATCACTAATCCAGACAATGTCCAGATGGGCATCACACAGCATGCCTAGATCCGTACTCCAATTCCGGACTCTAACAAGGGGGACTTCACATATCTACCCCAAGGGACGCCACAACCCACCGCACACTCGCGGGGAAGGGTTTTCCCTATGCAATGCAGGAATTAAGGACTTCACATGTCCAAGCAGGAAATCGTTACCCTAGGAGTTCGCTTCGGAGCCATGGAGAGAAATTTGAGACGGATGAAAGCCTTCGCAGCAGCGTTGCCTTCGCAGATCCGAACTCGGCTCGCGATTTGGACCACCGTAGCTCCACCGGCAGCCGGACTCCACTTCTTCTTCCTCCTTGCTCTCACCTCTCTCTTAATTTTTAGAAAGAGAAGATGAAATGAAGAATGAGCTTTTCTTCTTCCTTTTCCGGCCTTATCAGACCAGAAATGATCTCCAGCCACAGGATCCTATTTAAAGAAATGAAGGGCTAAGATCTGCCTGAAAAATCCTTTTCTTTTGACCGACGCGGCCTGTGACACGCCCGTGTCACAGGCCGTGTACCCTTAAGCGGCACACGCAGCGCTCGCACCGCCTAAAAATTACCAGAACACGGGCATCGACACGCCCGTGTCGAACCTGACATGCCCGTGTCGGTCACTTGACACGCCCGTGTCATACCTGCTACACGGTACTCATCGAGCGTTAAATCCAGTCAGAGTAGTACACGAGTAGGCACACGCCCACTGACACGCGCGTGTCCAAACTGACACGGCCGTGTTCAAGCCTTGGTTCCAGGCCGTGTACAATTCTGACTCGATACGGCATTTTATTGAGTGACACGCCCTGGGATACGCCCGTGTCGAAGGCCGTGAACCAGGCTCGACTACCGTCGACCTCCGATCGTCGACGAACTTGCACACGCCCTGGGACACGCCCGTGTCCCAGGCCGTGTACCCCGACACGCCCTGGGACACGCCCGTGTCCCAGGCCGTGTTAAGCAACCTGAACCTCAAATCCACTTTTGAGTCTTTTTGGGGTGTTACACCGAAGACCCACCACCTTTATTCTGTACTCCAACCCTCGAGCTCTCAGCCCCCCGGACCGTCCCGTTCGTGCATCTACCTTCAGAGCTACCGTCTGAATGGCAACCAAACCAATTTTTCTACCTTCCTAGCTACCGAGGTGTGTGTATGTGCAACCCTAGTTATACTAGTTGCTCTTTTAATTTATTATTCCTATGGTTTATGTTAGCCCAGGACTGCCCCCGACATACCCCGTGAAGGGCTCTCAAGGGGCACTAGGAACCAAGACGGCGGCATTACGGCCCGAAGTTCCCTTTCGCAAGGCACTGATTGTTATTGGTTGATCTCCCTTAACCCGATCCTCTTTTAGTTACTTTAGATCTAACCCTAGAGTATTAAGACTCTTCCTCTTCTTCCCGGGATGGACGATCTTTCGTCGTTCCCGTACGCCACTTAACCTTAACCAGTCTCACACTCTACTTATCCTGACTTCCAATGATGAACTCAATCTTAGCTTGCCCTACCAACCAGTAACTACCAAAATTCCATTTCCCAAGTTCATTATTACTCTAGTTCAGTTTCCGTGGTTTTACTATATGCAGACCATCCTAAGCTATATGAGGTACACAAGGGGGGGGGGGTACACCAAATTATCTTCCAAATCATCTATAATATTTACTGGAGGTCTACCATATCATAATTTGTCTAAATCCAGAAACTTATAATTTTCCTAATTAATCTGATATTTATTTAATTTTCCCAAAGGACGGGCCATGGGTCATTTTAAACATGAACTACATGATCCTCCTAAGTAATGGCTACCCAAAAATCATGATCATTAAATAACAGCAAGATAACATCAAATACAAATTTTCAAGATTTTACAGAAAGTATTTAGCCTCTAAATAATTTATCCAGTATAATCACGTTAATCCTACACAAAGAAGGAAGTACTGAAATTAGTCATCAGAAAATTATAGAAAAATTACTAATCACTAGTATGATATAGAAAAGATCTTTGTGCAAAGAATCATAATTTTACTAGCTTGCTCAACACCACTAAAGATTTAATCAAATATTCAAGGTAAAACATACTTAATGAAGCAAGCCTTAGAATTAAACTTGCAAAAATCCCATAAAAATTCACAGAGATTTAAAATCATAATAAACGTTCTCTGCTTAAATTTCATCAATTTCCAGAAAGTGTGTAATCCATAATAAATTTTCTAAGCAAATCATACAAGCTTCTAAATCGTTAATGAAGTATCCAAAATAATGATCTTAAAATTCATAGTAAAATATCCGGAGCTTGTACCATCCCTATAATTCACTCTACCCAAATCTCATCACTTTTCAATATGATTTAGTGTCATTTCCTATCTCTACAAGTTTTGCACCCTAAACTAGGGTTAGATTTTTAGGTGTCCCAACAGTCTCCAAATCTACTAAGATTTCATCCAGAGAACTATAATGGCCCGATGGTCCACTTCACCAAATTTTGAGTCACTCCAAGGTCATTTGACCCCATGACCCTCACAAGCCACCAAGATCCGTCCTTAGGGTTTGGCCTTGGTGCTTAGGGCAAACTTACCCCGATCCACCTCAAACTCTATGAGGTGGGTGCTAGAGAATATTACTAGCCAGTGGTAAAAATCTCAGCCTCTGTTGAGGTGATCTGACCACTCAAATCTCAAAAGTGCACCTTTAACCTAAGACCCCTTATTAGGGCAAAACTTAGGTTGTTCATTTCTAATCCAAACCATCTGCAAATGAGATGAAAATTTATACAGAACCTTATGGTGAACCCAGGTACCACTCACCAGAATTTGGGAGGGTTTGGAAATTATTTAGCCATCTAATTAAATTAAGCTTTGATTATTGAATTTTCCTAAAAACTATAGAAAAATATTTCCCAAAAATCCTAATTTTTGGATGATAGTTAGATATAGGTAAGGTTAGGTCACACCCCAAATTTCAAGTCATTATGATGACTGGATTGGAGTGGGGAGTTTTTCTAAGGTCAGGACAACCCTATGGGTAGACCTCAACAAATTGAGTGCTGAGGTCTATCCAGTGGTCCAAAATGCTTGAAACAAATTTTAAAATTCCCTAGACTCCAAGAGGTACAATATTGGTGTTGACCATTTTTCCTGCAGGAGCTTCTAGGTATTTTTCCCAAATTATTTAAAATGACAGATATTTTCATTCAGAAATTGTTTTAAAAATAGAATCTAATTTATGGCACTGTTCATCTTCTTCTACAGCCCGAAACCAGAGCTCTGAAAACTTATTTTCCTGTAGCTTTTCCAAAGCTATTTCCCGGCCATCCAGCCATCTCCCTGGCCTGCCACCACCACCACCACCTCTGTTGAGGTGAGGGCTATCGTCGAGCGGCGGTGCGGCAGCGCGGCCGCCGGAGAGGCGGTTTCCGGCGAACCCGCCACCATGAAAATTTTGGAAAACGATGGAAACGCTCACCCGATCTGGCTCTTTTGAGCCCAATATCTCTCCTAACAATTTCTAAGATCTATCCGCAGAAGAAGAGGGAGGGGAGAACCTTGTTTGCGGGCTGGAGTCGTGTAGAGTGTCGGGAAGCCATTGGCGCGGTGGTGGCGTCGCCGGAAATTCTTCAACAGCAAGGGGGAAATCTGAAACAGTTTGATGGAGAGTGTAACCTTTTCCTCTTGCTCTTAGGAGACTTTTATATATCAGCAAGTGGGGAGGGGAAAGGATGAAACGTTCATGGCCATTAATATTTCCCTTAATGACGTTTCAGTTATGGCAAAGGCAGTTGAAACGCTGGAGATGAAGAGGTATTTGCCAGGTGGTGATTTCCTATTGGACCAACATTTCCTTAATTTATTAAATAATCAGAGTAGGAAACGGCCCATAAATACTCCTGGTGTAACTTCCCATAATCAGGATTGATTACAACGTCGGTTACCGAAATTTCCAGTCTGGCTGACGTTTCGGCCTTAATCACGGGCGTGACACATAGGTCACGGGCGTGACAGGCTCGGGTGACCAATTCTGGGATCGACGATCGTCGAACTGAGATCAACAATCGTCGAAGGGTGGTCACGCCCTTGGTCACGGGCGTGATATGTGGGTCACGGGCGTGACAAGCCGGGTTGACCAATTCTGGGTTCGACGACGTCGAACTGGGGTCGACGATCGGCGAGGGGTGGTCACGCCCTAGGTCACGGGCGTGACATGGGGGTCACGGGCGTGACAAGCCCGGGTGACCAATTCTGGGTTCGACGACGTCGAACTAAGGTTGACGACCGACGAAGGGGGGTCACGCCCTAGGTCACGGGCGTGACACATGGGTCACGGATGTGACAGGCCATGAGGCAAATTCCGCGCCCGACGATTGTCTACCTGAGATCGACGATCGTCGAAGGAGTCACGCCCCAGGTCACGGGCGTGACACCTGGGTCACGGGCGTGACATGGCCGAGTTGAAAATTCTGCGCCCGACGATCGTCTCCTTGAGATCAACGATCGTCGAATGAGTCACACCCTAGGTCACCGGAGTGACGGGTCGGTCAGGGGCGTGACCAACCCGTGACCCAAAATCTTGGTCGATTTATTTCAATTTTTGGGCTTCCTAGGGTTCTATCACAACCAAGCGACTCCTAGGGGTCTAGCCGGAAATGGGATGTTACATCAACTAGGCTAAATACACAATATTCCATTTCTTGCTAATAGCACCCCAAGACTATAAGTAGCCAACACATGCAAGTGGGTTAACCCAACATGCAGTGGTCCAATTGTGCTTAAATTTCTACCAAGCACCGATGTTGTCCCTAAGTATCTGCCACCAGAATTTTGGGCCATTTGGATGCATATAACTCCAATTATTCCATTAATTTACTTTTTGATGTTATGACAAAAACTATTGGCAAAGTTGTCCCCAAAATTCTCAATTTTTGGCAGGGGATAGATATGCCCAAATATGCCACATGCCCAAAATTTCAGGCCATGTGGACATCTGGTTTGGCATGGGCTTCACTTTTAATTTATGCCCTAGCCTAGGACCAGTCCTAGGAAAATGGCTCTATAGGGCAGCCTACTTAACCAAAATAAATGTGTAATATATCAAATTAAAGTTAACTCAGATACCTATAATTTTTATGGTAAACACTATTTATGAAAAGGGGCACAGGTTCCCTAAATTGGACCTACAAGAGGTCTGCTTTTATAGGGAAGATTTTTAACACTATTCAAATAAATAGATAATACAGGATTTTAAAACATTTGCATGGCACTAATCCTAAAGCAATCCGACGGCCATTGATTTTCTTCTCCATTTGCATGCAGGAATCCAGCCCGATAACTGGAGCTTTCACGGGCGGTTTTCCGGCTGCTACCGGCGGCGCAACCCCTGGCGAACTTCATCCCCCTCCTCACGATGGTGGGGGATCCCCTTTCCGACGGCTAGGGCGGCGGTAGGAGGCGGCGCCACCCAACCTGAGAGCATGCAGAACGCAATTAATGGCGAAATTGAAGGCTTGGTTAGGGCTCATTTGAGCTCAAACCCTACCCTAACATTCCTAAGATCTATAGCATGAGGAAAAAGGTGAGGGAGGACCTTCCCGGCGGCCATGCGACGTGAGGAGCGGCGGGGAGCCATTTCCGGCGGTGGTGGTGTTTTTCTTTCGGGTTCCTTGCTTCCAGCTACAGGTTTCTCTCTCTCTATTTCCCGGGATCAGAATGAAATGGGGGGGGGGAGTGAGGAGGAAGATTAGGAGATGATATATGGGGGCGATGATACAAGGGGAGGGGGAAGGGCGATTTCACCAAGGTGGAGGTGGCGGGTTGCCTTGGTTGCATCACAGTGCATGCATGGGTGGGCCCCACCACATTCAATCCTTCCTAAATGGCAACAAGGGTCAGCCAGCCCATGTGTGGGCTGGTGGCATGGGCCCAAGTGGGCTCAAACCACATATTATTTTAATTTATCCCATTCTCTCTCCTATTCTTTCCAATTTCTCTCTCCTATGCAAATTCTCAAATTAACCATGCATGTACCCCATTTTTATCCTCCATATGGGGGTATAGGTTGTCTTTGACCCATTGGGTTAGTTTGGGTGGACCCAATCCAAGGAATAGGGCTTAGGGTCATTTTTGGCTAATTAGGTCAAAGTGTTGACTGGGGTCAACATGGGTGCTATAGTTGACCCTAAGACCTTCCCTAGGGTCCACTTAGATTATTTTTAGGGTTAGGGAAATGTGGTGGGGTCATGGTGTGGCTAGGATCTCTTTTTAGGCTAGTTTGACTTAGTTTGACTTTGGTCCTATAGTGGACCCCATATGGCTACAACCTACTACCTAGGGTCAGACCTAGCTAATTTCCCTTAATGCCCACCCTATGCCTAACTCAATCTAAGTTAAGGGGGCCTAGAAGTAACATGGGATGTTACAAGCTGTTAGCACAGCTAATTATGTCTTGAACAGAAGTCTTATACACAAGCTTAAGAGTAAAACTCTTTATGAGTTGCTTAAATAAAAGAAACCTAAAATTAATTATTTTAGAGTATTTGGTTGTGTAGTATACATTCATAACAATAACAAAGAATACCTTAGAAAGTTGGAAGCAAAAGCTTCAATGGGAATTTTTCTTGGATATTCCCAAGTAAGCAAAGCTTATAGGGTATTTAATAAATCAACTTCTAAAATTGAGAAGTCTGTACATGTTTCTTTTGATGAGTCAAAGATGTTTTACAAGGAGAAGGAAACTTCCCCTTCCTCAAGTTCATTGCAGGTACCAGAATCTAATAAAGATATCATTTAAGAGATTCTCCCTCTATCAACTCTTCATATCACTGACTCAGACAGTGATGAAGACTTTGCAGAAGTTGTTGTTGTACCACCAACAGTTGATCCAATTCCTCAAGAGGAATTAATCCCAACTATTGCTGAAGATCACATCCCACCTGCTGATCTTGTCACACTTAAAGATCATCCTACATCTCAAGTGATTGGAGACATATCAGCTGGTGTACAAACAAGACATCAATTAAGACAGGATGTGATGCATGCTTGTTTCCTTTCACAAGTTGAGCCCCTCACCATAAAAGATACTGAGCTAGATCCCCACTGGATCATTGCTATGTAAGAGGAGCTCAATCAGTTTGAAAGATGTAAGGTATGGACTTTGGTTCCAAGACCAAAAGGCCAACTGATCATAGGCACCAAGTGGGTGTTAAGAAACAAGTTGGATACAAATGGAATTATTGTAAGGAACAAAGCTAGGCTTGTAGCTCAGGGCTACAGACAGGAGGAAGGTATAGATTATGACCAAACTTTTGCCCCTGTTGCAAGGCTAGAGGCAATAAGGATCTTTCTAGCCTATGCAGCCTATATGAAGTTTAAGGTATTTCAAATGGATGTCAAGAGTGCCTTCCTAAATGGTGAGCTAAAGGAAGAGGTGTTTGTTGAACAACCTCCTGGGTTTGTTTCTTCAACTCAACCCTTATGTGTTTACAAGTTGCAAAAAGCTCTTTATGGACTTAAACAAGCACCAAGAGCCTGGTATGAGACTCTAGCTAGTTTCCTGTTAGAGCATAACTTTGTTAGGGGAGTAGTTGATAGAACCCTTTTCGTTAAGCACCACAAGGACACAGTCCTGTTAGTTCAAGTGTATGTGGATGATATTATTTTTGGCTCCACTGATCCCAAACTTTGCAAAAGGTTCTCTGACCTGATGCACTCTAAGTTTGAGATGAGTAGTATGGGTGAGCTGTCTTACTTTCTTGGTCTCCAAGTAAAGCAAGATGCTGATGGCATCTTCATCTCCCAATGCAAATATGCCAAGGAATTGGTAAAGAAGTTTGGGATGGCTGATGCTTCAGCAATGCATACACCTATGTCTACTAATGTAGTTATAGATTCTGATGATCAGGGTAAGCCAGTTGATCAGAAAAACTATAGGGCCATTGTTGGTTCCCTGTTGTATTTAACTGCAAGTAGACCAGATATAATGTTTGCCACATGCCTATGTGCTAGATTCCAGGTCAACCCCAAGGAATCTCATTTGATTCTTCTCAAGAGAATTTTGAGATACCTGAAGGGTTGTCCAAATTTAGGACTATGGTACCCAGCTGAATAAGAATTTGAGTTAATTGGATACTCTGATTCTTACTATGCCGGTTGTAGAGTTGACATGAAAAGTACCTCAGGAACTTGTTAGTTCCTGGGAGAGAGATTGGTCTCTTGGTTCTGTAAGAAATAGGCTTCTGTCTCAACTTCAACTGCAGAGGCTGAATATATAGCAACTGCTAGTTGTGTTCACAGATCCTGTGGATTCAAAACCAGCTTTTGTATTATGGGTACACACACAAGAACACAAAAATCATGTGTGACAGTACCAGTGCTATCTCCATTGCACAAAATCCTGTGCACCACTCTAGAACCAAGCACATTGAGATTAGACACCATTTCCTGAGAGATTGTGTGGAAAAGAACAAGATCAACATTGAGTTCATATCCACTGATCTTCAGAGAGGTGATATTTTCACCAATCCCTTAGATGAACAGAAGCATCTGTTCTTTTTGCTTCAACTAAGAATGATTAATGGAAAAGACTAAGTGTGACTTCTGCCTTTGTTGAAATCTGTTTGAAGATCGTCGAATGACGTTCGACGATAGTCGAACAGGTCGAGCCTATCGTCGACCTACGGGCGATGATAACTTATTTGTTTGTGAAGATAGAAATAGTCGAACGATTGATCGACTACTCTGCTTCACGAAACGATTGTCGAACAACCGTTCGACCATCGTCTCCAGTATCTGTTAAAATAGATCGACGATTGCTGTTTTAATATAAAACCGATGGTCAACCTAGGTTAATAGATCATTCTATTTGTAGTCGACGGAGGTCGTCTTTTGGTATTCCGTCTTTCTGTTTGAGCTCTACCTCGCGCTCTCTGCCGTTTCACTTTCGTCGTCTCTCTCATCTTCTCCAATCCAATCAATGGCGATTGCTCCAGCTCTTCTGTCAGTGATGAAGTTCGACGTCGGCTTCAACGTAGATTTTGACTCCTTCACCGCCTGTGATTCTGAGATAGTAAAAATCCTCCAGCTCTGCAAGGAACAAGGACTGGAACGGCTAATGTCCACAAGTATCAAGATAAATATCCCAGAGATTAAAGAGTGGGCCTTCACTTCGTCTTCTAGTGACGAATCTATGACTCGGACGATTGGCGACGAAGAGGTAAGCTTGACTCCTGTCGTATTAACTGATATTTTCGGATTACTTAATGGTGAATAGGAATATGAACAAGATACTCCAGAGTTTTGGAGGATGTTGATCGAATTAGGACATGTAGAAGGCATTCCTTCTAAATTGCTAAAGGTTAATTTTCCGTTAAGGATAAAGTTCTTGGCTGAACTAGTTGGAAAAGTGCTTCTAGGCAAGCACTCTGCTCATGATAACATCACCAGGCAACAGTTTGCCTTGATGTGTGCAATAGTAAATAAGAAACAGATAAATTGGGCAGGAATTATGTTTGACTTGATCAGAAAGAAGAATAGCAAGAAGGAAGTAACCCTGGGTAGGGTACTTGGGATATTTCTAAGAGAGAAATATCCCCAACTGTTGGTTACAGTCTCAACATCCATCAATACCAGTAAGAAGATGGATCCAACATTGTTTGTTAAGTGGAAAAGGAGCTTTCAGAAGCCTTCTCCAGCAGGGGTAGCTCCAGTTGTGTCTGAGAGCACAAGGACTGTTTCAGTCACTCCCCACCTACATGAAGCAGGCTCATCCATTCTCTCCATTCCATCCACCTCCTCTGTATTACCATCTTCCTCCACATCTCCATCCACCACTGATTTACCATCTACTTCAATTGAAGTTCCATCTACTTTAATTGAAGTATCATCTACTACCTCTCTTCCTCTTGACCCTTCCTCTATTCTCCATCCTTCACCTCCAGCATCTCCACCTCCCTCACATGGAGCTGAGATTTCTTTTCCCAATTTTGATTTGTTGGAATCTGAGAGAATTCCTACTCCACCTCAGTCACCGCCCATACCTCCAGATCATATTGATCTTCCCTTATCCACTCATCAATCCCCAATTCACAACATATCTCATCAGGAGACCACCATCCCTGATGATATTCCATCTACTGTAATTCCCCCATCCACATCTTCTGTTCTTTCTCCAACACTCAATGCAACTATCCTGGAGTTAATTACTCCCTCAATCAAAACCATGATTGAAGAAGCAATTGCTCCTCTTGTATCTTCCATCTCTTCCCTGACTGCTTCCATCCTAGCCCTCTCAAAATCTGTTGAGCCCTCTTCATCTAGGGGCCTGGTTTCAGTGTCCACTGAAATCAGGCAGGGGGAGATGTTCCATGAAGATACCTTAGAACTACCCCTGGCTTCTCCTCCAGCAGATCCCCTTCTCATCCATTCAGCAGATCCTCCAACATAATTCACTCCAGCAGAGACAGAAACTCAAGAAGAGTTAACAGTTCCAGAAGAAGCAGTAGCCACAGAAAAGACTCCACCTGAGGCTAGTTCTCTATCTGCAGCTCCAGAACACGAACCAGTTGATGCTCTAGCTATTGTCCCAAACACAGCTGATGTTCCAATAGTTCCAGTAGTTCCAGTACCAGCTCCAAGGCCTTTCTATATAATTATGGAAGCTGAATTTGCCTTCAAACTCTGTCTTGAAGAAGTCTCCACTCCTGTAATAGCCCTCTATCTAGAAGGAGTTATTACCTCCTATCTAGAGGATTTATGGGAAGTAGGAAGCTCTGAAGGTATGTATCTTGCTCAATTTACTGACTTGTTAACTAACATGTTAACATGTGAGTATCTTGAAGGTATGTTCCAAGTCCATTTAGAATATCTTTGTCTGCCTTTGGCTACAGATCAAGTGCTAGAAGAACAAGAACCTGCTGATGTTAAAGAACCTGCTGATGTTCAAGAACCTGTAGTTGCTCAAGAATCAGTTCAAGAACCTGCTGTTCAAGAACCTGTACCTACTTCTCCAGGTCAGCTAGCTGTGTAAGATGAACTAGTCACCAAGACAGTTATTGAAGAACAAATTGAGAAATCAACCTTGTGGGATGACACCCAAGGACCTGATTTGGATACTCTTCTGGCACAAGATGCCCTAGAAGAAGAAAGAGAAAAGGCTGCCCTGAAAGCCAAAGATCAAGCTGAGCATGATGTTTCTGACCCATATGATCTACCTCAATCATCTCAATCTGATGATGAAGATGACACTGATGATTCAGAAGGAACCAAGAAAAAGAAATCTGTTAAATGGAAAAGGAAAGCTGCTGCTCCTCCTCCACCTAATCCTGATCATGATGTCCCATATTATATCTTAAAAGGAATAGATCCCATGTCCAAAGAATATCAGCACTGGATGGGATTTTCCAAGAATCAGCAAAAGCAAAGAAAGAAATCCAAAAGATATGATAGTCCAGCACCTAAGTGGAATCCTAAAGGACCTCCTCCTCCTCCTAGTGCAGGAGCATCTAGAAATGTTTTTGCCAGTCCCTCTGCTCCTCCTTCTAGATTCACATCTTCTCAATTCTATCAGAAAAGAGGAAATCATTGCTACCAAGGCAGGTCTAAATCTGGACAACAAAGATAGGAAGCTGATACTCAAGAATAACTGAAGGAGATAGTTTACCAAAAGCTAACTTTTTCTCCTCCTCCTTCACCCAAGAGAAAGGCATCACCTGTTCAAGAAAGCAAGAATATATCTTCCAGAGAACCTGCTCAGAAAATGAAAACAGATGCAAAAGGCAAAAGAGTTGTATATTCTGAGAAATCAAGTAAGAAATTTGGCTAATTTGCTCCTCCATCCTCTTTAGTTATTCAGGAAAAGAAAGAGACAGCTGCAAGTATGTTAGAACTATCTACAAAATTCAGAACTGTAAATCCACTCAATCCAGTTGATGAAAATGAATATGAAAGCCTAGAGCTTAATCCTGACTTCAGGATGGCCAGATTCCTTGAGTTGGTTGGTTCAGCAAAAATCAGGCAAGCTAGAGCCAAAGGTAAAGATGTTACAGGCTTAACTACTATGTCCAAGTTCAGAAAGAAAGAACTAGATAGATTCCAGGTAAGACCTGAAGTTTTTGATGCTACTAAATATATGGAAAAACATCCAGAAGCAGTTGTTCCAAGAGCAGGAGAAACCAAAATTATTGGAGAACAAAATTTGAAAACATCAAAGAAAGATGCTCCAGATCCATATAGGAAAATCTCCTTCCTTCCTGGTTCTTCTGTTTCTAAACCAGACTATGATGTTGTTTGAGTTTTTTTTATTGCTTGACAGTCTGTTTACTTAACTGCCTGATTGATGCAATCTGTTGCTTAGTTTATTAATTTATTTCCAGTAGTTTTGTTTTTGAGAGACTTAACCCAAATAGGGAGAGATTGTTGGTACCCTAGTTTGGATTTGTGTTAAGTCCTCTCATTTAGTTTCTTGACCCTAGATTTATCTATGGTCAAAGTTTAGTGTTAGGTTAGAATGAGCTAGTTGTGTAATGAACTGCTTATCCAAATGTAAATTTGGTTGTCCTTTTTTGGTTCGACTATAGTCGAACGCTGCTCGACTATCGTTTATCGACTGGTCGACGATCGTCTATCAGTTGGTCGATGTTTGTCTGTCAGCAGATCGTCTAACTCTGAGTTAGTTCAACTCATGTTAGCTCGATGATCTGCGGTATCTTCCTCGACGATCGTCGAACCCTGCTCGACTTCTTTTATTAAGACAGACTTCTTGATAGTTCGACTATCTTCCTTGATAGTTCAACTATCTGATAGCTCGACTATCTTGTAAGTAGTTTAGCTGTCTGCTCTGTTCGGTAGTTCGACTATCTTGTTGATAGTTCGACATCTTTCTGATAGTTCAACTATCTGTGTTGATAGTTCAACTATCTGATAGCTCGACTATCTGCTTTGATAGTTCGACTATCTGTCTGCTTTTTGATAGTTTGACTATCTGTTTTTGATAGCTCGACTATCTTCCTTGATAGTTCGACTATCTATGTGATAGTTCGACTATCTGTGTGATAGTTTAACTATATGTTCTGATAGTTCTACTATCTGGTCGTTCGACTATCTGCTCTGATAGTTCGACGATCTCCTTAGTTCGTTCAACGATCTTTGAGGATCGTTCGACGATCTTTTGTCCGCCTTTAGTAATTTTGTATTCTTTCTCTTCTGAGTTTTATTTCCTATCTGCTTGGCATATTTTATAAAAGATTATTTCAGTGATTTTATGCTATCATTTCTAAGCAATACTTGCTTCTTTCTTTATGCATAAGTCAAGCTTTTCTCTGACAAAGTTGTTTGTCATATTAGTTGAAATATCTTTTCTTCTTTATCTGCCATGCTGTCCTTTATAGCCGTTAGACTCAAAAGTCTTCTCTGGCCGTAAAGAGTTTGTTCTGATGTGACTTTCTTTAGTACTCCTTTTATCAGATTGGATTTGCAGCTTCTTAGAAAGCTTTATCCCTTTATAGGATATATGTCTGCAGGATATGTTTTTCTTTATGCTATTTGCAGCCAAGATTGCAGATCTCAGAAGAAGACAAAGTTCAAACAAAGATTATTGTCGTTACAAAGGCCCATATATAAAGTGCTTTCTAAAGACATAGATATACACAGCAACATACAAAGATATAACAAGTTGGCATAGAGATTGAAAAAAAGAAAGATCTACAGCTCTCAGAAATTCACATTCAAATGAGAAGATTTACTCTCTTAACCATTCTTCTTCAACCCTGAGTCCATCCTGCTTACAGGAATATTTACTCAGTGCCTAGAAGAAGAAGAAGAAGAAGAAAGAAAGCTGATTAAAGAAGAATATCCTATTACAAATCAAGAGTCTTCTTCAAGCTTCTCCTTCAGAATTTTAAGACAGTTCTCTGTCAAGAATTCAGAAGAGTTCCTGCACCCTGAAGCAAGACTTCTTCCTGGATATTCTCTAAGCTAGGGGGAGCCTTGATTCTTTAGAGCTTTCTAGCTATGTGCAATCCACTAGCTTCTCTAATCTGTTTTAACAATAGAGAAGAAACTTTAACTCTCTCAACCTCCTGTATAAAGGGTTATTACTCCCTTCAAAAGTGAACCTTGGTGGCAGGGCACCTGATCAAAAACCTGTGTTGGATTTTGAGCTCCTGATCAATTGCTCAAAGGGTCTACTTGATCTACCTGAAGCAGATCAGTTGGTGGCAGGGAACCTAAACAAAAACCTTTAGTGGATTCCTACCAGGGTGGTAGAAGAGTGGACGTACCTATTTAGAGGGAACCACTATAAACTTCTTGTGTCGTCTGTGTTTCTTCATTTAATTATTGCACTGTGGCTGTGAGTAGAAATAACTAGGATTGCTAGTTGCTGTGATAGGACCAAAGCTCAATTGTAATTACAGTTAGCTTTCTCTAGTGCACTTCACTTTGTGTTAGGCTCTAGGGTTTCAAATATCTATAAACTCATTCCGCAAATTAACTCAATGGGAGTTGAGTAGGGTGTCATAATTTTTGAATACTCTATTCACCCCCCCCCCCCCTCTAGAGTTGTATCTATCCTCACTTTCATTAAGTTTCTTATAATTCTTGCAAATGGAACCCTGTAGACCCGACTCAAATTTTGGGGACGAAATTATATTTTTTTTGTTTATAGGATTTGTAACATCCCATGTTACATCTAGGCCCCTTAACTTAGATTGGGTTAGGCATAAGGTGGGTTTTAGGGTAATTAGCTAGGTTTGACCCTAGGTAGTGGGATGTAGCCATCGGGGCCCACTATAGGACCTAGTCAAACTAGGTCAAACTAGCCGTAATGGGAACCCTATCCACACCATGACCCCACCACATTTCCCTAACACTAAAAACAATCTAAGTAGACCCTAGGGTAGGTCGTTGGGTCACCTAATTGACCCATGTTGACCCAAGTCAACCCTAATCCCTAATTATCAAACCCACACCTAAAGACCTAATTAGTCCATGTGGGGCATCACCATGGCCTAACCCATGTTGGGTGATGCCATAGGGTTCATGACCATCAAGTGGGGCCAGCCCACTCATCAAGTTGACCAAGTCAACCTAAAAAGTCAACAAGTCAACAAATGGCCTAAAGGAAGAAAAGTGAAGGCCAAGCCCATTCCCATTGGGCAAAGCCCATGATCCAAGGCCCATGACCAGCCCAAATGACCATTGGCAGCCACTACCCCTCTGAATTTGGAGAGAGATTACATGCATGGGGGTAGTTTTGGAATTTTGGTGAAAAGTAAGAGAGAGAAAGGAGGAAATGAAGGGATGGAGGCCATGTGGCCCTCCTCCTTTCTTCCCAAGCCCTCCTCTGAGCTCCAGCAGCATTTACCAGCCATTTCCAGCAAGCTTCATGCCACATGGTATCTAGGAGGATCATCCAATGTAGAGGCCGAAATCCCCTTAATGGCAACTCACTATACAGCCAATATCAGCACATTTTAACCCTCCCATTAGCTTCAGAAGGTCCAAAGGAGTGGAATTCGATACCTAGATCGAAGCTTTTGGTGGAGAATCGGGTTCGGGAGCAAGCTCGCCAGAGAGGAGAAATTCCATAGGCACCCACTGCCACTACCGCCGTCGGGCTCTGATCAAGGTCCGTTTAGCCTCATCTCTACCCGTACTAGCTTTCTAGATCGATTAGGCGAGACATCAGGCTCAATTGAGCCCGATCTAATGTGATATTTTCATAGATTTTCGGATTTTAACGGAGTTCAAGTTCGCCGGAAACCGCCACCTCCGGCGGCCAAGTCGCCGCCAAACGTTAGCCCTCACCTCAACGAAGGTGGTGGTGGTGGTGGCCGGCCAGGGAGGTGGCCGAGTGGCCAGGAAATGACCGTGTAAGGAGCTCCAGGTCGGGCAAATCTCATCCTTTGGCTGTTTGGAGAAGATGAACAGATGCTCTTTATCCTTCTTTGAGATTAGTGTTGTTATGATGTATAGTTTTTTGTCCCTGTTTATACAGTCACTTGCATGTTAAATTTAGGGCACTTAGGGCCATGTTTAGGACTGATAATTAATATAAACTTGTATCCCTCCCTCTTAACTGTAATATGACACCCTAAACTTGTATTTTGGCCAAGTAGAGTTTCTTATAGGGCTGTTTTGCTAGGACTGGTCCTAGGCTAGGGCAGAAAGTAAAATTGATGCCCATGCCAAACCAGAAGTCCACATGGGCTGAAATTTTGGGCATGTGACCTATTTGGGCATGTCTAGCCCCACCCCAAAAATGAGAATTTTTGGGGAATAGTTTTCTATAGTTTTAGTCAAAATATTATAAATGAAATAAATGTGATTTTTGGCTTATTTCAACTCCAAAGAGCCCCAAATATTGGTGACATGTACTTAGGGTCATTATAAGTGTATGTTTAAAATTTCAGCAAATTTGGACCACTCCATGTCTGGTAAACCAACTTGCATGTGTTGGCTTGTTATAGGCTTGGTTTGCATTTAGCCTAAAATGAAATAATGTGTATTCAGCCTAATTAAGGCACCCAAAAATCATGGAATGGAATCCAGAGTTCCATTAGGGTAACAATAACCCCTCAATTTTGATTATGGGATTTTTTGGATCAAAAATCCCATTATTTGGAATTTTAAAATATTAGACCTTTTTGATAAATAAATTGGGAAATTGATTTAGCATGGAGATAAATCCCCAAATCTTGTCATGATCACAAAGAGGACATAGTTAATTCCTAGAAATTTTATTTCTCTGTTTTATGAATTTTGTAACTGGAATTATGTGGATTTACAATTTTGCCCTTATTTACATTTAATTGGAAATTGATATAAATATGCAGTAAAAAAATTGTGGAAAATTTCTAGATGTTGGGATTTGTCTCCACAATACCTCAGATTTGTAGGAATTCAGACCTTGAACTAAGATAAATAAAGGTGTATTTGATATTGTGTTTGAGTTGTATGTCTGCAGGATTTTATTGCCAAGTATAGACCAATGTCAGTCTATAATGGGTCACCAAACACAGGACCATACAACATAATTTCTCATTGTGTGATCCAAGGTGTTGTCTTATGTATAGCCTCTCTATTGGGATACACTTCATATACATGCATTTGGACTGATGGACTCTGGAGTATTGAAGACTGTCTCAGAAGAAATTTTCTAAGTCCACATACTCGAGTAGTATCTTCTATATACTCGAGTAAGTGACTTAGTACTTGAGTAGATTGGATTACATACTCGAGTAGTTCTCAAGTTACTCGAGTAAGTGTTCTGTTTGTACTCGAGTAGATCTGGACTTCTCATCTCAGAAAGTTTCTAAGTCCATATACTCGAGTAGTTCCCTGATATACTCGAGTAAGTGACTCTGTACTCGAGTAGATTGATTTTCATACTCGAGTAGGTTTGTAGTTACTCGAGTAGTTTTCCTAAGATACTCGAGTAGTTTATCTTCCCCGTACTCGAGTATTTCTAACTCTTATACTCGAGTAGCTCTTCAAGTTTTATCTGAGAATTTTTCTAAGTCTTTATACTCGAGTATATCCCTCTTATCTACTCGAGTATGTATCCTCCTATACTCGAGTATGTCCCCTCTCTCTCGAATATATCTGTTCGAAATTCCTGAATTTCTCTAAGTCCAGATTCTTCGTGTATTTTGAAGTAATCTTTTCTGATTGGTCCACGTGTCATCCTCAATTATGTTTATGACCGTTGGAGATCGCCTATAAATAGGTCCTTTCAGATTTGACTAATTACAAAAAGCTATTACAGAGTTTATTTTAAGAAACATAAAGATTCCGAAAACCCTATTTTCTCGTCCGCCACCAATACCGTTTTCGGAAGAAGCTCTGGATCATCTTCTATCAGCCGCTGCTGTCAATCTCAAATATTCTAGCGATCCAGACTCAAGAAGAATCATCCGATCTCTCCATGCTTAATCGATCTCTGATTTATTTTATCGATCGTGGTGATTCCAGATTTCATATCCGTGGATCTCTTTCCTATCTTCCTCAACTATTTCTGTCTAAGCCTAAAGTTCTCAAAGAAGAAGATAAAGTCAAAGATCCAGATCTGTGCTATTTGCTGTTTGTGTTTTCTATTCAAACAATTTTATTGTAGGAGATTTATCTCCGAGTGGAAGGAAGTTTATCTTCCGAGTGTAGATCCATTTGGATCGAGTTTTGTAGGAACGTGGTTCCGAGGTGTACGTGTCACAACCCGCATTTTCTCCGAATTTAGGAATTATCAGAGTATGAGAAAACACGCGTCATGATGCCACGTCGAGCAGGGGATAACTGCTGACGCTCAGGCAAAACCATCTACTAACTTTAAGAAAGAATTTCCTGAGTTTAATGATTAGAAAAATCAGTTATATTTTAGAGGCCGTATCCCTCGGCTCAGTGGATCACCTAGTCCACAGTTAAAAACTATACTTTACGCTGCGGAAAATACTTTATTCAGGTTTGACTTCCTAAGGAGTGCATAAGTGCCCCCAAGAGGACAGCTTATGCTATGCAAGACTCTACATTTATTTTATATTATATATAAGAAAACGAACTTTATACGTTGTTTGAAAAATAGTGATTTTAGTTTTATAAAACATGTTGATCATGCGATATACTCATAATAATAGTTGTAGTTTTAAAATAACTAACAACCTAGCATAAATCCTCCACAGAGCAAGTAGACTATCTCCAAAAAATGGTAGCAGGAAAAAGTAATATATCTAGTACGAGGGTAAAAACTACCAGTGGGCGCCAACAACCTGACACGAACTTACTGGTAAAAATGTATGTATGTAAGAAAAGTACAGAAAAACTACCTCACTAACAAGGCAACAGGATCTCCAAAGTCCAAGAGACCACCAGCAACACCACCGCAACCTAGCCACCAAACTGGCTACTATTCAGAACCTGAGGCATTCAAAAGGAGAAAGAATACCTCAGCAATAAAAACAAGGAAAAACTACATGAAAGTGTCAAGCAGGGAATAAATGAAAGAGGAAAACACACAGCAGTAAAAGTCACAACTGCCCAAAGAAAGACAATAAGAAATGCACTACGTGCGAGGAAACAACATCAATCCTGCCAAGAAACTACTTCCTGTAGAGTCTACTAAGCTACCAAGAGCCCAAAGTGCTGCAATCTACCAAGTAAGAAACTTCTAACACCCTAAGCTGTGGGAGATGGTAGTAGCAAAGACAAACAACATGGATCCGGGTTGGAGGCAAACTCAGTCCCCCAACCACCATTTCCAAGTCAACAAGCTCAAGGGTCTACATGTGAAAAACACAAGGGACCTTCCACACCCTTGCCCAGCCCGTACCTGGAGCAAGATAGAAGAATAAGGATGGCCTTGGCTAAATTACACAACACCTCCACCATGAAGAGCTTCAAACCACCACTACTAACCACGACCCACGATTCGGCCTTAAGGAAAGAAAAAAATGGCCGACAAGAAAACTCAAAATGTAATCAAGGAATTCACTCGGGAACAAAAATTGAGGTAAAGGAAAAGTGTTGAAATGACTCAACACGGCTTGGCGTTGAGTGGGACCCACTCAATGCCTACCTAGACCTTGGCGTTGAGTGAGCTAACCTCACTCAGCGCCAGAACAAGCATGGCGTTGAGTGAAGTTCACTCACTCAACGCCTCCAGCAAGAACAACTCTGGCATTGAGTGAGCTAGCCTCACTCAACGCCAAACAGGCATGGCATTGAGTGAGGTACACTCACTCAATGCCCTGGTACTTAACCACAATCAGAGAAAGTGGCGTTGAGTGAGCTGGCCTCACTCAACGCCAAAACAGCATTGGCGTTGAGTGAAGCTCACTCACTCAATGCCCTTACACTTAGCCGCAAAAGAGAACTACCGCGTTGAGTGAGTTCACCTCTCTCAACGCCAAACCAGCAATGGCATTGAGTGAGGTTAACTCACTCAACGCCCTGGCACTTAGCCGTAAATAGGCAATTCTGCGGCGTTGAGTGAGCTAACCTCACTCAACACCAAAATAGCAATGGCGTCGAGTGAGGTCGTCTCACTCAACGCCAGAAGTTCTGGCCGTAAAGAAGGGTTGTGGGGTTGAGTGAGTCTGCCTCACTCAACGCCAAAGCAGAAATGGCGTTGAGTGAGGTCAACTCTCTCAACGTCACGATACTTGGCTGCAAACTTGCCTTCGGCGTTGAGTGAGGCCACCTCACTCAACACCAAACCAGGAATGGCGTTGAGTGAGGTCAACTCATTCAACTCCAAAGTACTTAGCCTCAGAAAAGGATATGGCATTGAGTGAGCACACCTCACTCAACGCCAAAGTACTTGGCTGCACAGAAGTGATAAGTCACTAATTATAGTTATTTTCATATAGTTTTTATTTAATTAATAATAAGATTATAATTATATTTTAGTAATTATGGTTCTAATTGCTTTATTTTCATATTTCAGGTAAATATGAGCTGTGAATAGCAATTTGGAGCTTGCTGTACTGATCAGGAGTTGAAACGGAGAAAATGATCATTTTTTGTCACAGATAGCTAAACTTCAAATGGTCATAACTTTCAAACCAGGAAGAGTTACGGGACGTGCAACTAGTCAACGGAAAGAGGACGACGTCCTCTACAATTCTGGAGAATTTCACAAGTACACGCCCATAACACGGGCGTGACATTTGAGACATGGGCGTGTCTAGGTAAAAAAAAACAGATTTCTCCAGAAAGCTTCCCTGAACAATTATGGGACTTTTTTCTAAGGACACGCCCCCTGTCACGGGCGTGACCTAGGGCATGACCTACCCGAAACTGCGAAATTAATCCCAGATTTCGCCGTTTCCAACCGTTTTGCTGGCCCAGTCAGACACGCCCTAGGTCACGGGCGTGACCTAGGGCGTGACCACTTCAGAAACAGCAGAATTACTTCCCGCCGTTCCCATTCCCGCCAATTCCTGTAACATACTAGACATGCCCTAGGTCACGGGCGTGACCTAGGGGCGTGACCAGCAAAATGGCGATTTTTTGCGGTTTTTCTCCAACGTTCCCGGGCTTTCAAGACTGCAGTTTCCGAGCCTGACACGCCCCAGGTCACGGGCGTGACCAATGGGCATGACTCCCAAGCAGAAAAATCTATAAATTCCAGACGTGTTTAAAAGTTCAGAGGGGGGATTAGGAGAAATTTTAGGAGTATGTTGTAGCTTAGATTACTGTCTTTATGCATTTCTTTTATGTAATTTCAATTTCATAGTTTAGATTTCAATTCAAGCATTTCGTTTTTTGCAAACATGTTCTTCTTTCCCTTCTTTTTATGTAACTTTTATATTATGTCAACTAGCTAATTTCTTTAGTACTTGATCATGATTATCTTTGAATAAAACTCTTTTTGTCAAACCTTTTTACCACTATCGATTTATCTTTGAATTATATTTTGTCGAATTCATATTTCGCGAGTATGTTCTTCGATTCTAGATCCGTATCCTAAATGACCGAGAGGTTGCGGATACGAGTAGATCGCTCAAGGAAAAAAGGAGTTGAATGCACTCCTCGAGAGAGGATGACATAAATCTGCCGGATTGGAGTCAAATCCAATAGAGGGGATTCACCGCCTAAAGCAAGCTTAGGGGTTTCGACTGGTCGAGAGTTCTTAATTGATCAACCTAAGGTTAGTCAGAAGCATGAGCTCGAGAGAGATGCTTTTGTACGTTAGGAACGTCCACGGTCGAGGTGAGTAAATTAGAGTTTGTGTTTTATAAAAGGTTTATTCAAAGTGAGTCTAGTTCAAGTGCTCGTTGTTAGTTTATTTTCTTTCTTCTTTAGTTTAATTTACCCATTTTGATACTTAGATAAAATAATATTAATTTGCGTGAGTAGAAGTACTCAACAGGCCCCGAGTCTAATACGACATTTCCTATACTATATTTCGATAGGTACACTTGCCTATTTGAGATTATAGTTTGGATAATATTTTAAAACTATAGAAAATCTTCATCAAGTTTTTGGCACCGTTGCCGGGGACTATTTTGTTGATATTTTGAAAACGCGAATTGTATTACTTTTATCCCTCTTTTTCTCTATCACCATTTCTCTTTTTAATTTTCTTTTTCAAATTCATTTCAATTAGCTAACGGTTGTTTTTTTCTTCTTTTATAAAAAAAATGTTATCACAATTGACCGCTAAAATTGTCGAGCTTACACACAAAGTAAATCTTTTGAAAGCCGCAAGACAAAGCCAAATTGTTTGTTATTATTGTGGTGGTTCTCATCAAAGTGAATATTGTTATCATTATAATTTTTATCAAAATCTTTCTTATGAAAATAATTTTTATAATAATTATGAAAATAACTATTCTCACTTTTATGATAATTCTTTTTCTAATTTTTATGAAAATAATTTTTCCAATCCTTCTAATTTTCATGAAAATACTTTTTCGAATTAAAATATAAATAATTATTTCGATTTAAAAAATTCTTCTTCCATCTCGGATGTTGGTTTTTCTTGTTCGCAAGATCAACCGGGAAACTTCCCGAGTGATGAAAATAATTATTTAGATCCGAATTTTTATCCTTCTTTTATCACACCACACACTTCTTCTTCTTCTAATTTTGGGGACTTTACACAATTTCAAGTTGATACTCCCCAAAATTTAGAAGAAATTATCACTTGTTCTACTAATTTTTCTCCTTCTTTAAATATTTCACCTATGGTGGAACATGAATCTTCATGTACCCCCTTGGTGTCTTAATCAAAGGAGGAAGAAGAATTATTATATCAAAAATTTATTAATTTTATTGGCACACCGGACGAAGTAGAAGAAGAACATGTGTCTCCTCCTACGACTTCCAATTTTTCTCCTCCGTGCACAATTTATGACTTTTTAGGAGCAAAAATATTTGATCCTGATGCGTCCAATGATTTTATTTCCAGTAAATTTTTGGATAAAAAATTAATTTTAGAAAATAAACAACCGGAGCCTAATCTTATACCTTCGCAAGAGCCTCCTCCTTGCGAAGATTCTTCTAAAACGCTTACTTTTGATTTTCCTTATACTAACGATTGTCATGTAGAAGAGGGGCCGTTGCAATTAAACGTCATCCACAATCCATTTGCCGCTCCTCTACAAAAATTCAAATCACCTCACGTATGGATCGGTGATTTGAATCTAAATTTTCCAGTCAACTACAAGAAGGAAAATCAAGAAGAAAGCGGAGGAGTAGCCAGGCAAGCAACTTTGGCATCTTCGCCAAAGCATGAATTAAGGGAGTTACCCGTTCACTTTAATTTTTATTTTCCATTTTCTTAATCCAAACCGTCTAGCTTAAAGACGGGAAAAAGAAAAGCGCTCTTGGGAGACACCCCTTGATTATCTTTAAATCATTGCAATTTACTTTTTTTTATGCATTTGTCCCCCTCCTACTTGGCTTGTAAACATTGGGGACAATATTTATTTTTAAGTATGAGGGTGGACTCCATTTCATGCTTTTATTTCAAAAAAAAAATGAAGAAAATCTTTAAAAATACAAAAAAAATTGTTTTCTTTTCATTTTTAAAAAATACAAAAAAAAATAGAAAATCAAAAATTAATTTCTTGGAAAGGGCCGTGTTGGGCTTTCATCCCACAAAGCCTCCTAGTACCTTGCAAACCCGTCACTAGGTAGTCCTTTGGAAGTCCAAGAAATAACAAAAAAAATTAGGATTTTAATTTATCTTTTCATTGTTTTAGTATTATTATCTTAAAAAAAATTCAAAAAATATAAATAAACCCCTACTTAATTTTATGTGATTTTCATCAATTTAATTGAGTTTATTTATAGATTTTTTATAATTTTTAAATTGCTATTCTTTTATTTAATCATAGTTAGTTAAATTAATTTTTAGCGATTTAATTTTGAGAAATAAACTTATGAATTAATTTTGTTTAAGGAACCTTATTTACTTCTTTTTCTCTTAATTCTAATTAGTTTCAATTTTATAGTGTTTAGTTTAACAATCTTTTGATTTTAATTATAATCATTTATGCTTAAAGATTCTTAGGAAATTCTAAATTTACTATAGTTGCTCTCTAATTATTTTAATTTAATCTAAATTTTGTGTAACCTTCCCTTTGTTTTAAATTTTCTTGTTAGATCATATGTCATAGGGATGAGAGGATAAAATTCATCATCCCTTGGTACACATATGCAATTTTTTATTTTGGTTTGATCATATTTCATGGGACTTATAAATTCCTTGGTACACATATGCAATCCCCAAATAAAAAAATAGGAGTAAAAGAATAAAATTCATTACTCCCATTTAATTTTTGTTTTGATTTGAAGAGAAAAAATATTTGTTCATATGTCATGGAAAATGAGAGGATAAAATCCATCATTTTCTTGGTAAACATATGCAAATATCAAAACAAAAAATGTGTGGGGTGAGAGGATAAAATTGATCACCCCCAATCTAAAAACTCTTCATTTTCCTTTTCCCCAAATCCTAAAAAAATGATTTTAGAAGTAAATTAAAATACTAAGAGAGCATAAGTAGTAGTTAAAAATTTCTTACAAGTTTCTTTTTAGTAATAATGTGAATAATTTTAATCTAATTTTGTTTGCTAAATTACTTAATTTTGAATTCTAATTAATTTATATGAGAAATTTTTGCTAAATACCTTTCTCTGTACATTTTAATTTCATAGTTTAGGATTTAATATTTAAATCGATAAATTTTATTTTTAACTTTATTTTGATTTAATAAATTTTTAGTTTAAATAAAAAAAATATAAATTTCTTATAAGTACTTCTCATAGTTTTGCTCTGAAATAGCAAAAGATTAAGTATGAGGGTATTTGATAAGTCACTAATTATAGTTATTTTCATATAGTTTTTATTTAATTAATAATAAGATTATAATTATATTTTAGTAATTATGGTTCTAATTGCTTTATTTTCATATTTCAGGTCAATATGAGCTGTGAATAGCAATTTGGAGCTTGCTGGACTGATCAGGAGTTGAAACGGAGAAAATGATCATTTTTTGTCACGGATAGCTGAACTTCAAATGGTCATAACTTTCAAACCAGGAAGAGTTACGGGGCGTGCAACCAGTAAATAGAAAGAGGACGACGTCCTCTACAATTCTAGAAAATTTCACAAGTACACGCCCGTAACACGGGCGTGACATTTGAGTCACGGGCGTGTCTAGGTAAAAAAAAACAGATTTCTCCAGAAAGCTTCCCTGAACAATTATGGGACTTTTTTCTAAGGAAATGCCCCTTGTCACGGGCGTGACCTAGGTTGTGGCCTACCCGAAACTGCGAAATTAATCCCAGATTTCGCCATTTCCAATCATTTTGCTGGCCCAGTCAGACATGCCCTAGGTCACGGGCGTGACCTAGGGCGTGACCACTTCAGAAACAACAGAATTACTTCCCGCCGTTCCCATTCCCGCAGTTTCCTGTAATAGACTAGACATGCCCTAGGTCACAGGCATGACCTAGGGGCGTGACCCGCAAAACGGCGATTTTTGGCGGTTTTTCTCCAACGTTCTCGGGCTTTCAAGACTGCAGTTTTCGAGCCTGACACGCCCCAGGTCACGGGCGTGACCAATGGGCGTGACTCCCAAGCAGAAAAATCTATAAATTCCAGACGTGTTTAGAAGATCAGAGGGGGGATTAGGAGCCAATTTTAGGAGTATGTTGTAGCTTAAATTACTGTCTTTATGCATTTCTTTTATGTACTTTCAATTTCATAGTTTAGATTTCAATTCAAGCATTTCGTTTTTTGCAAACATGTTCTTCTTTCCCTTCTTTTTATGTAACTTTTATATTATGTCAACTAGCTAATTTCTTTAGTACTTGATCATGATTATCTTTGAATAAAACTCTTTTTGTCAAACCTTTTTACCACTATCGATTTATCTTTGAATTATATTTTGTCGAATTCATATTTCGCGAGTATGTTCTTCAATTCTAGATCCGTATCCTAAATGACCGAGAGGTTGCGGATACGAGTAGATCGCTCAAGGAAAAAAGGAGTTGAATGCACTCCTCGAGAAAGGACGACATAAATCTGCCGGATTGGAGTCAAATCCAATAGAGGGGTTCACCGCCTAAAGCAAGCTTAGGGGTTTCGACTGGCTGAGAGGTCTTAATCGATAAACCTAAGGTTAGTCAGAAGCATGAGCTCGAGAGAGACGCTTTTGTACGTTAGGAACCTCCACGGCCGAGGTGAGTAAATTAGAGTTTGTGTTTTATAAAAGGTTTATTCAAAGTGAGTCTAGATCAAGTGCTCGTTGTTAGTTTATTTTCTTCCTTCTTTAGTTTAATTTACCCATTTTGATACTTAGATAAAATAATATTAATTTGCGTGAGTAGAAGTACTCAACAGGCCCCGAGTCTAATATGACATTTCCTATACTATATTTCGATAGGTACACTTGCATATTTGAGATTATAATTATGATAATATTTTAAAACTATAGAAAATCTTCATCAAGAAGCGACGGTGTTGAGTGAGTCCACCTCACTCAACGCCAATATCGAAATGGCATTGAGTGAGGTCGACTCACTCAACGCCAAAACAGTAAGCTTCTCAGGAAAACCGCGGCGTTGAGTGATCTTGCCTCACTCGACGCCAAAACAGAAATGGAATTTAGTGAGGTCGACTCACTCAACGCCAAAGTACTTAGCCGCTAGTAGGGGCTGTGGCGTTGAGTGAGTCCACCTCACTCAACGCCCCAGTACTTAGAAATATTCTGACTGGCTACAGCTGCGGCGTTTAGTGTATGCACCACACTCAACGCCAAATCCGCAAAGGCTTTGAGTGTGTGACCACACTCAACGCCGGCCAGACAGAACTCAAAAAGGCTCATACCAACAACACAGCAGGCATCCCCTTCTCTCTCTCTCGGCTTCACCCGCAAGCCACCAACCAGACAGCAATCTAGAATAAACTGATGGCATTACACCAGCGGGTTGAGCACCAATAGCACAAAGAAGGGGGGCTCATGGGAGAATCTAAGCCCAAAATTCAGCAAGAAAAAGAGAACATGCTTGGCTTCTACCTAAGGGCTAACCGAGAAATTTCAACATTCAAGAAAACAACAATGGCAAGGGCAAGAACACCACTTGCCTCGATTTCCAACGAAGCTTGGACTGCTTTCCCTCTACTTACTTGGCACTAGCAGCAGCAGCACCTAAAACATACTCCCGTACATTAATGGCGGAAAAACCTCGAGACCAAAATCCCAAATCTCCTAAAAACTCCACGAAAATCGAATATCTTACCGTCGAAACGTAGATCTGAGCGAGAGCAAGACAATGCCGCTTTCAGAATCGAAATCCGTCAACGAACACTCCCAGAATCACCATCCGAAAGCTAGGGCAGCCCGTCATTCCGCCTCTGATTTCCGCGAAATAGGAACAACGGTTTTCTTTTGGTCTTGGGAAGAAGGAGAAAGGAGAAGTGGGCCCACCACTTCTTAATAAGGCTTTTATAACTGCTTAGCCATGTCGGTTCAGCCTAACTGTAGCCCAGCCGCCGGTTAACTCAGCTTAAAAATCAAATTTCAAATTTGATTTTGCTAATAGCACACCCAAAACGACGCGAAAACCGAACTACCTCGGAATTCAACGAAATTCGCACCGTAGCTAAATACCCATGCTACGAACACAACGACGAAGTCGAAATTAAATTTCGACGAACAGAACTCGAGTTATAACCTCCTAAAGCCAAAACACAAGCATCCCCCACGAGGCCACACCGGGTCACACAAAACGACTCGGCTTGCTAGGGAGTCCTTGCCTATAGGCTACAAGATAGGACACTAAGTTCTAAGGAGCTAAACCACACTCCACAAATGGCACAAGCCATGAAGACACGTCACCGTAACACTGAACGAGAATAAAATAGTCACAAAAAAAAATCGGGAGCGTTACAGTAACGCCCCTTAAAGAAAGTTTCGTCCCGAAACTTTACGCACAACACTCCTACTAAAGAAGAAAAAGTAACAAACAGGTGTTACAAGAAGGAAAAAATACCGATCAAAATCAGGGAAATAGGTGAGGGTAAGCTTTCCTCATGGCCGACTCTTGATCCCAAGTCGCGCTCTCCAAATCCTGATTCCTCCAAAGAACTTTCACCATCGGAATAGACTTCCTTCACAGCACCCGTTCCTGAGTATCCAAAATACAGACCAGCACTTCAACAAAAGAGAGGTTGGGCTCCAACTGGGGCACAACGTCCAAGACTTGGCCACTGCTGCGCACACACTTCCGCAATTGACGAACATGGAAAACATTATGAACACCTAGGAAGTTTGCTGGAAAATCCAACCTGTAAGCTGGCATGCCAATCCGCTCCAAAATCTTAAACGGGCCCACATACCTCGGGTCCAATTTCCGATTCTTACCAAACCACTTTACACTATCCATCGGGGAAACCTTAAGAAATACAAGGTCCCCTATAGAAAACTCCAAGGCAGACCAATGCCGATTGGCGTTCTTCTCATACCTCTCCTGAGCTATTCGAAGCTTCTCTCGAATAAGCTTCACTGCGACTTCCATTTCATCAAGCGCATCAGGACCCAATAAAGGCCTCTCACCAGCCTCAGCCCAAAACAACGGAGTTCTGCAGTGCCTCCCATACAAGGTTTCAAAAGGATCCATCTGCAAGCTTTCCTGATAACTGTTGTTGTATGCAAGTTCCATAAGTCGCAGCCGCTCATCCCACGCTCCACCATGGTAAAAAATGTAGCATCGGATTATATCCTAGACTATCTGGTTCACCCGCTCTGTTTGCCCATTTGTATGTGGGTGATAAGCAGTAGAATACCTCAGATCCGTACCCAAACCCTCCTTCAGACTCTTCCAAAAACGAGAAGTAAACTGGGAGTCTCGATCAGAAATGATACTCACAGGCACACCATGCAGTCAGATGACTTCATCCAAGTACAACCCCGCTATCTTCTTCATCGGGTAATCAATCTTATATGGCACAAAGTGCGCACACTTCGTCAGTCTACCACTATGACCCAGACAGAATCAAATCCCCTCGGTGATTTCGGTAAGCCCGTGATGAAATCCATAGTTATACTTTCCCACTTCCAAGTCGGGATATCTAACGAAGTCAACCTGCCACTAGGCATTTCATGATTGGCCTTTACACGCTTGTAAGTGTGGCACTCAACAACAAACCGGGCTACATCACCTTTCATGCGATACCACCAGGTAATTTGCTTTAAGTCACGATACATCTTCGTAGATCCTGGATGGTAGGAAACGCTGGATCCATGAGCCTCTCTGCATATCATACCTCTAATGTCCCCAACAGCGGGGATGCAAAATCTGTCGCGGTACTTCAAAGTACCCGCATCATCGATAGAAAAGTCTGGAAACTCCCCCTTCTCGGTCCTGGTGAATAAGTGTAGAAGATCCGGATCGTCCTTCTAGTGCAGTCTGGTAATAGAAATCCAGGACGGCTCTACCACTGATAAGCTACTCTGCAAGCCACAGCATCCCACTAATATATCCATAAGGAGAAACTCCTCCACTAAACGATCGGCGGTGAGATTAAAGATCTTTACCATCTTACGGCTCAGGGCGTCGGCCACCACATTGGCCTTGCCTGGATGATACTGGATCTCAACGTCATAATCAGCCACATACTCTAGCCATCGCCGCTGGCGCATATTCAACTCCTTCTGCGTGAACATGTACTTCAGGCTCTTATGGTCGGTGAAGAATTTGCACTAAGCCCCATAAAGTAGGTGTCTCCAAATCTTCAACGCATAAATAACCGTTGCGAACTCGATTTCATGCGTAGGATAATTCTTCTCATAAGTCTTCAGCTGTCTTGACCCAGAGGGAATCACTTTTCCAATCTGCATTAACACACAACCTAGACCTACATGCGAAGCATCCATGTAAACATCATAATCCACCCCTTCAGTAGGACGGGTCAGAACGGGAGCAGTGCACAATCTCCTCTTTAACTCCAGGAAGGCTTCTTCGCACCTCTCGCTCAAAACAAAAGCCACGTTCTTCTGAGTCAGCTTGGTCAAAGGTGCAGCTAGGGAAGAGAAACCCTCCACGAACCTCCTGTAGTAGCCAGCCAACCTTAGGAAACTCCTGATCTCCTTAGGCGTATTCGGCCTACTCCAATCCATCACCGCTGCGACCTTTTCTGGGTCGACCGAGATCCCATCCTTGTTCACCACATGGCCTAGAAATTAAACCTGAGGCAACAAAAATTCGCACTTGCTCAGCTTGGCGAATAACTTGTGGTTCCTCAACTCCGATAAAACCAAGCACAGATGCTGCTCATGCTCCTCAGCACTGCGAGAATAAACCAACACGTCATCGATGAAGACCACCACAAATTTGTCTAAGAAATCCTTGAACACACGGTTCATCATATCCATGAAGGATGATGGTGCGTTGGTCAAATCAAACGACATCACCAAAAACTCAAAGTGTCCATGCCTCGATCTAAATGCAGTTCGTGGAATATCTTCCTCATGGATCCTGAGCTGATGATAGCCAGAACGAAGATCGATCTTGGAGAACACCGTGCTACCGCGCAACTGGTCAAACAAATCATCGATCCTTGGTAGAGGGTACCTGTTCTTAATAGTGACTTTATTCAACTCCCTATAGTCGATGCAAAGACGCATTGACCCATCTTTCTTCTTCACAAACAGCACAGGAGCACCCCAAGGCGACGAACTCTGCCTGATAAATCCCTTTGCCAACAGCTCATCCAATTGAACTCACAACTGCTCTAACTCACGAGGGGCCATCTGGTACGACGCCTTAGATATAGGACGCGTACCCGGCTCTAAATCAATCACAAACTCCACATCCCGCTCGGGAGGAAGACCAGGAAGATCATCCGGAAAAAACATCGGCGAAACCACGAACAACTGGAATCTCCTCCAAGCGAGGTACACTAACAACGGTCCCAACCACCGAGACCAAACAAGCAAAACAATCCGAAAGAAACAGCTTCTGAGCACATACCGTAGAGATAACAAGAGAATCCTGGCACAGATCAACATACACACTTCCGAGCTGACCGTCATCCTAGATGAAGTCCAAGCGCTTCCCTTTGCACTGAAAGACTGCATCATACCTAGACAGCCAATCCATGCCCAAAATAATATCAAATTCCTCCAGATTAATCATCTTCAGGTCTGCCTTCGCAAGGAAGTCCCCCAACAAAACAGGGTAATCTAACATGCCTAAATTTGACAACACAGATTCACTAGAGGGGAACTTGACACGGAAGGTCTCCCAAACTCGATCTAAAGTCAACCGATGTCGCTCCACAAAGGCTCTAGCCACGAATGAGTGGGTAGCGCCGGAGTCAAATAGAACACGCGCCCAGTGGTTCCTCACCTTAAATTTTCCTATAGGAGCATATAAAACTAAGGAACTACCACAACAATACTGCAAAAATTCTAGTAAACAAGAACAAAACCTTCAGGCTGGAAAGACAACTAACCTGAGATGACCTGAGTCGATGCTTGAGCCTCCTCGGAAGAGATCACGTTCAGCTTTCCCTTGCCCTTGTCCACCCGCTAAGGTGGAGGTAGCGCCTGAAGTGGAACTGCATGAAGAACAGGCTGGGCCTGAGGACACCTAGCCTTGATGTGTCCCTTCTGCCCATACTGATAGCAGACTTTATCCTTGGACCAGCACTGGGCAGCATCATGCCCGGGTCGCTTGCAAATAAAACAGGAGACATCCCTCCTAGGAGCACCCTGAATCGCATGAACCTACTCCTTCTTCTGAGGTTCAGCCTTCTTGAAACATCTCTCGACAGGGTGGCCTGACCGGCCACAGAAGCTGCACACCACTTTGCTCTTCTTTCCTGGAGCAGCACCGGGTATCTGGGGTTTCTTCTCTTCCACTGACTTCCTCTTGTCCTTCCTCATTTACTGGCCTCTGCTCTTTGCGTTCTCAATAGCCTCCACCTTCAGAGCCACCTCCACTACTCCTGCATAAGTCTCTGACCCATAATCACTGATCAACTGCTGCACCTCTCTCCTCAAACCACCGAGAAATCGCTTAGCCCGTTCGGCCTCAATGTTGGCCAATATAGGGGCAAAATAACTCAACTTGCTGAACTCTATCTCATACTCACCCACCATGAATTGCCTTTGCTTCAGATGGAGGATGTCGTACATGAGGCGGTCATGCTCGACCGAGGGTAAGAACTTCCTCAACAGCATCTCCTTGAACACTTCCCAAGAGCATCCAGCTACCAAGCTCTCCTTCTCTCTCAGCCACCAACTCTTAGCCAAACCTTTAAGCTGATAGGCGGCTATCATCACCCTCTAATCATCTGCAATTCCTGAGTACGAGAACATCTCCTCCATGGAGATCAGCCAGTCGTCTATCACCATGAAATCTACCTTCCCGTCATAAGTGGGAGGACTCAGACTCTGAAACTGCGAGATGAAGGATATCTCTATTGGCACCACCATTAGAGGTCTTAGGGGTGCAGGAGGAGGAGGGACAGCTAACCCCCCTGCAGGACGTTGCACTCCCTAAGTCTGACCTGCCACAACCACCACCAGGGACTGAATTTGGGCCTGCATCTCTACCATTTGTCTGCTCATGGCATCGCTACTCTGCCGCAGGCTCTCGATCACCGCGTCATTCTGAGCTATAGATGGTTCACCCTCAGACAGGGGAGTCGATCTAGTCGAAGGACGTCTCGCCATCCTAAAATCATAACAACACTAGTTAGATCCTATTACAACAGCTAGAACCAACTACAAGTACAGACAATACATATATAGATATAACTTAAAGCTGCTAAACTTGCTCTGAGAGTTTATCTTCTTACAACAAAATGATGTTATGCCCTAACCGAGGATGGTTAACCACGACCATGCTAATTCATGTGCCTAGATCGGGAATGCATTACTTTATATTACTTTTGACTTGAAAGCTTATGTGTGTACATATGTCATCCTGCGAGTCTTTAGCTTGGCACGTTTTGCTTATGCAATGTTATGTTATGCCTTATTGTGCTATGCATTCTAAAAAGGCCCTAATGCAAGTTATGAGCGGCGTACGCATGAAAATGTTATGCATCCCATACTACATAACATTCGCATGCAATGGAAAAGAAAACGTGCTAGACGCAGCCATGTGGTGAGGTTATGCATCCCATACTACATAACCCTCACATGTTGCCCCTATGGTGGATCCATATACGAACACATATTATGCATACCATACTACATAATATGCCTCGTATACTTCATGTTATGCTATGAGTGTAGTGTTCGTGCTTTTGCCAAGACGTGCTGATGACATATCGGTGTGTGAATGACATGATGCTGAACTACTAAAGCAATCAAAGGAAGGTTTCCCGACTAACTTGTCAAGAAACCTCCCTCTGATACCAACTGTCACAACCCGCATTTTCTCCGAATTTAGGAATTATCAGAGTATGAGAAAACACGCGTCATGATGCCACGTCGAGCAGGGGATAACTGCTGACGCTCAGGCAAAACCATCTACTAACTTTAAGAAAGAATTTCATGAGTTTAATGATTAGAAAAATCAGTTATATTTTAGAGGCCGTATCACTCGGCTCAGTGGATCACCTAGTCCACAGTTAAAAACTATACTTTATGCTGCGGAAAATACTTTATTCAAGTTTGACTTCCTAAGGAGTGCATAAGTGCCCCCAAGAGGACAGCTTATGCTATGCAAGACTCTACATTTATTTTATATTATATATAAGAAAACGAACTTTATACGTTGTTTGGAAAATAGTGATTTTAGTTTTATAAAACATGTTGATCATGCGATATGCTCATAATAATAGTTGTAGTTTTAAAATAACTAACAACCTAGCATAAATCCTCCATAGAGCAAGTAGACTATCTCTAAAAAATGGTAGCAGCAAAAAGTAATATATCTAGTACGAGGGTAAAAACTACCAGTGGGCGCCAACAACCTGACACGAACTTACTGGTAAAAATGTATGTCTGTAAGAAAAGTACAGAAAAACTACCTCACTAACAAGGCAACAGGATCTCCAAAGTCCAAGAGACCAACAGCAACACCACCGCAACCTAGCCACCAAACTGGCTACTATTCAGAACCTGAGGCATTCAAAAGGAGAAAGAATACCTCAGCAAGCAAAACAAGGAAAAACTACATGAAAGTGTCAACCAGGGAATAAATGAAAGAGGAAAACACACAGCAGTAAAAGTCACAACTGCCCAAAGAAAGACAATAAGAAATGCACTACGTGCGAGGAAACAACATCAATCCTGCCCAGAAACTACATCCTGCAGAGTCTACTAAGCTACCAAGAGCCCAAAGTGCTGCAATCTACCAAGTAAGAAACTTCTAACACCCTAAGCTGTGGGAGATGGTAGTAGCAAAGACAAAAAACATGGATCCGGGTTGGAGGCAAACTCAGTCCCCCAACCACCATTTCCAAGTCAACAAGCTCAAGGGTCTACATGTGAAAAACACAAGGGACCTTCCACCCCCTTGCCCAGCCCGTACCTGGAGCAAGATAGAAGAATAAGGACGGCCTTGGCTAAATTACACAACACCTCACCCATGAAGAGCTTCAAACCACCACTACTAACCACGACCCACGATTCGGCCTTAAGGAAAGAAAAAAATGACCGACAAGAAAACTCAAAATGTAATCAAGGAATTCACTCGGGAACGAAAATCGAGGTAAAGGAAAAGTGTTGAAATGACTCAACACGGCTTGGTGTTGAGTGGGACCCACTCAATGCCTACCTAGACCTTGGCGTTGAGTGAGCTAGCCTCACTCAGCGCCAGAACAAGCATGGCGTTGAGTGGAGTTCACTCACTCAACGCCTCCAGCAAGAACAACTCTGGCGTTGAGTGATCTAGCCTCACTCAACGCCAAAATAGGCATGGCATTAAGTGAGGTACACTCACTCAACGCCCTGGTACTTAACCACAATCAGAGAAAGTGGCATTGAGTGAGCTGGCCTCACTCAACGCCAAAACAGCAATGGCGTTGAGTGAAGCTCACTCACTCAATGCCCTTACACTTAGCCGCAAAAGAGAACTACCACGTTGAGTGAGTTCACCTCACTCAACACCAAACCAGCAATGGTATTGAGTGAGGTTAACTCACTCAATGCCCTGACACTTAGCCGTAAATAGGCAATTCTGCGGCGTTGAGTGAGCTAACCTCACTCAACGCCAAAACAGCAATGGCATTGAGTGAGGTCGTATCACTCAATGCCAGAAGTTCTGGCCGCAAAGAAGGGTTATGGGGTTGAGTGAGTCTGCCTCACTCAACGCCAAAGCAGAAATGGCGTTGAGTGAGGTCAACTCTCTCAACGCCACGATACTTGGCCGCAAACTTGCCTTCGGCGTTGAGTGAGGCCACCTCACTCAACGCCAAACCAGGAATGGCGTTGAGTGAGGTCAACTCATTCAACGCCAAAGTACATAGCCTCAGAAAAGGCTATGGCGTTGAGTGAGCACACCTCACTCAACGCCAAAGTACTTGGCTGCACAGAAGTGATAAGTCACTAATTATAGTTATTTTCATATAGTTTTTATTTAATTAATAATAAGATTATAATTATATTTTAGTAATTATGGTTCTAATTGCTTTATTTTCATATTTCAGGTAAATATGAGCTGCGAATAGCAATTTGGAGCTTGCTGGACTGATCAAGAGTTGAAACGGAGAAAATGATCATTTTTTGTCACGGATAGCTGAACTTCAAATGGTAATAACTTTCAAACCAGGAAGAGTTACGGGACGTGCAACCAGTCAACGGAAAGAGGACGACGTCCTCTATAATTCTGGAGAATTTCACAAGTACACGCCCGTAACGCGGGCATGACATTTGAGTCACGGGCGTGTCTAGGTCAAAAAAAATAGATTTCTCCAGAAAGCTTCCCAGAACAATTATGGGACTTTTTTCTAAGGACAAGCCCCCTGTCACGGGCGTGACCTAGGGAGTGACCTACCCGAAACTGCGAAATTAATCCCAGATTTTGCCGTTTCCAACCGTTTTGCTGGCCCAGTCAGACACGCCCTCGGTCACGGGCGTGACCTAGGGCGTGACCACTTCAGAAACAGCAGAATTACTTCCCGCCATTCCCATTCCCGCCGTTTCCTATAACAGACTAGACATGCCCTAGGTCACGGGCGTGACCTAGGGGCGTGACCCGCAAAACGGCAATTTTGGCTGTTTTTCTCCAACGTTCCCGGGCTTTCAAGACTGCAGTTTCCGAGCCTGACACGCCCCATGTCACGGGAGTGACCAATAGGCGTGACTCCCAAGCAGAAAAATCTATAAATTCCAGACGTGTTTAAAAGATCAGAGGGGGGATTAGGAGCCAATTTTAGGAGTATGTTGTAGCTTAGATTACTGTCTTTAGGCATTTCTTTTATGTAATTTCAATTTCATAGTTTAGATTTCAATTCAAGCATTTCGTTTTTTGCAAACATGTTCTTCTTTCCCTTCTTTTTATGTAACTTTTATATTATATCAACTAGCTAATTTCTTTAGTACTTGATCATGATTATCTTTGAATAAAACTCTTTTTGTCAAACCTTTTTACCACTATCGATTTATCTTTGAATTATATTTTGTCGAATTCATATTTCGCGAGTATGTTCTTCAATTCTAGATCCGTATCCTAAATGACCGAGAGGTTGCGGATACGAGTAGATCGCTCATGGAAAAAAGGAGTTGAATGCACTCCTCGAGAGAGGACGACATAAATCTGCCGGATTGGAGTCAAATCCAATAGAGGGGATCACCGCCTAAAGCAAGCTTAGGGATTTCGACTGGCCGAGAGGTCTTAATCAATCAACCTAAGGTTAGTCAGAAGCATGAGCTCGAGAGAGACGCTTTTGTACGTTAGGAACCTCCACGGTCGAGGTGAGTAAATTAGAGTTTGTGTTTTATAAAAGGTTTATTCAAAGTGAGTCTAGATCAAGTGCTCGTTGTTAGTTTATTTTCTTTCTTCTTTAGTTTAATTTACCCATTTTGATACTTAGATAAAATTATATTAATTTGCGTGAGTAGTACTCAACAGGCCCCGAGTCTAATACGACATTTCCTATACTATATTTTGATAGGTACACTTTCCTATTTGAGATTATAGTTTGGATAATATTTTAAAACTATAGAAAATCTTCATCAAGTTTTTGGCGCCGTTGCCGGGGACTATTTTGTTGATATTTTGAAAACGCGAATTGTATTACTTTTATCCCTCTTTTTCTCTATCACCATTTCTCTTTTTAATTTTCTTTTTCAAATTCATTTCAATTAGCTAACGGTTGTTTTTTTTTCTTCTTTTATAAAAAAAATGTTATCACAATTGGCCGCTAAAATTGCCGAGCTTACACACAAAGTAAATCTTTTGAAAGCCGCAAGACAACGCCAAATTGTTTGTTATTATTGTGGTGGTTCTCATCAAAGTGAATATTGTTATCATTATAATTTTTATCAAAATCTTTCTTATGAAAATAATTTTTATAATAATTATGAAAATAATTATTCTCACTTTTATGATAATTCTTTTTCTAATTTTTATGAAAAAAAAATTTCCAATCCTTCTAATTTTCATGAAAATACTTTTTTGAATTCAAATATGAATAATTATTTCGATTTAAAAAATTCTTCTTCCATCTCAGATGTTGGTTTTTCTTATTCGCAAGATCAACCGGGAAACTTCCCGAGTGATGAAAATAATTATTTAGATCCGAATTTTTATCCTTCTTTTATCACACCACACACTTCTTCTTCTAATTTTGGGGACTTTACATAATTTCAAGTTGATACTCCCCAAAATTTAGAAGAAATTATCACTTGTTCTATGATAATACGTTTTGTAGCCTAAACTATTATCGTTTTTTATATTTTATATTGTACAAATTATGTCTATTATTAGTTTATTTTTATCCTTTTTATGTAAATTTTATTGCCACTAACTTTTTCCTGTCTTTTTGCAGGTTTTCAGAAAAATTGCCAAAATGGCCTGTCACGCCCCCCTGTCACGCCCTCCCTGGGCGTGACCTAGGGCGTGTCACCCGATCCCGAGGACACCTGACGAAAGGGACAGAAAACGGTCAAAACCGCTGTCACGCCCCCCTGTCACGCCCTCCCTGGGCGTGTCACCGGGCGTGACCAGGGGCGTGTCGCCCTCTGCTGCAAAGCTGCCGCCGCATTAAATGCCCTTCCGCCTCAGCATGCAAATAGTACTGTCACGCCCCATGTCACGCCCGTGACATGGGCGTGACACCTTCCTTTTTCGGTGACTGACGGATTTCCGACCAATGATTTGGACATGACATGCCTGTCACGCCCCCCTGTCACGGGCGTGACCTAGGGTGTGACCACCGACGTACCGAAGCAATCATCCCTCCCGCCAGAATCCAGAGCCCGAGGTCAAATCCGTACCTGTCACGCCCCCTGACACGCCCCCCCTAGGGCGTGTCGGAGGGCGTGACCGACCCGAGAAAAAATCTATAAATTGAGCCCCCCTCCTCCACATTTCAGCAAGCTTTGGTTGAGTGGGGGAGGTGCTGCCCCTTTGTTTCTTGATCCTTTTTCATGCTTTTTCTCTCTCTCTCTCCCCCTCTCTTTGTACTTTTTGGTTAACCCTACTTTAATCTTAGTTTGTGATAGCTTTTAATGTAATTTTCTTCTTGCTTAGTGCTTAATGTAGGGCTAGAATAGGGTTTAATTTTCATGCACTTGTAATTTTATTTTCATTAGTGTAACTTGCCCTTTTTCATTAATAAAATTGTTCTTCCCTTAGCTTGTGTTCTTCTTATGTTTTTCTACTCATCTTCCCCCCCCCCCTCCACTCCATTATGATTAACTAATCCTCCTTGTACTCGATCTTGATGATCCGAGGTTAGAGCGATTATGTTATGATGTTTTAATTAATCTTTTCTTTTTAGGTTAGGGCCTTGAATTACTCTTGATTTATCACGGGTCGGAGGTATATTTTCGATATATACCCTCCGCCTTTGCTTTCATTCTGGGCTAGCCGAGAGGCCGAAAGAATGAAGTGAGCATTCAATAGTAAAGGGAGTTGTACGCACCCCTCGAGAGAGGCAGACGTCCAAATCTCCCGGATTGGAGTAAAATCCAATAGTGGGGTTCATCGCGTAAAGCGAGTTTTAGGCCTCCGATTTAGACGAGAGTCGGTCGGACCTTCCTAAACTCAGTTGGGCACGACTTCGAGAGAAGCGTGTTCAAGCTTTAGGAACCTCCACGGTCAAGGACCCTTATCCTCTTAAGTTTAGATTTTTATCGCATTTTCTTAATCGTCTTTAGCCGAGGTGAATCTTGATCGGGTGCATTTCCATTTCATATTTTCTACCTTTCGTAGTAATCACCTGTCTTGTGCTCTTTAATTAACTGCAGTAGTTTCCTTTCTAGCTTAGTTGTTTGCTTAATAGCGTAACTTAATTGCGGTAGTTCTCTTTTTAGTTTGCTTTAATTTCTCCATTGCGCTTAGATTTTCTAAAACCCTAGTTTTTTCCGTCGATAAGATAATAGCGTTCGTGTGAGTAAGCTTAGCCAACAGTTCCCGGATCTTAATACGACACTTGTGTCCCCTTGCTACAATTCGATAGGTATACTTGCCTCATCGGGTTGCTAGTTCGGTTGCGTTTATTTTCTTCGAACCCTAGCGCGCAACAAGTTTTTGGCGCCGATGCCGGGGAATGTGCCTAGGTCCCGCCCAAACAAGCCTGCAGGTATCTATGAAGTGGACAACGTCTCCCAGCTCGCTCTGCAAGTAGAAATCCTAAGCAAAAAAATCACGGAGATGACTGCTGCCTCCGCCCCTCAGGTATGGGAATCTGCAACCCCTACTCCAGAACATTTAGATTATGTTAATAATTTGCCTAGAACTGCTTTTAATAATTTTTCTGTTGCGAATTTTCATCCGCCTGGTTTTAATTTTCCGAATAGTTATAACCCCGCTGTAAGAAATCACCCGAACTTTTCATGGAGTAATCCATCGAATGCGATGCGCCCACCTCCGCAAAATGATTTTTCTGCACAACCACCACCACCACCACCACTTCTTCAAAATTACCCAAAACCTCCAAGCTTGGAGGAATTACTTTCTAAATATATCACCACAAATGACGCCACTATAAGAACGTTAACCGGAAGCGTAAAAAGTCTAGAAAACCAGGTAGGACAGCTCGCGAAAATAATTTCTGAGCGACCCGCAGGGTCTCTTCCTTCCAATACCGAACCCAACCCGAGAGAGCAAGCGAAAGCTATAACTCTTCGGAGTGGGAAGCAAGTCTCCGGTATGGTAAGTGAAGAGCCCGAGGCAAGCTCCGCTCCTGCTTTTAAAAATCAAAGCTCCGCTCCTGCTTTTAAAAATCAAAGCTCTGCTCCGCTTACACCCTCTGCTGAAGAAGTAATCACCCCCACTTTAGAAAATAATCTCACTCCACCACCCATCTTCAAAAATAATTCAACTCCTCCATACCCCTCTGAACTTAATAGACAACGTCAAGATGATCAGTACTCCCGCTTCTTAGAAATCTTCAAACAAATCCACATTAATCTTCCCTTCCACGAGGCTATTTCGCAAATGCCGAAATACGCCAAATATCTTAAAGACCTCCTCACAAACAAGAAGAAGTTAGAGAATCTTTCGCACATCACGCTTAACGCCGAGTGCTCCGACGTTTTAACAAACGGTTTGCCGAAGAAAATCAGTGACCCGGGTAGTTTCTCTATCCCGTGTGTCTTCGGTGATCTCTTTGTTAAACACGCGTTAGCCGACTTAGGCGCAAGTATAAACCTGATGCCCTTTTCGTTGTTCAAAAAGTTAGGGATTGGTAGCCTTAACCCCACGCGTATGAGTATCCAGCTAGCCGATAGATCCGTCAAGTACCCGTTAGGAATAGTGGAGGACGTTCTAGTGAAAGTTGACAAGTTCATCTTCCCGGTGGACTTTGTCATTTTGGACATCGAAGAAGACGTCGAGGTTCCCCTGATCCTTGGCCGACCCTTCCTTGCCACCTCCCGAGCCATCATTGACGTAAGCAATGGTAAGCTCTTTCTTCGAGTAGGCGACGACGAAGTCACATTTCCGATCACCCCTTCGATGAAGAACACCTTAGCGAACGATGACTCATGTTTTTTCATAGACGCCGTGAGTGATGATTCTTCCTACTGCCTCTCCGACTTTGAAAAAGAATTTTCTACTTTTTGCTCCTCTTCTCTTACAACAGAATCACTGCAAGGAAGTGATGAATCTTCTTATTGTCTTTCTGAGTTTGAAAAAGAGTTTTCTGATTTTTGTTCTTCCTCTTTCCTTACCACTGAATCTGTACAAGAAGCCGTCTTGGCTGCTAGCCCCACCCCTTATTACGTTCCTTATAAAAAAAGTTTATGAAGATATTATTTTTGAAAAAGAAAGAATCTCAAAATCCTCTTATGAAGAACCCCCTACCCTAGAACTTAAAGAACTTCCCGAACACCTTAAGTATGCTTTCTTAGAAAAAGACTCCAAGTTACCAGTTATCGTTTCGGCCTACCTCACGGATACGCAGAACGATAAACTTCTTCTAGTTCTACGTAAGCATCGTCGGGCTATTGCTTGGCAAATTTCTGATATCAAGGGCATAAGCCCATCTTTCTGTACACATAAAATCCTAATGGAAGATAATTCGCGTAACTCTATTCAACCTCAACGCCGTATAAACCCGAATATGAAAGAAGTAGTTAAGGGCGAGGTTATGAAACTATTAGACGCAGGAATTATCTACCCGATATCGGACAGTAAGTGGGTTAGCCCCGTTCAAGTAGTTCCAAAAAAGGGAGGGATAACCGTAATTAGTAATGAGAATAATGAATTAATCCCGACACGGACGGTGACGGGTTGGCGTATGTGCATAGATTACCGTAAGTTAAATGACGCCACCCGTAAGGACCACTTTCCTCTACCGTTTATCGACCAGATTTTAGAACGTCTCTCCGGCCATAGCTTTTATTGTTTTCTCGATGGCCTCTCGGGGTACTTTCAAATACCCATCTCTCCCGAGGACCAAGAGAAAACTACGTTTACTTGTCCCTTCGGCACCTTCGCGTACCGAAGAATGCCGTTTGGATTATGCAATGCGCCGGCTACATTTCAACGATGCATGCTCGCAATATTTGACAAGTACGTAGAAAGCATTATGGAGGTATTCATGGACGATTTCTCCGTGTTCGGCGATACCTTCGATAGATGTTTAGAAAACCTCGAAAAAGTCTTAGAACGATGCGAAGAAACTAACCTTGCCCTAAATTGGGAAAAATGTCATTTTATGGTGAGGGAAGGGTTAGTTTTGGGTCATAAAATTTCTGCTAAAGGTATTGAGGTAGACGTTGCCAAGATAGAAGTTATTGAGAAGTTGCCGCCACCTACAAACATAAAAGCTATAAGAAGTTTCCTAGGCCACGCTGGTTTTTATCGTCGTTTTATAAAGGACTTCTCCAAGATCACTAAGCCCCTCACCCATCTCTTAGAAAAAAACGCTCCATTCATTTTTGATGACTCTTGTATTTCTGCCTTTTAATTAATTAAAGAAAAGTTAATTAACGCGCCGATTATGATAGCTCCGGTGTGGGACCTTCCTTTCGAGATTATGTGCGATGCGAGTAGTTTTGCGGTGGGAGCCGTATTAGGTCAACGCATATCTAAGAACTTCCACCCCATCTATTACGCTATTAAAACCCTCACATCTGCACAAGAAAATTACACCACAACCGAAAAAGAGCTCTTGGCTGTAGTATTTGCATTTGATAAATTTCGCCCTTACATTACACTTTCAAAAATCATTGTTTTTACGGACCACTCGGCCCTCAAGTACCTTCTTGCCAAAATGGATGCCAAGCCTCGCTTGATTCGCTGGGTCTTACTCCTCCAGGAGTTTGACTTAGAGATCCGTGATAAGCGAGGAGCCGAGAACTTGGCCGCCGACCATTTATCAAGATTAGATAACCCCTTTATAGAAAAATTAAATGAAAAATCTTTTAATGACTATTTTCCTGATGAGAAGCTGCTTTTAGTTAATACATCTACATCTCCTTGGTTCGCGCACATCGCCAACTATCTAGTGGCCCGGGTGCTCCCAAAAGAGTTCTCCTCTCAGCAGAAGAAGAAATTCTTTTCTGAGCTGAAGAACTACTTTTGGGAAGACCTGCATCTTTTCAAAATTTGTGCGGATCAAGTGATAAGGAGATGTGTTTCTTTTGATGAAGGAATTAATATTCTAAAACATTTGCATGAAGGTCCGACAGGTGGGCACTATCAAGCTGCTCGCACCGCTCATAAAGTGCTTTGCGCGGGTTTTTACTGGCCTAGCCTGTTTAAAGACGCGCAAGCCTTTGTGAGCAGGTGTGATAGTTGCCAACGGTCGGGCAATATTTCTAATAAAAATGAAATGCCGCAAAATTATTTCTTAGAGTGCGAAATTTTCGACCTCTGGGGAATTGATTTTGTTGGCCCCCTTCCTTCTAGCTTCGGAAACAAATATATTTTAGTTGCTGTTGATTATGTTTCACGATGGGCTGAGGCCCAAGCTCTTCCTACGAACGACTCCCGAGTTGTAGTCACGTTTTTAAAAAAATTATTTTCTAGATTCGGTACGCCACGCGCAATCGTTAGCGATAGGGGTTCCCATTTCTGTAACGCGCAATTTTCAAAAATCCTTACTAAATACGGCGTTACGCATAAACTGTCCACTGCCTACCACCCCCAAACTAACGGTCAAGTCAAAGTAGTAAATAGAGAAATAAAAAGAATATTAGAAAAGACTGTTTCAACTTCTAGAAAAGACTGGTCAGCCAAACTTGACGATGCTCTATGGGCCTACCGAACAGCGTACAAAACCGCCCTCGGATGTACGCCGTATCGGCTGGTCTATGGAAAATCGTGCCATCTGCCCGTAGAGTTAGAACACCGCGCCTTTTGGGCCTTAAAATTTTTAAACTTCGATCCCCACTCAGTCGGTGACCTTCGAAAATTTCAACTAAATGAACTCGATGAGTGGCGCTCTTATGCTTATGAAAATAATAAACTTTATAAAGAGCGGACGAAGCGTTTACACGATAAACACTTAAGGCACCCTAAAAACTTTAAGCCGGGCGACCAAGTCCTGTTATATAACAGTCGTTTACGTTTATTTCCGGGCAAATTAAAATCTCGCTGGTCTGGCCCGTTTTCTGTTTTAGAAGTATTTTCTTATGGAACTGTTTTAATTTCTCACCCTGATAAGGGTAATTTCAAAGTGAATGGTCAGCGTCTTAAACTGTATTTTTCTGGTGATGATGATGTCAGTCCAAACACTATTAAGTTTCTGCTTCACGAACTTTAATCTGAAACTTTTAATTTTTTGCTAAAAACAATTTTATTTCGGGACAACAATATTTTTGGACAATATTATTTTTTTGATGCGTCGAGCTCAACGATGCTTTAACCAAAGGGCGCTCTTGGGAGGCAACCCAAGTTATCTTTTTCTGTTTTCTTTATTTTATAATTTTTGCCTCGGACGGCTCCGACAAGCTGAAGCTTCTGCGATCGCCTGCTCCAACATTGCTGAATCCATCACGAAGTCCAAAGAAGACATTCGGGGAGCGGCATCACTCAGTTTTCGCAGCAAATAAATCCGGGGAAGTACCTGTATTTCAATTCAGTCTTTTCAATTCTGCACTTTATTTTTCTCTCCTTCTCCAATCCCCTTCTTTAGCCATTGAGGACAATGTCTGTTTTAAGCTTGGGGGAGGATTTCCTCCTTCATTTTTGCTTAGTGTAAATAATTTCCTTTTTTGTAAATAGTTCCATAAATTAAAAAAATGAATATCTTAAAATTCCAAAAAAGAGAAAATTTTTCCAAAATCCAAAAAAAAAGAGAATATTCCTCAAAATAAAAAAATATATGTGTGTTTTTGAATAGTTTAGACATTTTGGTATTTCAATAGTACCCCTAGTTTTTAGTTTTGTTTTACTCAAAATCTCCTATAAACAACTTAGTTAATTATAATATTTCTAATCGTCCTTTTTAATTATGTTTCACAAGTAAAATGTTGGCCATGCTGTGTTTCTAATTCGCGGTAGCATGTTAAGGTGAAATATTTTTCTAAAACTCGCATTTCTATTATGGTTTTTTGTTTTTTTATTTCCTTTACTTTCTCAAAAATTCATAATCCACTATTTTCTTTTTCGTTTTTGAATAATTTTTGTAAAGTCAACTTTTGAATAACGTAGTAGATGTGAACGATCCAAGTCACCTATTATTTCTATTTTCGAGTTAATTTCATCAATCTTCTTTTATTATCTAGGACTCGCTTTTTGAAATTTTTCAAACCTTTGTTTTAAATAAATTCAAAAGCGTGAAAATGATTTAGGCCGTTTTTGTTTTCGTTTGAGCTTTCCTGCCAACCTAAAAACTTTTACCACTAGTTAGCCGTTTTTGAGCCTTTTTCCGATTTCATTTGATAGCTCCTCCTTTCATTTCAGTTTCACCAAAGCCAAAAGTTCCAACCTATCGAATCACACTAGCCTTTTTGAGTTTCATAAATTATTTTGGCAATTTTGATAGGGTATTTTGTGGTTTTTGTGGAGAAAGGTTTTCGAAAAAAAAAAAGAAGTATGTTCAAAAGTGATGTTTATTTTTGTTTGGCCAACTCAAAAAGGAAAATAAAAATATTTATGGCCTTTGTTTTGAAAAAAAAAAGAAAAAAAAATGAAAAAAAAAAATGAAAAAGAAGGAAAAAAATGTGTATATATTTTTATGAAAATTTTTGAAACTCTTGCTTTGGTTTAGTGTGATTTTAAACCTTCATGTTTATCTTTGAATTCCACTCCTAATCATTTTCCTAAACCAAACGTTTTTGTCCTATTTAAGTCCTTTTGATTCACGCTTTTTGTTTTTTATTTAACAACTAAGAAAAGAAAAATAGTAAATCAGTTTTAGTTATGGATTTAAACCTAGATTTTTGATAATTAAATTGATATAATTATAATGCGTTGCTTGGATCTAGTAACAACTCAATGCGTGTTTTTCATTTTCGTTGCTTTACTTAAGTCCATTTAAAAATTCTCGCTAAAATTTTGGATGATTTGTTTTTATTAAGTAAAGTTTTTAAAAGTTTTACCATACCTAAATAATTGTTTTAGACTTACATTTCACCTTTTCCCTACTAAGAATTACGCATAGTACTTGTGTAGGCATAATTAGAACTTTTTGATTAGTCATTTTTATAAATATCTAGTTTTTATATTTTTGCTTGGGGACAAGCAAGGCTTAAGCTTGGGGGAATTTGATAATACGTTTTGTAGCCTAAACTATTATCGTTTTTTATATTTTATATTGTACAAATTATGTCTATTATTAGTTTATTTTTATCCTTTTTATGTAAATTTTATTGCCACTAACTTTTTCCTGTCTTTTTGCAGGTTTTCAGAAAAATTGCCAAAATGGCCTGTCACGCCCCCCTGTCACGCCCTCCCTGGGCGTGACCTAGGGTGTGTCACCCGATCCCGAGGACACCTGACGGAAGGGACAGAAAACGGTCAAAACCGCTGTCACGCCCCCCTGTCACGCCCTCCCTGGGCGTGTCACCGGGCGTGACCAGGGGCGTGTCTCCCTCTGCCGCAAAGCTGCCGCCGCATTAAATGCCCTTCCGCCTCAGCACGCAAATAGTACTGTCACGCCCCATGTCACGCCCGTGACATGGGCGTGACACCTTCCTTTTTCGGTGACTGACGGATTTCCGACCAATGATTTGGACATGACATGCCTGTCACGCCCCCCTGTCACGGGCGTGACCTAGGGCGTGACCACCGACGTACCGAAGCAATCATCCCTCCCGCCAGAATCCAGAGCCCGAGGTCAAATCCGTACCTGTCACGCCCCCTGACACGCCCCCCCTAGGGCGTGTCGGAGGGCGTGACCGACCCGAGAAAAAATCTATAAATTGAGCCCCCCTCCTCCCCATTTCAGCAAGCTTTGGTTGAGTGAGGGAGGTGCTGCCCCTTTGTTTCTTGATCCTTTTTCATGCTTTTTCTCTCTCTCTCTCCCCCTCTCTTTGTACTTTTTGTTTAACCCTAGTTTAATCTTAGTTTGTTCTAGCTTTTATTGTAATTTTCTTCTTGCTTAGTGCTTAATGTAGGGCTAGAATAGGGTTTAATTTTCATGCACTTGTAATTTTATTTTCATTAGTGTAACTTGCCCTTTTTCATTAATAAAATTGTTCTTCCCTTAGCTTGTGTTCTTCTTATGTTTTTCTACTCAACTCCCCCCCTCCACTCCATTATGATTAACTAATCCTCCTTGTACTCGATCTTGATGATCCGAGGTTAGAGTGATTATGTTATGATGTTTTAATCAATCTTTTCTTTTTAGGTTAGGGCCTTGAATTACTCTTGATTAATCACGGGTTGGGGGTATATTTTCGATATATACTCTCCGCCTTTGCTTTCATTCTGGGCTAGCCGAGAGGCCGAAAGAATGAAGTGAGCATTCAAGAGTAAAGGGAGTTGTACGCACCCCTCGAGAGATGCAGACGTCCAAATCTCCCGGATTGGAGTAAAATCCAATAGTGGGGTTCACCGCGTAAAGCGAGTTTTAGGCCTCCGATTTAGACGATAGTCGGTCGGACCTTCCTAAACTCAGTTGGGCACGACTTCGAGAGAAGCGTGTTCAAGCTTTAGGAACCTCCACGGTCAAGGACCCTTATCCTCTTAAGTTTAGATTTTTATCGCATTTTCTTAATCGTCTTTAGCCGAGGTGAATCTTGATCGGGTGCATTTCCATTTCATATTTTCTACCTTTCGTAGTAATCACCTGTCTTGTGCTCTTTAATTAACTGCAGTAGTTTCCTTTCTAGCTTAGTTGTTTGCTTAATAGCGTAACTTAATTGCGGTAGTTCTCTTTTTAGTTTGCTTTAATTTCTCCATTGCGCTTAGATTTTCTAAAACCCTAGTTTTTCCGTCGATAAGATAATAGCGTTCGTGTGAGTAAGCTTAGCCAACAGTTCCCGGATCTTAATACGACACTTGTGTCCCCTTGCTACAATTCGATAGGTATACTTGCCTCATCGGGTTGCTAGTTCGGTTGCGTTTATTTTCTTCGAACCCTAGCGCGCAACATTCTACTAATTTTTCTCCTTCTTTAAATATTTCACCTACGGTGGAACATGAATCTTCATGTACCCCCTTGGTGTCTTATTCAAAGGAGGAAGAAGAATTATTATATCAAAAATTTATTAATTTTATTGGCACACCGGACGAAGTAGAAGAAGAACATGTGTCTCCTCCTACGACTTCCAATTTTTCTCCTCCATGTACAATTTATGACTTTTTAGGAGCAAAAATATTTGATCCTGATGCGTCTAATAATTATATTTCCAGTAAATTTTTGGATAAAAAATTAATTATAGAAAATAAACAACCGGAGCCTAATCTTATACCTTCGCAAGAGCCTCCTCCTTGCGAAGATTCTTCTGAAACACTTACTTTTGATTTTCCTTATACTAACGATTGTCATGTAGAAGAGGAGCCATTGCAATTAAATTTCATCCACGATCCATTTGTCGCTCCTCTACAAAAATTCAAATCACCTCAGGTATGGATCGGTGATTTGAATCTAAATTTTCAAGTCAACTGCAAGAAGGAAAATCAAGAAGAAAGCGGAGGAGTAGCCGGGCAAGCAACTTTGGCATCTTCGCCAAAGCATGAATTAAGGGAGTTGCCCGTTCACTTTAATTTTTATTTAACATTTTCTTAACCCAAACCGTCTAGCTTAAAGATGGGAAAAAGAAAAGCGCTCTTGGGAGACACCCCTTGATTATCTTTAAATCATTGCAATTTAATTTTTTTATGCATTTTCCCCCCTCCTACTTGGCTTGTAAACATTGGGGAGAATATTTATTTTTAAGTATGGGGGTGGACTCCATTTCATGCTTTTATTTCAAAAAAAAATGAAGGAAATCTTTAAAAATACAAAAAATTGTTTTCTTTTCATTTTTAAAAAATACAAAAAAAATAGAAAATCAAAAATTAATTTTTTGGAAAGGGCCGTGTTGGGCTTTCATCCCACAAAACCGCCTAGTACCTTGCGAACCCATCACTAGGTAGTCCTTTGGAAGTCCAAGAAATAACAAAAAAAATTAGGATTTTAATTTATCTTTTCTTTGTTTTAGTATTGTTGTCTTAAAAAAAATTCAAAAAATATAAATAAACCCCTACTTAATTTTATGTGATTTTCATCAATTTAATTGAGTTTATTTATAGAATTTTTATAATTTTTAAATTGCTAGTCTTTTATTATATCATAGTTAGTTAAATTAATTTTTAGCGATTTAATTTTGAGAAATAAACTTATGAATTAATTTTGTTTAGGGAACCTTATTTACTTCTTTTTCTCTTAATTCTAATTAGTTTTAATTTTATAGTGTTTAGTTTAACAATCTTTTGATTTTAATTATAATCATTTATGCTTAAAGATTCTTAGGAAATTCTAAATTTACTATAGTTGCTCTCTAATTATTTTAATTTAATCTAAATTTTGTGTAACCTTCCTTTGTTTTAAATTTTCTTGTTAGATCATATGTCATAGGGATGAGAGGATAAAATTCATCATCCCTTGGTACACATATGCAATTTTTTATTTTGGTTAGATCATATGTGTAACACCCCAAAAAGACCCCAAAAGACTCAACATGAAGTTTGAGTAGCAGGTCAGGTTACACGGCCTGGGACACGGGCGTGTCCCAGGGCGTGTCGGGTGTACACGGCCTGGGACACGGGCGTGTCCCAGGGCGTGTTCGAATTATTTTGCGAAATTGGCCTATTCAAGTCAGAGCCGGACACGGCCTTGAACACGGCCTTGAACACGGGCGTGTCAGGCTGGACACGGGCGTGTCAGCTGCCGTGTTCCGACCCGTGTACTGGTTACAGTTCGATGTAACAGGAGACACGGGCGTGTCTCAAGTTCGACACGGGCGTGTCAGGTTCGACACGGGCGTGTCGATGACCCGTGTTGTTCAGTCGGTTCAAACTGTGTGTGCCGCTTAAAGGGTACACGGCCTATGACACGGGCGTGTCACAGGCCGTGTCGGCCAAAAAGTGATTTTTTGGGAAAATCTTGGCCGTTCAGTTTCCTCTCTTTTGATCCAAGGGCTCAGGTGGTTTCCTGGCTGGATTAAATCGTGAAGGAAGAATGAAGAGGTCATTCTTCATTTGTCCTTAAGGAAGAGAGAAGGAGAGAGGAAGAAGAAGAAGGAGGAGGAGAGCAAGCCACCGGCGGAGCTCCCGTGGTCCGATTCGTGATCCGAAGCCGGCGTTGTGAAGGCAAGGCTGCTGCGGTTCTTTCTCACCGGCTAGTTTTCGATGGCACCGAAGAGATCGACAAGGGTAACGATCTCCCTCCTTGGACATGTGAAGTCCTTCTTTTCTGCATTGCATAGGGAAAACCCTTCCCCGCGAGTGTGCGGTGGGTTGTGGTGTCCCTTGGGGTAGATATGTGAAGTCCCCCTTGTTAGAGGCCGGAATTGGAGTACGGCTCTAGGCATGCTGTGTGAAGCCCATCTGGATGTAATCTGGATTGGTGATGCTTGTTTGCATATCGGAGAAGGCTCCGTGATAATGGCTTGTGATGCCTTGTTCCTACCTGTTGCTTGGTGCGGCAGGAAGTACTGGACGATGTCTAGGAAATGAAGAGGGTTGGATGCAACTCTTGTGGCCGTGTGTTGCCACTTTGTGAGTAGTTGAGCCGTTGGGCTGCAACTCGATGAAAAGGCAGATTGCCGAACAGGAAAGGTGAAACCGACCCGCGCCTATAAAAAGCCATGGATACTTCCGTATTCGAGGTGGCTCGGCAACTTGAGCAACGGGGGGTGGCTGATCCGTACCTGCGTTAGGTCCGTCCGACTTGGGAGCCTGGTATAGGTTTTGTTGGAGCGCTTAATGAGAGTCTTAGGCCCGCGCGCCGGAAAGACTAAAATGCTCAAATACCGTGTAGACGGTGGTGTTGACCCTGGTATTCCGGTACACCGAAAATGTGCCCTGAGTGCACGGACTGTCGGGCCGGGTGGCCGATGGTTGTGATGGCTTGAATGTGCCTGCGCGCACATAGTTGCTATTTGATGATGCCATGCTTGCAGGGAAAGAATGCTCATGCCCCGAGAAAGGGGTAGGATTGTTATAATTGGGTCAACTGAATGCTGACCGTTGCATTGTTTGCCACCGGTTGGGTGGATTGTTCCCGTGCAGGTGCTGGAGAGCCAAGTGGTAAATGATGGGCTGAAGCCCTACTGCTGTTGCTGCTGCTGCGGCTAGCCCTTGAAGGCTAAGCGAATGGCTTTGTTTTGTTTTCTTTTATACTCATGTATGGCCGGCCTGCGCGCCGAGGTTTGTAAAACATGTTGTATGTAAAGAGGAACTGTAAGGCCTTAAGGCCAAACTCTTGTATTTGTGTACATTCCATAGTATATATATAAAGGTGGTTTTATATATTGGACATTCCGGTTGAGAGTTCAAAGTACTACGTAAAGCTTCCGCTAGAATGCTCTGAGTTAGGTTTCGTGTTTGGTTTGGTATTATCCTGTGACCTCACCGTCTGTTTGTGGCATATAGTGTGGGGCCCCGGCCGGACCTTCTACTATACGTCATCTAACGGATGGGGTCGTTACATTTTGGTATCAGCTTTTCTCGGTCTTCCTCTTTCGAATTCGTGGTCGAATTCTTTTGTGGGGTGGCGAGCACGTGTTTGTGCGACCTGCTGTAACGCTAATGAACTCTGGAATGTCCATTACGGAATGTACAAAATCTTGTTTGAGGAATCTGCGCGTTCCTTTTTGTGTTGTTTTGCTTGCATACGTTCGCTAATGTGTGTCTTGCCCACCTATAGGTGACACATAGTGGTGCTGGGCAGTCTGAGCCCCAGCGTTCTGATGAGAGTGCGACACCAGCTGAGGTGCCCACACCTCCTCCATCTGCGGAAACTGTTCGCTTAGTGGCTGAGGCGCTATTTGCCATGATTCAGCCGACCGGGCAAGCGCAGCCGGCGGTAGTGCCAGTTCGTGTTGATGTAAGACCCGAGCCGGTTGAGGCTGTAGATCCACGAGCAGCTGACCGACAGTTGAAGCAATTCATGAGCTTCAGTCCTCCTACGTTTGCGGGAATGGTATCCCCAACGCAGGCGGAAGATTGGTTATCACGTGTCAAGAGGATAATGACAGCGATCAGGGCGGAGGAAACTCTCAAGGTCACCTTAGCCACCTTCATGCTTGAAGGGGAGGCGCGGTTGTGGTGGGACGAGGTTGAGTTACACCATTTGGCGGGCAGGCAATTAACACAAGTGTCTATCGAGGAGTTCTCTCGAATATTTCTGGCGAAACATGTCCCAGCGGCGCAACGCATCGCTATGGAAAATGAGTTCCAACGGTTAAAGCAAGGGGAAGATAGTGTGGATATCTACTTGCATGAGTTTACCAGGTTGGGACGATATGCGGGAACAATCTTCGCGGATGACCAAAGGAAAACGAATCGGTTCTATGAAGGATTGCGGGATGAGTTGCGATTCCTGCTTTCGAGTTCTGTGAGCCAAGGGTTTCAGGCGTTGGTTGATACTGCGTGCGCGTTGGAGAAGGACATGAGGCGAGTGCAAGGGAACAAGGGCTTGGTTGCGTCGAAGCCAGAGTTTCAAGCACCTCGCCCAAGCAAGTCGTTTTACCAGAAGAAAGGGGGCAAGAGGTCCAAGCCATCTGGGCAAGTGACTACGACCGTTGTGTCAGGAGCGACATCAAGGCCGGATGCTCGTACATGCTATAACTGTGGCCGGGTGGGGCATATTGCTCGTGACTGTCGGGTTGTGCAGCCCAAAGGGGACAAGAAGACGGGTGCGTCGTATGCTGAGAAGGGCAAAGCGGTGGTGGATTCCTCTGCTTCCCAGGCGCAGCCCCGAATCTATCAACTTGGCCAACAGGAAGCGATTAAGCAAAGTGACGTCGTCACAGGTACGAGTTGATTTAGTTTACTTGCTGTGCTTTTGGTTTTGGTTATGTTTAGCTTGTGCATGATGTGTGTGTGTTGCAGGCTTTGTCCTGATTCGGAATAATTTAGCGAGAGCCCTGTTTGATACGGGTGCTTCGCATTCTTTTCTGTCTGAGGATTTTGTATCTCGTATTGGGGTACCAAGTCATGTGACGGTGGATAGTACAAGGGTGCTATTGCCGAATGGCTGTATGATGCTTGCGGATAGGGCTTGCGATGTGGATGTGCAAATAGGAAGTCGGGATTTCGGTTTGAGTGCAGCTGTGCTACCGTTGTCGGAGTTTGATGTGATCTTTGGTATGGACTGGCTCTCGGAGCAGCGTGCCTTTATTGATTGCAACTCCAAGGAGATTACACTGGGCCAGAATACCGGGCTTGTGACGAAGTTCGCTGGTATGCGAGGAGTTGGCGGGACTCTGTTGTCTGCACTCCAAGTCGTCAATGCTGTTCGGAAGGGCGCGGAGTTATTCTTCACGCTAATTCAGGCTGTTGAGCCAAAGGCCAGTGTCGGTGAAGTGCCAGTTGTGTCAGAGTTTGCCGACGTGTTTCCCAAAGATCTTCCTGGGTTACCACCCCAGCGGGAGATTGACTTCTCTATTGAGTTGGTGCCAGGTGCGAAACCTGTGGCCCGCTCTCCATATCGCGTCGCGCCAAAAGAGATGGCTGAGTTAAAAGTCCAATTGCAAGAGTTGTTGGAGCAGGGATATATACGCCCAAGTATGTCACCTTGGAGCGCGCCTGTTCTATTTGTGAAAAAGAAAGACGGTAGCTTACGGTTGTGTATTGACTACCGCGAGTTGAATAAGCTGACGGAGAAAAACAAATATCCGATTCCGAGGATTGATGACCTCTTTGATCAGCTGGCGGGATCAACGGTCTATTCCAAGTTGGATTTGAAATCGGGATATTATCAGCTAAGGATTCGGGAAGGTGACATTCCCAAGACGGCGTTTGGAACACGCTACGGTCATTATGAGTTCACGGTAATGCCGTTTGGCCTATGTAACGCGCCTTCGGTATTTATGGACCTAATGCATCGAACGTTCCGAGAGTACTTGGATTTGTTTGTTATTGTGTTTATCGATGACATATTAGTATACTCTCAGTCGGAAGAGGATCACGCAAACCATTTGCGGTTGGTCTTGCATACCCTGCGGAGGAATAAGCTTTTTGCCAAGTTCTCAAAGTGTGAGTTCTGGCTCTCTTCAGTAGCTTTTTTAGGCCATGTGGTAAGCATAGAGGGTATCGCGGTGGATCCGTTGAAGATAAGTGCCATCCGAGATTGGCCAGTGATGTCTTCAGTGGCCGAGGTCAGGAGCTTCCTTGGACTTGCGGGCTACTATAGACGGTTTGTAGAAAACTTCTCACGGATTGCTTTACCTCTCACCATGCTGACGAGAAAAGATCAAAAGTTCATTTGGACGCCGGAGTGCGCGCGAGCTTTTGAAGACTTGAAGAGTCGTTTGACCACGGCGCCGGTGTTGACATCGCCATGTGGTACCGATGGGTATGAGATCTATAGTGATGCATTAGGGAGCGGCTTAGGCTGCGTTCTTCTGCAGTTTGGGAAAGTGATTGCTTATGGCTCGCGTCAGTTGAAAGTGCATGAGCGGAATTACCCCGTCCATGATTTGGAGTTGGCGGCGGTAATCTTTGCGCTCAAGTTGTGGCGGCACTATCTATATGGCGTCAAAGTGGATATCTATACGGATCACAAGAGCCTAAAGTATTTGTTGGATCAGAAGGAGCTGAATATGCGACAACGAAGATGGATGGAGTTCCTCGGGGACTACACCTTCGAGATTCACTATACTCCCGGGAAGGGAAATGTGGTCGCTGATGCTTTGAGTCGGAAGACTCCGGTACGGGCAAGCTGGTTGCAGAGGCATGATCAGCGTTTGATCCAGGAATTGGAAGCAATGGAGATATCGTGTGTTGACAAGGGTGCGTCAACCGATGCATGCTTGAACTGGATGGAGGTGCAATATGACCTTACGGATAGAGTTCGGCGAGCAACGGAGCTTGATGAAAGTCTCCAGCGCTATGCTAAAGATGGGCCGGATGATCAATTCTCTTGGGATAACGGGTTGTTACGGAGAAATGGTCGAGTGTGCGTCCCAAGTGTGGGTAAACTGAGGGAAGAGTTGATGTACGAAGCTCACTTTGCAAAGTACTCAGTTCACCCAGGGAGCACAAAGATGTACAGGGATATGAAAAAGCTGTTCTGGTGGCCCGGACTAAAGAAAGATGTCGCACGTTATGTGGCTGAATGCACTACCTGTGCGTTGGTGAAAGCAGAATGCCAGAAGCCTGGCGGTTTCCTGAAGTCGTTACCTATTCCGGAGTGGAAGTTCGATGATATTTCGATGGATTTCGTGCACGGGTTACCGAGATCTCAACGCGGTCATGATTCAATCTGGGTGATTATGGACCGGTTGACGAAAGTGGCGCACTTCCTTCCAAACAGAAGAGACGATTCAGTGGAAACCCTGGCCAAGCTTTATGTGGAGCAGGTTGTTCGACTACACGGTGTTCCTCGGAGCATCGTTAGTGATCGTGATGGGCGGTTCACATCGAATGATTGGCGGCTCGTTCATCAAATGTTGGGTACAAAATTGGCGTTTAGTACGGCCTTTCATCCCCAAACGGATGGCCAGACTGAACGAACCAACAGGACGATGGAGGACATGCTCCGCATGTGCGCCCTAGACTTTGGTAAGAGATGGGAAGATTATATATTTCTCGTCGAATTTGCCTATAATAATAGCTACCAAGCGAGTATTGGTATGGCACCATTCGAAGCGTTGTATGGTCGGAAATGCCATACACCGTTAGCTTGGGCAGAAGCAGGCGAATCGAAGCTGAATGGGAAAAAGGAAGTCGAAGAAGCTACTTCGCTCATACGCTCTATTCGGGAGAGGCTATTGATAGCCCAAGATCGTCAAGCAAAGTACTACAATGCCAAGCACCGGAACGTGGAGTTTGCGGTGGGGGATTGGGTATATTTGAAGATCAAACCCTTCAAAGGTGTGTCCAGGATTCGGCGTTTGAAAAAGCTAAGTCCGAGGTATCTTGGTCCGTTTGAGGTGGTGGAGCGAGTTGGGGAAGCTGCTTATCGACTAGCACTTTCAGCGGACTTGGGTGGATTACATGATGTATTTCACATCTCAGTCCTTCGTAAGGCGGTAAAGGATCCAGCTCAAGTGGTGGAGAATGATCGGGTACCGGTCGAGTATGGGCTAACGACGAGGGTTAGACCCATTCGGATCGAGGATCGAGCCGAGAAACAGTTGCGGAACAAAGTGATCGGGATGGTCAAGGTCCGATGGGACAATTGTGGCCGTGAAGAGCTAACATGGGAGCGAGAGCAGACCATGCGAGCTGAATTTCCCGAGTTGTTTGTATAAACTGTAGACCATGTACTTTTTGTTATAACAGAGTTATAGCATTGCTGGTTTTGTTTCCTTACCGTGCAAATTTCGGGACGAAATTTTGTTAAGGGGGGGAGGGTTGTAACACCCCAAAAAGACCCCAAAAGACTCAACATGAAGTTTGAGTAGCAGGTCAGGTTACACGGCCTGGGACACGGGCGTGTCCCAGGGCGTGTCGGGTGTACACGGCCTGGGACACGGGCGTGTCCCAGGGCGTGTTCGAATTATTTTGCGAAATTGGCCTATTCAAGTCAGAGCCGGACACGGCCTTGAACACGGCCTTGAACACGGGCGTGTCAGGCTGGACACGGGCGTGTCAGCTGCCGTGTTCCGACCCGTGTACTGGTTGTAGCTCGATGTAACAGGAGACACGGGCGTGTCTCAAGTTCGACACGGGTGTGTCAGGTTCGACACGGGCGTGTCGATGACCCGTGTTGTTCAGTCGGTTTAAACTGTGTGTGCCGCTTAAAGGGTACACGGCCTATGACACGGGCGTGTCACAGGCCGTGTCGGCCAAAAAGTGATTTTTTGGGAAAATCTTGGCCGTTCAGTTTCCTCTCTTTTGATCCAAGGGCTCAGGTGGTTTCCTGGCTGGATTAAATCGTGAAGGAAGAATGAAGAGGTCATTCTTCATTTGTCCTTAAGGAAGAGAGAAGGAGAGAGGAAGAAGAAGAAGGAGGAGGAGAGCAAGCCACCGGCGGAGCTCCCGTGGTCCGATTCGTGATCCGAAGCCGGCGTTGTGAAGGCAAGGCTGCTGCGGTTCATTCTCACCGGCTAGTTTTCGATGGCACTGAAGAGATCGACAAGGGTAACGATCTCCCTCCTTGGACATGTGAAGTCCTTCTTTTCTGCATTGCATAGGGAAAACCCTTCCCCGCGAGTGTGCGGTGTAACGCCCCCATCCGTTAAATGACGTATAGTAGAAGGTCCGGCCGGGGCCCCACACTATATGTCACAAACAGACGGTGAGGTCACAGGATAATACCAAACCAAACGAGTCCTAACTCAGAGCATTCTAGCGGAAGCTTATTAAGTGCAAGAACTCATACCATTGAATGTCCACTAATATATAAATATCACATTTATATAGATAACCAGGAATGTTTACAAAACCACACCGCACACGGCCTTACGGCCTTACAAGTTACTCTTTACAACACATATATTTTCATACATCGGCACGCAGGCCGGCCACACATGAAATCCAACACTTCGCACGGCCTTCGAGGGCCTACCAGCAGCATGGGCCTTTGCCCGCTCAATCCATCAGCCCGCAACACCTGCATATGGACGTCCACCCCATGGGTGATAAACAAAGCAACGGTCAGCATTCAGCTGACCAATTATAACGACCCCACCCCTTACCCGGGGCAGTGGTTCCTTCCCTACATGTATAGCAATTTCAACATATAAAGCACATACACCCAATATCACAAACGCCGGCCTCAATGCCAGGCGCTCCGTGCACTCAGGGCACCTTTTATGGTTTGTACTTGGTAGGCGGGCATAAGCCTCCAAACCCTTGTTGAAGACCTCACGCACCCGTCTCACTCAGAGGTACGCACCACACCAAAACCCGTGAGCACTATCAGTCGACCTACCCCCGTAGTGTAACAAGCCTAGGGAATTCGCCCTGCTGCTTTGCTACCAATCGACCGCTCACCCGATCTTAACATTGCCACTTGGTGAAATGGGCATAAGCCTCCAAACCCCTGTTGAAGACCTCTCGCACCCACCCACTCAGAGGTGTTCATCGCCACTTGGTAGAATGGGCATAAGCCTCCAAACCCCTGTTGAAGACCTCACGCACCCACCCACTCAGAGGTGTCCGCACTCCATCAACCAGCTCTTAACAAGCATGCAACCAAAGGAGCTATACAAAGCATCCTATACACCAAACACATCGTCCTCACCATCTCCGCAGGCTAAACGATGCATACACGGAGTCTTCTCCGGATCGCAATATAAACATCACCAATCCCGACATACATCTGGATGGGCTTCACACAGCATGCCTATGCCGTACTACAGACTTCCGGCTCTAGATGCAGACTCAACTGCTGGAATCACTTACGCGTTTCCATCTCTTGATGGAGGATCCCATGCACATGCAAAACAAAGGGCTTCACCTGCCCAAGGAAGAAAGATCGTTACCCTTGACGATCGCTTCGGCGCCATAGAAAACTAGCCGGATGGAAATCACCGCAGCGGCCTTGCCTCCGCAACGCTGCACTCGGCTCTCTATTCGGCTCGACGAAGCCCCACCGGCCTCCTCCTCCTCCTCCTCCAAGCTCTCCTCTCTTTCTTCTCTTTAGAAAGAGAAAGGCTAAGTGGAATGAGATTTCATCTCAATCCACGGCCTTAAAGAGGCTGGAAAAGCTATGGACCACACGATCCAAATAGAAGGAAACGAACGGCCGAGATCTGCCCAAAACCTCAATTTTTGCCTGACACGGCCTGTGACACGCCCGTGTCACAGGCCGTGTACCCTTAAGCGGCACACGCGGTTTGGAACCGACTGACCAACACGGGACTCGACACGCCCGTGTTGAACCTGACACGCCCGTGTCAGTCTTGAGACACGCCCGTGTCCCCTGCTACACGGCACCCATCGACTTCCAAAACCAGTACACGGGTCGGAACACGGCAGCCGACACGCCCGTGTCCAGCCTGACACGCTCGTGTTCATGGCCGTGTTCACGGCCGTGTACGGCTCTGACCCGAATAGGCCAACTTTGAGATTTAAATCGAACACGCCCTGGGACACGCCCGTGTCCCAGGCCGTGTACCCCCGACACGCCCTGGGACACGCCCGTGTCCCAGGCCGTGTCTACCAGCCTGCTACTCAAAATTGTGTACAAACACATTTTGAGTTCTGGGGTGTTACAACCCTCCTCTCCTTATAGAAATTTCGTCCCGAAATTTAGCGCAACGCACAAGTATCAACACAACCACGCTGTTGCGATACAACCCAAAATGATCCAGGTTTAGAGCTCAGAGGCCACAGCTTGGCTCGCCCCATGGAATCGTACCACCACACTGTTTGACCCAAACAGAAAAACATACATACAGATATACAACAGACAACAAAATAAAGTGCACACTCCACTTTATTTCGGCTTCTTCGCATCTCGCAGAATCCGTCTAGCGGCCTCCATTAAGTCCAAAGCACGGATTTGCTGTTCTGCTTGATTTGAGCTTTGCGGCTCCTGCATCTCAAGAGTGTATATTCGCGGTTGCGCCCGCGATGCAGACGACTCTGCCACAACTTTACCCTTCTCGTCATAAGACGCACCTGTCTTTCTTTCACCCTTGGACGCACCATTCCAGCAAAATCGCGCAATATGTCCTGGCCTCCCACAAATGAAACATGTCCGCGGCTCAACCCGTTCTTGCCCAAACGTTGCTCCTGACGCAACATCTGAAGAAGTTTGTTCAGCAGGCCTGAACCGCTTCTTATCATGTTTCCTGAAATCGGACTGCTCTGATGGCGGAACTTTGAAGTCGGACTTTTCCACCGCTACGATCTTCTTCTCCCGCACCCGCTTCAAATCCTTCTCTAGCGCACTAGCGGTATGCACCAATGCTTGGAATCCTTGGTTCACTGAACTCGGGAGAGCCAACCTCAGCTCATCACACAGCCCTTCATAGAACCTATTTGTCTTCCGTGCCTGGTCCGCAAACGTCGACCCCGCATAACGACCGAGCTTGGTAAACTCATGCAGGTAATCGTCCACGGTCTTATCACCTTATACCAGACGTTGAAATTCATTTTCCATTGCAATTCTCTGCGTCATTGGCAAATATTTCGCCCAAAACAATCTAGAGAATTCGTCCATCGATATGTCGCCCAGATCTCTACCGCCCAACTGGTGCAACTCGATCTCATCCCACCAAAGCCTCGCCTCTCCTTCCAGGAGGAAAGTGGCTAACGGGACTTTCTACTCCTCACTAATCCTGAGCGCAGCCAGGATTCTTTTCACTCGAGAGAGCCAATCCTCGGCCTCTGTTGGAGACGTTGCCCCGACAAACGTAGGCGGATTAAATTCCATAAAGTGCTTAAGTTGCTCGTCCGCTGCTTGCACAGCAACCGGAACCTCAACATGCTCTTGCCTCGCCCCAACCTCAACATGCTCTTGCCTCGCACCAACGTGCACTGGCGCCACAGCGGGCCTCGCTTGCCCAAAAGGTTGTGCCTGAAGCATAGCAAAGATCATCTCCGCAACTAAGCGCACCGTTTCCGCAGAAGGGGGAGGTGTAGGCACCTCAGGTGGTGCCGCACTCTCATCCGAACGCTGGGGCTCCGACTGCCCAGCTCCACTCCTCGTCACCTATAGGTGAACAAGATAGCATTACTTTCCATGGTAATATGGCAAACTCACCGAATAGACACACACACACACATTCCTAGTGGACATTCTTGAGTTCATTAGCATTACAGCAGGTCGCACAACCACGTGCTCGCCACCCCACAAAAGAATTCGACCACGAATTCGGAAGGGAAGACCGACAAAAGCTGATACCAAAATGTAATGACCCCATCCGTTAAATGACGTATAGTAGAAGGTCCGGCCGGGGCCCCACACTATATGCCACAAACAGACGGTGAGGTCACAGGATAATACCAAACCAAACGAGTCCTAACTCAGAGCATTCTAGCGGAAGCTTATTAAGTGCAAGAACTCATACCATTGAATGTCCACTAATATATAAATATCACATTTATATAGATAACCAGGAATGTTTACAAAACCACACCGCACACGGCCTTACGGCCTTACAAGTTACTCTTTACAACACATATATTTTCATACATCGGCACGCAGGCCGGCCACACATGAAATCCAACACTTCGCACGGCCTTCGAGGGCCTACCAGCAGCATAGGCCTTTGCCCGCTCAATCCATCAGCCCGCAACACCTGCATATGGACGTCCACCCCATGGGTGATAAACAAAGCAACGGTCAGCATTCAGCTGACCAATTATAACGACCCCACCCCTTACCCGGGGCAGTGGTTCCTTCCCTGCATGTATAGCAATTTCAACATATAAAGCACATACACCCAATATCACAAACGCCGGCCTCAATGCCAGGCGCTCCGTGCACTCAGGGCACCTTTTATGGTTTGTACTTGGTAGGCGGGCATAAGCCTCTAAACCCTTGTTGAAGACCTCACGCACCCGTCTCACTCAGAGGTACGCACCACACCAAAACCCGTGAGCACTATCAGTCGACCTACCCCCGTAGTGTAACAAGCCTAGGGAATTCGCCCTGCTGCTTTGCTACCAATCGACCGCTCACCCGATCTTAACATTGCCACTTGGTGAAATGGGCATAAGCCTCCAAACCCCTGTTGAAGACCTCTCGCACCCACCCACTCAGAGGTGTTCATCGCCACTTGGTAGAATGGGCATAAGCCTCCAAACCCCTGTTGAAGACCTCACGCACCCACCCACTCAGAGGTGTCCGCACTCCATCAACCAGCTCTTAACAAGCATGCAACCAAAGGAGCTATACAAAGCATCCTATACACCAAACACATCGTCCTCACCATCTCCGCTGGCTAAACGATGCATACACGGAGTCTTCTCCGGATCGCAATATAAACATCACCAATCCCGACATACGTCTGGATGGGCTTCACACAGCATGCCTATGCCGTACTACAGACTTCCGGCTCTAGATGCAGACTCAACTGCTGGAATCACTTATGCGTTTCCATCTCTTGATGGAGGATCCCATGCACATGCAAAACAAAGGGCTTCACCTGCCCAAGGAAGAAAGATCGTTACCCTTGACGATCGCTTCGGCGCCATAGAAAACTAGCCGGATGGAAATCACCGCAGCGGCCTTGCCTCCGCAATGCTGCACTCGGCTCTCTATTCGGCTCGACGAAGCCCCACCGGCCTCCTCCTCCTCCTCCTCCAAGCTCTCCTCTCTTTCTTCTCTTTAGAAAGAGAAAGGCTAAGTGGAATGAGATTTCATCTCAATCCACGGCCTTAAAGAGGCTGGAAAAGCTATGGACCACACGATCCAAATAGAAGGAAACGAACGGCCGAGATCTGCCCAAAACCTCAATTTTTGCCTGACACGGCCTGTGACACGCCCGTGTCACAGGCCGTGTACCCTTAAGCGGCACACGCGGTTTGGAACCGACTGACCAACACGGACTCGACACGCCCGTGTTGAACCTGACACGCCCGTGTCAGTCTTGAGACACGCCCGTGTCCCCTGCTACACGGCACCCATCGACTTCCAAAACCAGTACACGGGTCGGAACACGGCAGCCGACACGCCCGTGTCCAGCCTGACACGCCCGTGTTCATGGCCGTGTTCACGGCCGTGTACGGCTCTGACCCGAATAGGCCAACTTTGAGATTTAAATCGAACACGCCCTGGGACACGCCCGTGTCCCAGGCCGTGTACCCCCGACACGCCCTGGGACACGCCCGTGTCCCAGGCCGTGTCTACCAGCCTGCTACTCAAAATTGTGTACAAACACATTTTGAGTTCTGGGGTGTTACATGCGGTGGGTTGTGGTGTCCCTTGGGGTAGATATGTGAAGTCCCCCTTGTTAGAGGCCGGAATTGGAGTACGGCTCTAGGCATGCTGTGCGAAGCCCATCTGGATGTAATCTGGATTGGTGATGCTTGTTTGCATATCGGAGAAGTCTCCGTGATAATGGCTTGTGATGCCTTGTTCCTACCTGTTGCTTGGTACGGCAGGAAGTACTGGACGATGTCCAGGAAATGAAGAGGGTTGGACGCAACTCTTGTGGCCGTGTGTTGCCACTTTGTGAGTAGTTGAGCTGTTGGGCTGCAACTCGATGAAAAGGCAGATTGCCGAACAGGAAAGGTGAAACCGACCCGTGCCTATAAAAAGCCATGGATACTTCCGTATTCGAGGTGGCTCGGCGACTTGAGCAACGGGGGGTGGCTGATCCGTACCTGCGTTAGGTCCGTTCGACTTGGGAGCCTGGTATAGGTTTTGTTGGAGCGCCTAATGAGAGTCTTAGGCCCCGCGCCGGAAAGACTAAAATGCTCAAATACCGTGTAGACGGTGGTGTTGACCCTGGTATTCCGGTACACCGAAAATGTGCCCTGAGTGCACGGACTGTCGGGCCGGGTGGCCGATGGTTGTGATGGCTTGAATGTGCCTGCGCGCACATAGTTGCTATTTGATGATGCCATGCTTGCAGGGAAAGAATGCTCATGCCCCGAGAAAGGGGTAGGATTGTTATAATTGGGTCAGCTGAATGCTGACCGTTGCATTGTTTGCCACCGGTTGGGTGGATTGTTCCCGTGCAGGTGCTGGAGAGCCAAGTGGTAAATGATGGGCTGAAGCCCTACTGCTGTTGCTGCTGCTGCTGCGGCTAGCCCTTGAAGGCTAAGCGAATGGCTTTGTTTTGTTTTCTTTTATACTCATGTATGGCCGGCCTGCGCGCCGAGGTTTGTAAAACATGTTGTATGTAAAGAGGAACTGTAAGGCCTTAAGGCCAAACTCTTGTATTTGTGTACATTCCATAGTATATATATAAAGGTGGTTTTATATATTGTACATTCCGGTTGAGAGTTCAAAGTACTACGTAAAGCTTCCGCTAGAATGCTCTGAGTTAGGATTCGTGTTTGGTTTGGTATTATCCTGTGACCTCACCGACTGTTTGTGGCATATAGTGTGGGGCCCCGGCCGGACCTTCTACTATACGTCATCTAACGGATGGGGTCGTTACAATATGTCATGAGACTTATAAATTCCTTGGTACACATATGCAATCCCCAAATAAAAAAATAGGAGTAAAAGAATAAAAATCATTACTCCCATTTAATTTTTGTTTTGATTTGAAGAGAAAAAATATTTGTTCATATGTCATGGAAAATGAGAAGATAAAATCCATCATTTTTTTGGTAAACATATGCAAGTATCAAAACAAAAAATGTGTGGGGTGAGAGGATAAAATTCATCACCCCCAATCCAAAAACTCTTCATTTTCCTTTTCCCCAAATCCTAAAAAAATGGTTTTTGAAGTAAATTAAAATACTAAGAGAGCATAAGTAGTAGTTAAAATTTTATTACAAGTTTCTTTTTAGTAATAATGTGAATAATTCTAATCTAATTTGGTTTGCTAAATTACTTAATTTTGAGTTCTAATTAATTTATATGAGAAATTTTTGCTAAATACCTTTCTCTGTACATTTTAATTTCATAGTTTAGGATTTAATATTTAAATCGCTAAATTTTATTTTTAACTTTCTTTTGATTTAATAAATTTTTAGTTTAAATAAAAATATATAAATTTCTTATAAGTACTTCTCATAGTTTTGCTCTGGAATAGCAAAAGATTAAGTATGAGGGTATTTGATAAGTCACTAATTATAGTTATTTTCATATAGTTTTTATTTAATTAATAATAAGATTATAATTATATTTTAGTAATTATGCTTCTAATTGCTTTATTTTCATATTTCAGGTCAATATGAGCTGCGAATAGCAATTTGGAGCTTGTTGGACTGATCAGGAGTTGAAACGGAGAAAATGATCATTTTTTGTCACGGATAGCTGAACTTCAAATGGTCATAACTTTCAAACCAGGAAGAGTTACGGGACGTGCAACCAGTCAACGGAAAGAGTACGATGTCCTCTACAATTCTGGAGAATTTCACAAGTACACGCCCGTAACACGGAGGTGACATTTGAGTCACGGGCGTGTCTAGGTCAAAAAAAATAAATTTCTCCAGAAAGCTTCCCTGAACAATTATGGGACTTTTTTCTAAGGACACGCCCCCTGTCACGGGCGTGACCTAGGGCGTGACCTACCCGAAACTGCGAAATTAATCCCAGATTTCGCCATTTCCAACCGTTTTGCTGGCCCAGTCATACACGCCCTATGTCACGTGCGTGACCTAGGGCGTGACCACTTCAGAAACAGCAGAATTACTTCCCGCCGTTCCCATTCCCGCCTTTTCCTGTAACTAACTAGACATGCCATAGGTCACGGGCATGACCTAGGGGTGTGACCCGCAAAACGGCGATTTTTGGCGATTTTTCTCCAACGTTCCCGGGCTTTCAAGACTGTAGTTTCCGAGCCTGACACGCCCCAGGTCACGGGCGTGACCAATGGGCGTGACTCCCAAGCAAAAAAATCTATAAATTCCAGACGTGTTTAGAAGATCAGAGGGGGGATTAGGAGCCAATTTTAGGAGTATGTTGTAGCTTAGATTACTGTCTTTATGCATTTCTTTTATGTAATTTCAATTTCATAGTTTAGATTTCAATTCAAGCATTTCATTTTTTGCAAACATGTTCTTCTTTCCCTTCTTTTTATGTAACTTTTATATTATGTCAACTAGCTAATTTCTTTAGTACTTGATCATGATTATCTTTGAATAAAACTCTTTTTGTCAAACCTTTTTACCACTATCGATTTATCTTTGAATTATATTTTGTCGAATTCATATTTCGCGAGTATGTTCTTCGATTATAGATCCGTATCCTAAATGACCGAGAGGTTGCGGATACGAGTAGATCGCTCAAGGAAAAAAGGAGTTGAATGCACTCCTCGAGAGAGGACGACATAAATCTGCCGGATTGGAGTCAAATCCAATAGAGGGGTTCACCGCCTAAAGCAAGCTTAGGGGTTTCGTCTGGCCGAGAGGTCTTAATCGATTAACCTAAGGTTAGTCAGAAGCATGAGCTCGAGAGAGACGCTTTTGTACGTTAGGAACCTCCACGGTCGAGGTGAGTAAATTAGAGTTTGTGTTTTATAAAAGGTTTATTCAAAGTGAGTCTAGATCAAGTGCTCGTTCTTAGTTTATTTTCTTCCTTCTTTAGTTTAATTTACCCATTTTGATACTTAGATAAAATAATATTAATTTGCGTGAGTAGAAGTACTCAACAGGCCCCGAGTCTAATACGACATTTCCTATACAATATTTCGATAGGTACACTTGCCTATTTGAGATTATAGTTTGGATAATATTTTAAAACTATAGAAAATCTTCATCAAGAAGCGACGACGTTGAGTGAGTCCACCTCACTCAATGCCAATACTGAAATGGTGTTGAGTGAGGTCGACTCACTCAACGCCAAAACAGTAAGCTTCTCAGGAAAACCGCGGCGTTGAGTGAGCTTGCCTCACTCAACGCCAAAACAAAAATGGCGTTTAGTGAGGTCGACTCACTCAATGCCAAAGTAATTGGCCGCTAGAAGGGGCTGTGGCGTTGAGTGAGTCCACCTCACTTAATGCCCCAGTACTTAGAAATATTCTGACTGTAGGCGTTTAGTGTATGCACCACACTCAACGCCAAATCCGCAAAGGCTTTGAGTGTGTGACCACACTCAACGCCGGCCAGACAGAACTCAAAAAGGCTCATACCAACAACACAGCAGGCACCCCCTTCTCTCTCTCTCGGCTTCACCCGCAAGCCACCAACCAGACAGCAATCTGGAATAAACTGATGGCATTACACCGGCGGGTTGAGCACCAATAGCACAAAGAAGGGGGGCTCATGGGAGAATCTAAGCCCTAAATTCAGCAAGAAAAAGAGAACATGCTTGGCTTCTACCCAAGGGCTAACCGGGAAATTTCAACATTCAAGATAACAACAATGGCAAGGGCAAGAACACCACTTGCCTCGATTTCCAGCGAAGCATGGACTGCTTTCCCTCCTCTTACTTGGCACTAGCAGCAGCAGTACCTAAAACATACTCCCGTACATTAATGGTGGAAAAACCTCAAGACCGAAATCCCAAATCTCCTAAAAACTCCGCGAAAATCGAATATCTTACCGTCGAATCGTAGATCTGAGCGAGAGCAAGACAACGCCGCTTTCGGAATCGAAATCCGTCAATGAACACTCCCAGAATCACCGTCCGAAAGCTAGGGCAGCCCGTCATTCCGCCTCTGATTTCCGCGAAATAGGAACAACGGTTTTCTTTTGGTCTTGGGAAGAAGGAGAAAGGAGAAGTGGGCCCGCCACTTCTTAATAAGGCTTTTATAACTGCTTAGCCATGTCGGTTCAGCCTAACTGCAGCCCAGCCCCCGGTTAACTCAGCTTAAAAATCAAATTTCAAATTTGATTTTGCTAATAGCACACCCAAAATGACGCGAAAACTGAACTATCTCGGAATTCAACCAAATTCACACCGTAGCTAAATACCCATGCTACGAACACAACGGCGAAGTCGAAATTAAATTTCGACGAACAGAACTCGAGTTATAACCTCCTAAATCCAAAACACAAGCATCCCCCAAGAGGCCTTACCGGGTCACCGAAAATGACTCAGCTTGCTAGGGAGACCTTGCCTATAGGCTACAAGATAGGACACTAAGTTCTAAGGAGCTAAACCACACTCCACAAATGGCACAAGCCACGAATACGCGTCACCGTAACACTGAACGAGAATAAAATAGTCACACAAAAAATCCGGAGCGTTACAGTCACTCCCCCTTAAAGAAAGTTTCGTCCCGAAACTTTACGCACAGCACTCCTACTAAAGAAGAAAAAGTAACAAACAGGTGTTACAAGAAGGAAAACATACCGATCAAAATCAGGGAAACAGGTGAGGGTAAGCTTTCCTCATGGCCGACTCTTGCTCCCAAGTCGCGCTCTCCAAATCCTGATTCCTCCAAAGAACTTTCACCATCGGAATGGACTTCCTTCACAGCACCCATTCCTGAGTATCCAAAATACAGACCAGCACTTCAACAAAAGAGAGGTTGGACTCCAATTGGGGCAGAATGTCCAAGACTTGGCCACTACTGCGCACACACTTCCGCAATTGACTAACATGGAAAACATTATGAACACCTGGGAAGTTTGATGGAAAATCGAACCTGTAAGCTGACATGCCAATCCGCTCCAAAATCTTAAACGAGCCCACATACCTCGTGTCCAATTTCCGATTCTTACCAAACCTCTTTACACCATCCATCGGGGAAACCTTAAGAAATACAAGGTCCCCTATAGAAAACTCTAAGGCAGACCTACGCCGATTGTCGTTCTTCTCATACCTCTCCTGAGCTATACGAAGCTTCTCTCGAATAAGCTTCACTGCGACTTCCATTTCCTCAAGCACATCAGGACCCAACAAAGGCCTCTCACCAGCCTCAGCCCAAAACAACGGAGTTCTGCAGTGCCTCCCATACAAGGCTTCAAAAGGATCCATCTGCAAGCTTTCCTGATAACTGTTGTTGTATGCAAATTCCATAAGTCATAGCCGCTCATCCCACGCTCCATCGTGGTAAAAAATATAGCATCGGATCATATCCTAGACTATCTGGTTCACCCGCTCTGTCTGCCCATTTGTATGTGGGTGATAAGCAGTAGAATACCTCAGATCCGTACCCAAACCCTCCTTCAGACTCTTCCAAAAACGAGAAATAAACAGGGAGTCTCGATCAGAAATGATACTCACAGGCACACCATACAGTCGGATGACTTCATCCAAGTACAACCCCGCTATCTTCTTCATCGGGTAATCAATCTTATATGGCACAAAGTGCACACACTTCGTCAGTCTATCCACTATGACCCAGACAGAATCAAATCACCTCGGGGATTTCGGTAAGCCCGTGATGAAATCCATAGATATACTTTCCCACTTCCAAGTCGGGATATCTAACGAAGTCAACCTGCCACTAGGCCTTCCATGATCGGCCTTTACACGCTTGTAAGTGTGGCACTCAGCAACAAACCGAGCTACATCACCTTTCATGCGATACCACCAGGCAATTTGCTTTAAGTCACGATACATCTTCGTAGATCTTGGATGGTAGGAAATGCTGGATCCATGAGCCTCTCTGCATATCATACCTCTAATGTCCCCAACAGCGGGGATGCAAAATCTGTCGCGGTACTTCAAAGTACACGCATCATCGATAGAAAAGTCTGGAAACTCCCCCTTCTCGGTCCTGGTGAATAAGTGCAGATGATCCGGATCGTCCTTCTGGTGCAGTCTGGTAAAAGAAATCCAGGACGGCTCTACCACTGATAAACTACTCTGCAAGCCACAGCATCCCACTAATATATCCATAAGGAGAAACTCCTCCACTAAACGATCGGCGGTGAGATTTAAGATCTTTACCGTCTTACGGCTCAGGGCATCGGCCACCACATTGGCCTTGCCTGGATGATACTAGATCTCAACGTCATAATCGGCCACATACTCTAGCCATCGCCGCTGGCGCAGATTCAACTCCTTCTGTGTGAACATGTACTTCAGGCTCTTATGGTCGGTGAAGATTTTGCACTAAGCCCCATAATGTAGGTGTCTCCACAGCTTCAACGCAAAAATAACCGCTGCGAACTCGAGTTCATGCGTAGGGTAATTCTTCTCATTAGTCTTCAGCTGCCTTGACCCAGAGGCAGTCACTTTTCCAATCTGCATTAACACACAACCCAGACCTACATGCAAAGCATCCATGTAAACATCATAATCCACCCCTTTAGTAGGACGGGTCAGAACGGGAGCAGTGCACAATCTCCTCTTTAAGTCCAGGAAGGCTTCTTCGCACCTCTCGCTCCAAACAAAAGCCACGTTCTTCTGAGTCAGCTTGGTAAAAGGTGCAGCTAGGGAAGAGAAACCCTCCACGAACCTCCTGTAGTAGCCAGCCAACCCTAGGAAACTCCTGATCTCCTTAGGCGTATTCGGCCTACACCAATCCATCACCGCTGCGACCTTTTCTAGGTCGACCGAGATCCCATCCTTGTTCACCACGTGGCCTAGAAATTAAACCTGAGGCAACAAAAATTCGCACTTGCTCAGCTTGGCGAATAACTTGTGGTTCCTCAACTACGATAAAACCAAGCACAGATGCTGCTCATGCTCCTCAGCACTGCGAGAATAAACCAACACGTCATCGATGAAGACCACCACAAATTTGTCTAAGAAATCCTTGAACACCCGGTTCATCATATCCATGAAGGCTGATGGTGCGTTGGTCAAACCAAACGATATCACCAAAAACTCAAAGTGTCCATGCCTCGATCTAAACGCAGTTCGTGGAATATCTTCCTCATGGATCCTGAGCTGATGATAGCCTGAACGAAGATCGATCTTGGAGAACACCGTGCTACCGCGCAACTGGTCAAACAAATCATCGATCCTCGGCAGAGGGTACATGTTCTTAATAGTGACTGTGTTCAACTCCCTATAGTCGATGCAAAGCCGCATTGACCCATCTTTCTTCTTCACAAACAGCACAGGAGCACCCCAAGGCGACGAACTCTGCCTGATAAATCCCTTTGCCAACAGCTCATCCAACTGAACTCACAACTCCTCTAACTCACGAGGGGCCATCTGGTACGACGCCTTAGATATAGGACGCGTACCCGGCTCTAAATCAATCACAAACTCCACATCCCGCTCGGGAGGAAGACCAGGAAGATCATCCGGGAAAACATCGGCGAAACCACGAACAACTGGAATCTCCTCCAAGCGAGGTACACTAACAGCGGTCCCAACCACCGAGACCAAACAAGCAAAACAATCCGAAAGAAACAGCTTCTGAGCACATACCGTAGAGATAACAAGAGAATCCTGGCACAGATCAGCATACACACTTCCGAGCTGACCGTCGTCCCTGATGAAGTCCAAGTGCTTCCCTTTGCACTGAAAGACTTCATCATACCTAGACAGCCAATCCATGCCCAAAATAACATCAAAGTCCTCCAGATTAATCATCTTCAGGTCTGCCTTTGCAAGGAAGTCCCCCAACAAAACAGGGTAATCTAACATGCCTAAATCTGACAACACAGATTCACCAGAGGGGAACTTGACACGGAAGGTATCCCGAACTCGATCTAAAGTCAACCGATGTCGCTCCACAAAGGCTCTAGCCACGAACGAGTGGGTGGCGCCGGAGTCAAACAGAACACGCGCCCAGTGGTTCCTCACCTTAAATTTCCCTATAGGAGCATATAAAACTAAGGAACTACCACAACAATACTGCAAAAATTCTAGTAAACAAGAACAAAACCTTCAGGCTGGAAAGACAACTAACCTTAGATGACCTGAGTCGATGCTTGCGCCTCCTCGGAAGAGATCACGTTCAGCTTTCCCTTGCCCTTGTCCACCCGCTAAGGTGGAGGTAGCGCCTGAAGTGGAACTGCATGAAAAACAGGCTGGGCCTGAGGACACCTAGCCTTGATGTGTCCCTTCTGCCCATACTGATAGCAGACTTTATCCTTGGACCAGCACTGGGCAGCATCATGCCCGGGTCGCATGCAAATAAAACAGGAGACATCCCTCCTAGGAGCACCCTCAATCGCATGAACCTACTCCTTCTTCTGAGGTTATGCCTTCTTGAAAAATCTCTCGACAGGGTGGCCTGACTGGCCACAGAAGCTGTACACCACTTTGCTCTTCTTTCCTGGAGCAGCACTGGGTACCTGGGGTTTCTTCTCCTCCACTGACTTCCTCTTGTTCTTTCTCATTTACTGGCCTCTGCTCTTTGCATTCTCAATAGCCTCCACCTTCAGAGCCACCTCCACTACTCCTGCATAAGTCTCTGACCCATAATCACTGATCAACTGCTGCACCTCTCTCCTCAAACCACGGAGAAATCGCTTAGCCCGTTCGGCCTCAATGTTGGCCAATACAGGGGCAAAACGACTCAACTTGCCGAACTCTATCTCATACTCACCCACCATGAGTTGCCTTTGCTTCAGATGGAGGAAGTCGTACATGAGGCGGTCATGCTCGACCGAGGGTAAGAACTTCCTCAACAGCATCTCCTTGAACACTTCCCAAGAGCATCCAGCTACCAAGCTCTCCTTCTCTCTCAGCCACCAACTCTTAGCCAAACCTTTAAGCTGATAGGCGGCTATCATCACCCTCTAATCATCTGCAATTCCTGAGTACGAGAACATCTCCTCCATGGAGATCAGCCAGTCATCTATCACCATGAAATCTACCTTCCCGTCATAAGTGGGAGGGCTCAGACTCTGAAATTGCGAGATGAAGGACATCTCTGTTGGCACCACCATTAGTGTAACGCCCCCGATTTTTTTTCTGCGATTATTTAATTCTCGTTTGGCATTACGATGACGCGTTTCCGTGGCTTGTGCCATTTGTGGAGTGTGGTTTAACTCCTTAGAACTGAGTGCCCTATTCTGTAGCCTGTTGGCAATATCTCCCTAGCAAGCCGAGTCATTTTGGGTGACCCGGTGTGGCCTCTCGGGGGAATGTTTGTGTTTGGCTTTATTTGGGTATATCTCGAGTTCTGTTCATCGAAAGTTAATTTCAACTTCGTCGTTGTGTTCGTAGCATGGGTATTTAGCTACGGTGTGAGTTTCGTCGAATTCCGAGGTGGTTCGGTTTTCGAGTCGTTTTGGGTGTGTTATTAGTAAAAACAAATTAGAAACCCTTTTAAATTAGGTGAACCGGCAGTTTAGGCAGCGGTTAGGGCCGAAAAGCCGTGTCCTTTTATTATAAAAGCCTTATTAAGAAGTGGCAGACCCACTACTCCTTCCTCCTTCCCGAAGTCCAGACCGAACCGTCGCCCCTCCTATTCGCGGAAAACGGAGGGAAACCGCCGGCCTGCTTCCCCTTTGGACGGTGATTCCGGGCTTGTTCGTGGACGGATTTTGATTCCGAAAGCGGCGTTGTCTTGCTCTCGCTCAGATCTTCATTTCGAAGGTAAGATATTTGATTTTCGTGGAGTTTTAGAAGACTTGGATTTCCGGTTCTTGTTGTTTTCCGCCATTAATGTACGGTTTGCTTGTTAGGTGCTTCTCCTTCTAGTGCAGAACGAAGAGGAGGGAAAGCCGACCAAGCTTCGCCGGAAATCGAGGCAAGTGGTATTCTTGCCCTTGCCATTGTTGTTCTTTTGAATTTTGGAATGTTTCCCGGTTAGCCCTAGGTTAGAAACCATGCTTATTCTTTTATTATCTTACTAAGTTTTAGGGCTTAGATTCTCCTATGAGCCCCCTCCTTGGGATGTTTGCTCCTCGTGCTAGTTGTGTTCACCATTTAGACTCCAGATTTGTATTTCTAGTTGGGAGCTTTTGCGGGTGGAGCCGAGAGAGAGAGAGAGTGAGGGAGGTTATTGTGGTAGGGCTCTGGTTAGAACTAGTCTTGGTAGACTCTCGAGTTTTGGTGTTGAGTGTGGTGCACACACTCAAAGCCAAAAGCCGCCCGGACTTAGCGTTGAGTGTGGTGGACACACTCAAAGCCATAGTTCGGTTTGTTCTTTGCGGTTGAGTGGTGGGGTGATTGAGTGAAAATTTTCGTCTAAGTCAAAATCGACGGGAATCACCAAGTGATTCCCGCCGATTTCGACGTGTATCGTCAGTGATTCCCGCCGATTCGGCGAGAATCATTCTGGATTCCCGCCAGTCATCGAGAATCGTCCTGCATTCTCGCCGATTCGGCGAGAATCGTCCTGTATTCTCGCCGATTCGGCGAGAATCGTCCTGCATTCCCGCCGATTCGGCGAGAATCAGACGGCATTCCCGCCGACCTTCTCTTGTTGGCGTTGGCTTAGGGTTCCCCTGCGGAAGTGAACTTTGGCGTAGAGTGAGTTGACCTCACTCAATGCCAAAGCTGTTTTGGCGTTGAGGGAGGTAGACTCACTCAATGCCGCTGTTAGGTTTTGTGGTTTTGCTGAAGGTGTTGAGGGAGTGGACCTCACTCAACGTCATGGCTGTTCTGGCGCTGATTGAGGCTAACTCACTCAACTCCAAGGTCTGGTTAGGCACTGAGTGGATTCCACCCAATGCCGAGCCGTGTTGAGTAACTTCAACACTGTTTATCTTCCTCGATTTATGTTCCCGAGTGAGTTTGCTTGATTATATTTGTAGCTTCCTTGTCGGCCATGTTTTCTTTCCTAAAGGCCGAATCGTGGGATGTGGATAGTAGTGGTGGTTTGAAGCTCTTCATGGGGGAGGTGTTGTGTAATCTAGCCAAGGCCACCCTTATTCTTCTATCTTGCTCCAGGTACGGGCTGGGCAAGGGGGTAGAAGGTCCCTTGTGCTTTATCATGTAGACCCCTGAGCCTGTTGGCATGGAAGTTGGTGGTTGGGGGACTTAGTTTGCCTCCAACCCGGATCTATGATGTTGTTTTGCTACTACCATCTCCCACAGCTTAGGGTGCTAGAAGTTTCTTCCTTGGTAGATTGCAGCACTTTGGGCTCTCGGTAGCCTAGTAGGCCCTGCAGGATGTTGTTCCTGAGCTGGGTTGATGCTGTTTCCTTGCACGTAGTGCATTTCTTGTTGTCCTATTTTGGACAGTTTTGACTCTTTCTATGGCATGTTTTTCAGTTACTTTTTCCCCTTTGGTTGACTCCTTCATGCAGATTTTACCTTGTTTTGCTTGCTGAGGTATTCTGTTTTCTTTTGGAATGCCTCAGGTTCTGAGCTGTAGCCAGTTGGGTGGCTAGTTTATAGTGGTGGTGTTGGTGGTCTCTTGGACTTTAGAGATCCGTTTGCCTTGTTGGTGAGATAGTTTTCAGTACTTTCTTACAGACATACATATGTGCCAGTGGGTTCGTGTCAGGTTGTTAGCGCCCACTGGTAGTTTTTTTACCTTTATACTGGATATATTACTTAAGCTGCTACCATTTTCTGGAGATAGTCTACTTGCTCTGAGAGGGATTTATGCTAGGTTGCTAGTTACTTTTAAACCATAATTATTCTTATTAGTACATCGCATGATCAGCATGTTTTATAAAAGTAAATCACTATTTTCCAAGCAGCGTATAAAGATCGTTTTTCTATATATAATATCAATTAAATGTAGAGTCTTGCATTGTATGAGTGGTTCTCTCGGAACTCTTATACACCCCCTTTAGGATGCTAAACCTGAATAAAGTATTTTTCCGCAGCGCATAAGTATAGTTTTTAACTGTGGACTAAGTGATCCACCGAGCCGAGGGATACAACCTCTAAAATATAACTGATTTTCTAATCATTAAGCTCATGATTTTATTTCATAAAGAGTAGCAGTTGGTTTTGCCTGACTGTCAGCAGTTATCCCCTGCTTGACGTGGCATCATGACGCGTGTTTTCTCATACTCTGATAATTATTTAATTCAGGGAAAATGCGGGTTGTGACAGTTGGTATCAGAGGGAGGTTGCTTGACAAATTAGTCGGGCAACCTTCCTTTGTTTGCTTTTAGTAGTTCAACATCATGTCATTCACACACCGATGTGTCATCAGCACGTCTTGGCAAAAGCACGAACACTACACTCATAGCATAACATGAAGTATACAGGGCATATTATGTAGTATGGGATGCATAATATGTGTTCATATATGGATCCACCATAGGGGCAACATGTGAGGGTTATGTAGTATGGGATGCATAACCTCACCACATGGCTGCGACTAGCACATTTTCTTGTTCGTTGCATGCGAATGTTATGTAGTATGGGATGCATAACATTTTCATGTGTATGCTGCTCATAACATGCACTAGGACCTTTTTTAGAATGCATAACACAATCATGCATAGCATAATATGGCATAAGCACAATGTGCCAAGCTAAAGACTGGCAGGATGACATATGTACATACATAAGTTTTCGAGTAAAAAATAATATAAAGTCATGCATTCCCGATCTAGGCACAAGAATTAGTATGGTGGTGGTTAACCATCCTAGGTTAGGGCATAACATAAAGTTTTGTAAAAGGTAAACTCCCAGAGCAAGTTTAGCAGCTTTAAGTTCATATCTATATATGTATGGTCTGTACTAGTAGTTGAGTCTAGCCGTTGTACTAGGATCTAACTAGTGTTGCTATGACTTTAGGATGGCGAGACGTCCTTCGACTAGATCAACTCCCCTGTCTGAGGGTGAGTCTTCTAGAGCTCAGAATGATGCGGTAATCGAAAGCTTACGGCAGAGTAGCGATTCCTTGAGCAGGCAATTGGTGGAGGTGCGAGCCCAGATCCAGTCTTTGGTAGCGGTTGTGGCGGGTCAGACTCAGGGAGTGCAAGGCCCTGTAGGGGGGATTGCTGTTCCTCCCCCTCCTGCACCCTTAAGACCTCCAGTGGTGGTGCCAGCGGAGATGGCCTTCATCTCGCAGTTTCAGAGGCTGGGCCCTCCCACTTATGACAGGAAGGCAGACTTCATGGTGATAGACGACTGGCTGATCTCCATGGAGGAGATGTTCTCATATTCAGGGATTGCAGACGATCAGAGGGTGATGATAGCCGCCTATCAGCTTAAAGGTTTGGCTAAGAGTTGGTGGCTGAGAGAGAAGGAGAGCTTGGTAATCGAATGCTCTTGGGAAGTGTTCAAGGAGATGCTATTAAGGAAGTTCTTACCCTCGGTCGAGCGTGACCGCCTCATGAATGACTTCCTCCATCTGAAGCAAAGGCAGCTCACGGTGGGTGAGTATGAGATAGAATTCAGCAAGTTGAGCCGTTTTGCCCCTGGATTGGTCAGCATTGAGGCTGATCGAGTTAAGCGATTTCTCGGTGGTTTGAGGAGTTAGATGCAGCAGTTGACTAGTGCTGATGGGTCAGAAACTTATGCAGGAGTAGTGGAGGCTGCTCTGATGGTGGAGGCAATTGAGACCGCGAAGAGCAGAGGACAGCAAAGTAGGAAGGATAAGTGGAAGTCTGTGGAGGAAAAGAAACCCCGGGTACCGGATGCGGTTCCTGGGAAGAAGAGCAAAGTGGTGTGCAGTTTCTGTGGCCGGTCAAGCCACCCGGTCGAGAGATGTTTCAAGAGAGCAGCGACTCAGAGGAAGGAGCAGGTTCATGCGATTCAGGGTACTCCGAGGAGAGATGTCTCCTGTTCTGTTTGCAAGCGACCCAAACATGATGCTGCCCAGTGCTGGTCCAAGGATAAGGTCTATTTCCAGTGTGGGAAGAAGGGATACATCAAGTCTAGGTGTCCTCAGGTCCAGCCTGCCCTGCAAGCAGTGCCTCTTCAGGCATTACCTCCACCTCAGCATGTGGACAAGGGAAAGGGAAAGCTGAATGTGATCTCTTCCGAGGAGGCTGAAGCTTCGACTCTGGTCATCTCAGGTTAGTTGTTTGTTCTTGTCTTGCTAAAATGTAGTATTGTGGTGGTAGTTCCTTAGTTATATATGTTCCTATAGGGAAGTTTAAGGTGAAGAACCGTTGGGCGCGTGTTCTGTTTGACTCCGGCACTACCCACTCGTTCGTGGCTAGAGCCTTTGTAGAGCGACATCGGTTGACTTTAGATCGAGTTCGGGATACCTATCATGTTAAGTTCCCCTCTGGTGAATCTGTGTTGTCAGATTTGGGCATGTTGGATTGCCCTGTTATTTTGGGGGACTTCCTTGCGAAGGTTGACCTGAAGATGATTGATCTGGAGGACTTCGATGTTATTTTGGGCATGGACTGGCTGTCCAGGTATGATGCAGTCATTCAATGCAAAGGGAAGTGCTTGGACTTCATCAGGGACGACGGTTAGCTAGGAAGCATGTATGCGGATCTGAGCCAGGATTCTCCTGTCATCTCTGCGGTATGTGCTCAGAAGTTTTTTCTTTCGGACTATTTTGCTTGTTTTGTCTCGATGGTTGGGACCGCTGTTAGTGTACCGCACTTAGAGGAGATTCCAGTTGTGCGAGATTTCGCCGATGTTTTTCCTGATGACCTTCCTGGTCTTCCTCTTGAGCGGGATGTTGAGTTTGTGATCGATTTGGAGCCGGGTACGTGCCCTATTGCTAAGGCGCCGTACCGGATGGCCCCTCGAGAGCTAGAGGAGTTGCGAGTTCAGTTAGATGAGTTGTTGGCGAAAGGGTTTATCAGGCAGAGTTCGTCGCCTTGGGGTGCTCCTGTTCTATTTGTGAAGAAGAAAGATGGGTCAATGCGGCTTTGCATCGACTATAGGGAGCTGAACAAGGTCACAATCAAGAACAGGTACCCTCTGCCGAGGATCGATGACTTATTTGACCAGTTGCGCGGTAGCACGGTCTTCTCCAAGATTGACCTTCGTTCAGGCTATCATCAACTTAGGATCCGTGATGCAGATATTCCACGGACTGCGTTTAGATCAAGGCACGAACATTTTGAGTTCTTAGTGATGTCGTTTGGATTGACCAACGCTCCATCAGCGTTCATGGATATGATGAACCGGGTGTTCAAGGATTTCCTAGATAAGTTCGTGGTGGTCTTCATCGATGATGTGTTGGTTTACTCTCGCAGTGCTGAGGAGCATGAGCAGCATCTGCGCTTGGTTCTATCGGAGTTGAGGAATCACAAGTTATTCGCCAAGTTGAGCAAGTGCGAATTTTGGTTGCCTCAGGTCTCGTTTCTGGGCCACGTAGTGAATGAGGATGGGATCTCGGTTGACCCAGAAAAGATCACAGCAGTGATGGATTGGAGTAGGTCGGGCACGCCCAAAGAGATCAGGAGCTTCCTAGGGTTAGCCGACTACTACAGGAGGTTTGTGGAGGGTTTCTCTACCCTAGCTGCACCTCTGACTAAGCTAACTCAGAAGAACGTGGCTTTTGATTGGAGCGAGAAGTGCGAAGAAGCCTTCCTGGAGTTAAAGAGGAGATTGTGCACTGCTCCTGTCCTGACCCTGCCTACCGAGGGCATGGAGTATGATGTGTACGTGGATGCTTCGCATGTGGGTCTGGGATGCGTATTAATGCAGGTGGGTAAGGTGATTGCCTATGGGTCAAGGCAACTGAAGACTCTTGAGAAGAATTATCCTACGCATGACCTCGAGTTCGCAGCAGTTATTTATGCGTTGAAGCTGTGGAGACACCTACTTTATGGGGCTCAGTGCAAGATCTTCACCGACCATAAGAGCCTGAAGTACGTGTTCACGCAGAAGGAGTTAAATCTGCGCCAGCGTCGGTGGCTAGAGTATGTGGCCGATTATGATGTAGAGATCCAGTATCACCCAGGCAAGGCCAATGTGGTGGCCGACGCCCTGAGTCGAAGGACGGGTAAAATCTATAATCTCTCCGCCGACCGTTTAGTGGAAGAGTTCCTCCTTATGGATATATCAGTGGAATGCGGTGGCCTGCAGAGTAGTTTGTCAATGCCAGAGCCGTCTTGGATTTCTTTGACCAGACTTCACCAGAAGGACGACCCGGATCTTCTTCACTTGTACTCCAGGACTGAGAGAGGAGAGTTGTCGGATTATTCCATCGATGATGCGGGAAATTTGAAGTACCGTGGCAGATTTTGCATCCCCGCGGTTGGGGGCAATCGGGGTATGGTTTGCAGAGAGGCTCATGGATCCAGCGTTGCCTATCATCCAGGATCTACGAAGATGTATCGTGACATAAAGCAAATTGCCTGGTGGTATGGCATGAAGGGAGATATAGCCCGATTTGTTGCGGAGTGCCATACTTTCAAGCGGGTGAAGGCCGATCATGGAAGGCCTGGTGGTAAGTTGACTCCGCTAGAGATCCCGACTTGGAAGTGGGAAAGTATATCTATGGAATTCATCACAGGTTTACCGCGATCCCCGAGGGGATTTGATTCTGTTTGGGTTATACTGGATAGATTGACGAAGTGTGCTCACTTCGTGCCATATAAGATTGATTACCCTATGAAGAAGATAGCAGAGTTGTACTTGAACGAAGTCATCCGACTTCACGGTGTGCCGGTTAGCATCATTTCTGATCGAGACTGTCGGTTTACTTCTCGTTTTTGGCAGAGTCTGCAGGAGGGTTTGGGTACGGATCTGAGGTATTCTACTGCGTACCACCCACAGACTAATGGGCAGATGGAGCGGGTGAATCAGATAGTTGAGGATATGATCCGATGATATATTTTAGACCATGGTGGAGCGTGGGATGAGCGGCTGCGACTTATGGAATTTGCTTACAACAATAGTTATCAGGAGAGCTTGCAGATGGCTCCGTTCGAAGCCTTGTATGGGAGGCGATGCAGAACTCCGTTATTTTGGGCTGAGGCTGGTGAGTGGCCATTGTTAGGTCCTGATGCGCTCGAAGAAATGGAAGTCGCAGTGAAGCTTGTTCGGGAAAAGCTTCGTATAGCTCAGGAGAGGTACGAGAAGAACGCGAATCGGCGTAGGTCTGCCTTGGAGTTTTCTGTGGGGGACCTTGTATTTCTTAAGGTTTCCCCGATGGTGGGTGTAAAGAGGTTTGGTAATAATCGGAAATTGGACCCGAGGTATGTGGGCCCGTTTAAGATTTTGGAACGAATTGGCGTGTCAGCTTACAGGTTGGATTTGCCAGCAAACTTCCCAGGTGTTCATAATGTTTTCCATGTTAGCCAATTGCGGAAGTGCGTGCGCAGCAGTGGGCAAGTCTTGGACGTTGTGCCCTAGTTGGAGCCCAACCTCTCTTTTGTTGAAGTGCCGGTCCGTATTTTGGATACCAAGGAACGGGTGCAGCGAAAGAAGTCTATTCCGATGGTGAAAGTTCTTTGGAGGAATCAGGATTTGGAGAGCGTGACTTGGGAGTTAGAGTCGGCTATGAGGGAGGCTTACCCTCAGCTGTTTCCCTGATTAGTTTGGTTTGTTTTTCTTCTTGTAATGTTTGGATTATTACTTTCCTTCTTTAGTAGAAGTGTTGTGCGTAAAGTTTCGGGACGAAACTTTCTTTTAGGGGGAGTGTCTGTAACGCCCCCGATTTTTTTCTGCGATTATTTAATTCTCGTTTGGCATTACGATGACGCATTTCCGTGGCCTGTGCCATTTGTGGAGTGTGGTTTAACTCCTTAGAACTGAGTGCCCTATTCTGTAGCCTGTTGGCAATATCTCCCTAGCAAGCCGAGTCGTTTTGGGTGACTCGGTGTGGCCTCTCGGGGGAATGTTTGTGTTTGTCTTTATTTGGGTATAACTCGAGTTCTGTTCGTCGAAAGTTAATTTCGACTTCGCCGTTGTGTTCGTAGCGTGGGTATTTAGCTACGGTGCAAGTTTCGTCGAATTCCGAGGTGGTTCGGTTTCGAGTCGTTTTGGGTGTGTTATTAGTAAAAACAAATTAGAAACCCTTTTAAATTAAGTGAACCGGCAGTTTAGGAAGCGGTTAGGGCCGAATAGGCGTGTCCTTTTATTATAAAAGCCTTGTTAAGAAGTGGCGGACCCACTTCTCCTTCCTCCTTCCCGAAGTCCAGACCGAACCGTCGCCCCTCCTGTTCGCGGAAAACGGAGGGAAACCGCCGGCCTGCTTCCCCTTTGGATGGTGATTCCGGGCTTGTTCGTGGATGGATTTCGAATCCGAAAGCGGCATTGTCTTGCTCTCGCTCAGATCTTCATTTTGACGGTAAGATATTTGATTTTCGTGGAGTTTTAGGATACTTGGATTTCCGGTTCTAGTGGTTTTCTGCCATTAATGTACGGTTTGCTTGTTAGGTGCTTCTCCTTCTAGTGCAGAATGAAGAGGAGGGAAAGCCGACCAAGCTTCGCCAGAAATCGAGGCAAGTGGTATTCTTGCCCTTGCCATTGTTGTTCTTTTGAATTTTGGAATGTTTCCCGGTTAGCCCTAGGGTAGAAACCATGCTTATTCTCTTATTATCTTGCTATGTTTTAGGGCTTAGATTATCCTATGAGCCCCCTCCTTGGGCTGTTTGCTCCTCATGCTAGTTGTGTTCACCATTTAGACTCCAGATTTGTAGTTCTAGTTGGGTGCTTTTGCTGGTGGAGACGAGAGAGAGAGAGTGAGGGAGGTTGTTGTGGTAGGGGTCTGGTTAGAACTACTCTTGGTAGACTCTCGAGTTTTGGTGTTGAGTGTGGTGCACACACTCAAAGCCAAAAGCCGCCCGGACTTGGCGTTGAGTGTGGTGGACACACTCAAAGCCATAGTTCGGTTTGTTCTTTGCGGCTGAGTGGTGGGTTGATTGAGTGAAAATTTTCGTCTAAGTCAAAATCGACGGGAATCACCAAGTGATTCCCACCGATTTCGACGTGTATCGTCAGTGATTCCCTCCGATTCGGTGAGAATCATTCTGGATTCCTGCCGGTCGTCGAGAATCGTCCTGCATTCTCGCCGAATCGGCGAGAATCGTCCTGCATTCTCGCCGATTTGGCGAGAATTGTCCTGCATTCCCGCCGATTCGGCGAGAATCAGTCGGCATTCCCGCCGACCTTCTCTTGTTGGCGTTGGCTTAGGGTTCCCCTGCGGAAGTGAACTTTGGCGTAGAGTGAGTTGACCTCACTCAACGCCAAAGCTGTTTTGGCGTTAAGGGAGGTAGACTCACTCAACGCCGCTGTTAGGTTTTGTGGTTTTGCTGAAGGCGTTGAGGGAGTGGACCTCACTGAACGCCATGGCTCTTTTGGCGCTGATTGAGGCTAACTCACTCAACGCCAAGGTCTGGTTAGGCACTGAGTGGATTCCACCCAACGCCGAGCCGTGTTGAGTAACTTCAACACTGTTTATCTTTCCTCGATTTATGTTCCCGAGTGAGTTTCCTTGATTATATTTGTTGTTTCCTTGTCGGCCATGTTTTCTTTCCTAAAGGCCGAATCGTGGGATGTGGATAGTAGTGGTGGTTTGAAGCTCTTCATGGGGGAGGTGTTGTGTAATCTAGCCAAGGCCACCCTTATTCTTCTATCTTGCTCCAGGTATGGGCTGGGCAAGGGGGTGGAAGGTCCCTTGTGCTTTATCATATAGACCCCTGAGCCTGTTGGCATGGAAGTTGGTGGTTGGGGGACTGAGTTTGCCTCCAACCCGGATCTATGCTGTTGTTTTGCTACTACCATCTCCCACAGCTTAGGGTGCTAGAAGTTTCTTCCTTGGTAGATTGCAGCACTTTGGGCTCTCGGTAGCCTAGTAGGCCCTGCAGGATGTTATTCCTGAGCTGGGTTGATGCTGTTTCCTCGCACGTAGTGCATTTCTTGTCGTCCTATTTTGGACAGTTGTGACTCTTTCTACGGCATGTTTTTCAGTTACTTTTTCCCCTTTGGTTGACTCCTTCATGTAGATTTTACCTTGTTTTGCTTGCTGAGGTATTCTGTTTTCTTTTTGAATGCCTTAGGTTCTGAGCTGTAGCCAGTTGGGTGGCTAGTTTGCAGTGGTGGTGTTGGTGGTCTCTTGGACTTTAGAGATCCGTTTGCCTTGTTGGTGAGGTAGTTTTCAGTACTTTCTTACAAACATACATATGTGCTAGTGGGTTCGTGTCAGGTTGTTGGCGCCCACTGGTAGTTTTTTTACCTTTATACTGGATATATTACTTAAGCTGCTACCATTTTATGGAGATAGTCTACTTGCTCTGAGAGAGATTAATGCTAGGTTGCTAGTTACTTTTAAACCATAATTATTCTTATAAGTACATCGCATGATCAGCATGTTTTATAAAAGTAAATCACTATTTTCCAAGCAGCGTATAAAGATCGTTTTCCTATATATAATATCAATTAAATGTAGAGTCTTGCAATGTATGAGTGGTTCTCTCGGAACTCTTATACACCCCCTTTAGGATGCTAAACCTGAATAAAGTATTTTTCCGCAGCGCATAAGTATTGTTTTTAACTGTGGACTAGGTGATCCACCGAGCCGAGGGATACGGCCTCTAAAATATAACTGATTTTCTAATCATTAAGCTCAATATTTTCTTTCATAAAGAGTAGCAGTTGGTTTTGCCTGAGCGTCAGCAGTTATCCCCTGCTTGACGTGGCATCATGACGTGTGTTTTCTCATACTCTGATAATTATTTAATTCAGGGAAAATGCGGGTTGTGACAATTAGAGGTCTTAGGGGTGCAGGAGGAGGAGGGACAGCTAACCCCCCTGCAGGACCTTGCACTCCCTAAGTCTGACCTGCCACCACCGCCACCAGGGACTGAATTTGGGCCTGCATCTCTACCATTTGTCTGCTCATGGCATCGCTCACTACTAGAAAAGTGACTTTTAGTGATGAAATATTTCGTCACTAAATACTGTATTATGGTCACTAAAGACATTTAGTGGCCGAATTGAGCCCGTCACAAGGTCGTCACAAAAGCCCCGCCACTAAATGTTTTTTGTGGCCAAAAGTATTCTGTCACTAAAAGTTGTTTTAGTGACTAATTTTTGTTTGGACACTAAAAGAAGTTATAGTGACCGAAGCACAACAATCACTAAAACAACTATTAGTGATGAAGTATGCCCGACACTAATTGTCTTTAGTGGCAAAAAAAATTGTCACTAAATGTGAACTTTTAATGAGCAAATCTTTTCAATCACTAAAAGTTCTAATGACCAAAAAACATGGGTCACTAAAAAGACGTGTTTAGTGACTGCATTAATTCAGTCACTAAAAGAGAATTTAGTGGGCACTAAAATAAAATATTTTAGTGTCTAAACTAATTCTGCTCACTATGTTTTTTTGTGACGGAATATAAGGCTCTTTAAAAAATATGATATTTATCACTAAACTTTATTCAATTTCTTACAAAATACCATAAAATTATTTCATTTGATATTCACTAATTTTCATATATGTACATTCAAATACAACAATAAATAAACACTCAATTGCAACAAGAAGATTGTTCTAACATATATTATTTCATTAATAGGGAAAAATTGGGTGGGAGATAGCCCAAACCCCTCAATACAAAGTAATAATATTTTTATTTCTAATTAAATTTAAATACAATAACAAATATTTATATTAAAGAAAATCTATAAATATGCATTCTTTGGCACATCTGTGATAGAGAACTAATGTCTTCTGCTCTCTTCTTTAGTTAGAAAGAACTCCGGCCTGCAAGGGACAGAGTTGTAATAGGACCTCTTAGAGGAAGAAGACTTGAAAGATGAGATATATCTTCTTCCAAAATGCAATCTGCAATGAAATTATAAACAATCTATCATTAGTAGAGCTTCTAGTAATAATTTAAAACTCACAAGGAATCAACGTGCAACTGTAAGATAATAGAAAATAAAAAATAAAAAAAAAATCAACACGGTGAGCTCGCAGAAGTGGAGAACAAAAAAGTTGTACCTATCCTATGCAAAATTTGAATAACAAGGATTAATCAAGACCTAGTACTGCAAACTTCAGCCTCATTAGCATGAAGAAGTCTAACATAAGCTGAAACTAATTCAGACCTAGTACTGCATAACAAGGATTAATCAAGATTGGCATAATTTTATCATAAAATAAACCTTAATTTTACTGTTGGATGAAGGGTTTGCATAAAATGAATACAAACACAATGAATGAAAATGAATCTATCACTTTTTCTCTCACTTACGTAGAATTTGGAGATAATCATAAATAGAGAATTACAAAACTATGCATTCCTACCATCTCAGCTTTCTTTCTGAGTTGTTCATCATCCCAGTATATGAACCTGCAAAATTGTTGGTATTCAGGAAATAATTGTTGAGGGGGTTTATGTAATAGGGTTCTCTTGTAGGCCATATATAGCCATAGTTGAATCAAACTAATAAATTATTAAGTTCTGATTCCCTATTTACGCAACATGGTATCAGAGGCGGCGAAAAAAACCTAATCTGAGTTCCTCGCTCTACCTGACGTTGTCGTCTGCCCATGCAACGCCCCCGGCGCTGCTCCTTCCGCATAGCGCCCACTTCCCCGGTCACCAAAGGTCCTCAAAATTTTGGATGGATAATAATTGTGAAATAGAAGGATAAAAATGATGAGGAAAATTAGATCAAACCTTGACAGATTGGTTGAGATGCGCAGCTTATTGGGAGGAGTTTGCAAAGAGAGGAGGTCGTAGAAGAGAATTCTTGTCGTCGGGTCGATGTGGTGTGAAATTGTATGGTTAGGAGGTCCACTTCTGTAGATATCCTGGAATCAATCAATTTTGCAGCATAACATAATTATCTAAATTCATGAAAAATGCATTAATATGAATAGAAGGCGGAATTGGCCAGCAAAAATGTACATTTTCAGGATCTCAAGGAGCTTCGATGCATAATGGTAATTGTTGGGGGACTACGGAGGTATTGTGAAAGTAGTGGGAGATTAGTGGCTGCAGGGAGAAGGCGGAATTGGCCAGCAATGTCATCCAGGAGTCGGAAAGGGGCGAACAGCATCTACTAGCAGCAGTTACGATCAGAACATGGCATCAGGCTCTCGGTTAGTGGGCTAGGAGGAATGTTCTCGCACCTGAGAGATGCGTTCCAACACATGGAAGAATTTCCCGATTCCTGGAATTTAGTGGGGGGAGGCCCTTGTTTGCAGAAAATAAGAGGGAGTTTCAGCTGAATAGGGTAAGGGGCGTGGCTTCTTGAATTGAGGAGTGTCGTTTCAGTCCTGGAAGGGTCCAGGATAGACATTCTTGGTCTCCTGGATCGTCACTCGTTAGTTGTGATTGGAATCATGGAATAGTATCTGAAGGCATGAAGTTGCTGGCTGAGATCAATGAACAGTGTTTGAATGCATGGAATTGCTGAACTGGGAGGCTAGGGAAGCACTTCTAACGGGAGGAATGGCAGGAAATCAAGTACGGAAGGGAATTTGGTTGCTGCCGTGAGTGGGGGATGCTGGGAGGGTATTTGGGTGGACTGGAGGAGGAGAGAAACAGTAGGAATTGTTTTTAGTGGGCGGCTTGGCAGCTACTTCAGAGGAGTGGGCGGTTTGGTGGAATTTTAGGTAGTTACTGCAGAAAATTAGGTAGTTACTTACTGTAGGAATTAGGTAGTTATATGGATGATTTGGTGGTGGAATTAGGTAGCACTTCTATGACTCTACGTAATCCAATCAGCCAATCAGAGCAAAGTTGAATCAAACTTATTTCAAATAAACCAGTCTCGAGGTGAAGTTTAATTTCATGTGAAATTAAATTCAAGTAATTACTGAGGGAGTTTCAGACTTAATTATCAACCATAAAAAAACTGCTTAAAAAGGATTTCACAAGTAACTTAATGATTTTTTTCAAATTAAATAATAGTTGCTGCAAGATGAAATTGCAGCATAAAGATGGAAATCATACCATTCCTGAAGCTGGCGGCATACCATATTCTAAGGCTGTGACAAAGTCTTCATCAAGAGAGATGTCATATGAATAATCATCATTCTCTCTTTTCTGGTCAGCAAATGTTGCACGCTTCTCATTATGTTGCTCTATTTGCCTCATAAGACGAGTTCTCTATCACATTAAAACAGAAATGTGCAAGAGGAATCAACATTTTAGCATCATGTCAAAATTATAATTGGATATCATTTTTAAACAAGGGCGTGTTTGACTGGGAGGAATCTCGCGGTGCATTGAAGACAGGCGGAATGGGGGAACACCCAAACAGGCCTGGTTGATTTGGTGGTTTATCGCAAAATGCCGAAGGCTAATTTTGTTCTGGGTTCTATTTATAACTAGATGCAGGGAGCTCAATGGGTGTTCCTCATTCCGTTGTTCCATTGCATGTAAATCATTTTTAGACAAATTGACAACTGACAAGCAAGTATTTGAATATGGTCTTGAGAATAAAATGTTATTCTCAGTTATGGAATGAAAATTTGAGTATTTTAATCGATGTAATTGACTAATCAAATACTACAAAAGGGAGAATCTCAAAGCTAGATAATAAAAACATCTCGCCACGGCACATTTTTAACCACTCTATGATTTGGTTTTGGACAAGCCATAGATAATTTTGTGACAACTTCAAATATGAAGTACTCCCAAAACGACCAAACAGACCACTAATCCTCTCTAAAACACCAATTTATTTTCTGAACAGTGAATTGAATCTTCAAAAAACATTAAAAAGACAATAATAAGTCCAAAAAAAGGAGGAACACCCTCAACAACGAGGATTAGCTTGCTAAAGACCTGGGATCAAATTGAACTTATAAAATTGCCAAATTGGCCTGTAATTCAAACTCAGTGAATGAGAACTCAGATGAAATGCACTAAAACTCCAAATTGGCCTGTAAGGATTAGCTAACCTGGGATGCAAGCTAATCCTTTTATGAAATGCATTAAAACTCTAATTTGAGTTCTCATTTGAGTTCTCATTGAAATGCAGGCCACAATCTATTCAAATTGAAATGCATTAAAACTCCTGGCAATGCTCATTTGAATTACGTACCTTATTGTCCAAGCATTTCATGAACTTCATCTTCTAGGATTCAGAACCTGAGGGACATCATCGTTGGTAGAGCAGTATTTCTCATTTACAGGATTAAAAAAAATATTACCTCACACCTTTTGAGTGATAGTAGGACTAAATGTCCTCCAGATGAAATGCATTAAAACTCCAAATTGGCCTGTAAGGATTAGCTAACCTGGGATGCAAGCTAAAAAATACTCATAATGATTCATATAACATTGGCACCAAGCCAAAAAATACTAAGAGATATTTTATCTCTGTCTCAACAAACCAAAAACTTAATATGCATTTAGTCAAACATCATAAAAATAAAAGAGATAAGAGTTCATACCATAGAAGATCCTTCCAAAGAGTCGAACAATATAAAAGTGAAAGAAAACTTGAACAAGACCGACAATTTTACAAATATAAAATTACTTGAACAGATAAAACATAAAGCAAGAAGACAATGTCAAATGCTAAATTAGAATTTTAATTTCAGCCCCAACTTATATGGATTAAATATCAATTAGTGCTGTCCGCTTGATCCTCAGGTTCTCTTTGTTTCAGAAGAGCCAATATCTTAGACTCCATTCTTTGTGCCATCTGATCTTCCATCTCTTGAATATGAGTCATTCTTTGTGTCATCTGATCTTCCATCTCTTGAATACGAATCATTCTTTGTGTCATCCGATCCTCCATATCTTGAACACGACCAGTCATCTCCACTTCAAACTCAGCTCGAATCTCTGCTCGTAATTGTTGCACATTAGTACGAACACGCTCTGAAGGCCTTGGTCCTGGCCCCATTCCAAGAACATAACCTGAACGATGTCCAAGTATGATGGTGTAAGCGTCTTCTAGGGTCAACTTATCTTCATTCTTCTCTCTTATTTGAGTGTCATGAAGTTCCAATAATTTTTTATATATTACTTCTGTTGTTTCATCTTGCCACTCATTATTCTACCCCTTGTGAGTTTTCTCCCACAACTTACATACATGGGTAACTCATCTTGTTTTTGTGGAGCTTCTCTCTGCATACAAAAACAATAAAACATTAATTCAAAGTACTAGTACTATTGTTAAGTTTAGTCAACATTACAATTATTAAGAGAAGTACTTGCCATTTCATATATTGTTCTTGCAATAGACTTTGTTCCAACATGAGACTTCATTTTTTGTTGACTCCTATTTTGTTTATTGATCTCGCTAATCCTCTATATCAATAAATCAATAAGAAAAAAATTGTATAAACAATGTACATAATTTAGAAGCAAAGTATTTTATACCTTGAATCGGGCACTGCCCCAGTAACTAATTATCCAATTCCAGTGACTAGGATCGATTTCTTTAGGGCAATTTGCACGTCATTGTGCATCAGTATTCCATTTCAGATAATAATTAGCATGCAAATGAAAATGCCAAATATTATAGTGTCGACGGAGTGAAGATATCAGATCACCACGAACATGAGAGTCGTTTGGGAGATTGAATTCAGTCTAAAAATAAAATATAAAACACCTAAAATAAGAGTTCAAAATACAAAACTACTAATAAATTAAAAAAATACTAATTTAAAATGTAAAACTTACATAAATGATATTAATTATTTTGTCAACAATATCAGTTGGAATATCAGACCATTTCTCCACATTCAGAGGAGCATGGTTCCTTACATAGCGCCCACTTTTTGTAATAAGCTCTTGAGCTCTATATCCAACCAATCTTCGAAGTTCTGTTGGAAGTTGCACATCCACCCTCTCTGTATTATTTTGTCTCCTCTTCAACCACTCAAGCCCAATGGTCGGACCACGTTTCTTTTTTTTGTTACATTTATACCTGTCATTAAATTTTTTTTGTGTTAACATATTTCAAATATATCAAACTAAAAAAAACATAAGAGAGTTATACCAATATCAGTATCATGCTCAAGATTTGTTGGATTTGCAGGTACAAGATCATCACCAGCCTGAACAGAAACGTGTTCAACTACACTTTCAGCATATGCATGCGGATTTTCGTTTATCAAACCTCGATCCAAATGTAATGATATTGGTGTTTCTGATTCTTTTGTTTGATCTTTGGTGGAAGGTTCGCAATCCTGTTGAGTCAGAGATCTAACAAAGGAACGAGCTCGTGCTGCAGTGGATCGTGGATGTAAAGCGGAAGAGTCGGTTTTCCAATCATGCGAATATTGTCTAGCACTTGTAGCATGTAGTGGTGAATTATTTGTAAGCCTTTCTTTCCGAGAAGATTTAGTATTAGCACCAGTAATTGTACTCCTCTTCATTTTTTTTATTTAAATAACCTGAAAAAACAAAAATTTCAATTTATAGTAAATATTTAAAATAAAAAAATGTATTAAACTACTATAACATTTTATAGTAAATATAGAGAATTTACAAAACTGGGAAAAACCAGATACATTAAATGTTTGCAGGTTATATATCACCCGCATCCTCAAGGTCTTCAATATCATCACCATCTTCATTTTCTTCAGTTGTAACTCTTCTTTGTATGGATTGATTTTTCTTCTCAATAGTTATAGCCGCAACATCAGTTCTTTGTAATGAAAGCACATGGTTATCATTATCTACAACATTATGAATTGTTGATCCTAACCCAAAGCTTACATCATATAACTGAATTTCATCTTCAGTGAATTCTTCAAATTCTTTGGTTGGGACATCATAAAAGTGACGTGCAACTGTCTTTATGATCACTCGCCAATCTTTGTTTTTGTTATCTGGTACGTAATACACTTGTTCAACTTGGCAAGCTAGGACATAAGGTTCGTTGCTTCTTAAATTTTGTTTTATGTTAACAGAAATAACTCCGTTGTTTTCCTTTTTATAGCCTCTACCTTCATTGTATGTATCCCACCATTCACATTTAAATAAGATAATTTCTTGCCCAACATCATACTCAAACTGAAGAATGTCTTTTAGAACTCCATAATACTCTCTGCCACCTGATTGCTCATCACCTTTAACAAAAACCCCACTATTTTGAGTTTTGCGTCTAATTTCACGTTCATAAGTATGAAATCTAAATCCATTAACAATATAACCAGGAAAATGTGTCGCCCCTCTTTTTGGGCCACGGGCTAACTGCAAAAAATCTTTGCTAGCTCTTGAGTCTCCCTTATAATATAACTTGGATATCTGACGAAAACAAAATATAAGAACACATTTTAAATATAATAACAAGTTGACACTTAAACACTAGATGTTATATTTACCAGTGACTCGAACCATCTAACAAAAGTAGTCTCGTGTCTTCTATCAATATCTTTAGAATGTACAAGTTCAAGCTCCCGACGATGTTGCCTATTAATCCAATGTTTATTAAATTAATTACATTAGATAAAAATAAAACAATTACAAAGAGTAATAATGTGAAACTCACTTTATAAATGGTTCTACTTCTGGACAATTCCTTAGTATATACAGTTGTGCTTGATGCCAATCTTCATAATTAAGAACTTTTTCTATTCCTTTACCTAATGACCTCCCAATTTTTTGAAAAATGGGCAATCTTGAAACTTGCCCAACATTTCCTTCATCATTTCTATCTGGGCGATTAAGCTTTGTCTTAATTTTATTTATATATCTCGAACAAAATGTTAAACACTCATGTACAAGATATCCCTTCGCCATTGAGCCTTCTGGGCGTGCTTTATTTCGCACAAATGATTTGAGTGTACGTAAATATCTGTTGATTTCAAATATGTTAGTATACATAACATGATAAAGGAACAAAAGAGTAATGAATTAATTAATATGCTTACCTCTCAATTGGATACATCCATCGATATTGTATTGGGCCAGCAATTCTTGCTTCTTGTGCAAGATGAATTGGTAAGTGCATCATGATTGTAAAAAAAGATGGAGGAAATATTCTCTCAAGTTTGCAAAGTGTGATAACAATATTTTGCTCGAGTTTATCCAACACCTCTGTATTTAGTACCTTAGAGCTCAACTCCTTAAAAAATACACTTAATTCAACTAGGGGGTCATAAACTTCTTTGTGAACAATACCACGAAAAGCAGGAGCAAGTTGATCCAACATGAAAACATGACAGTCATGAGCTTTCATTCTTGATATTTTACCCTCTTTAACATTTACACATCTCTTTATATTTGATGAATACCCATCTGGAACTTTCAAATTCTCTAAAAAACTGCATATTGCCCTTCGTTCAGCCAATGTTAATGTATAGCATGCTTGTGGCATGACATAATGATTATCTTTTTCTATCAAGTGTAATTCTGATCTCAACCCCATTTCCATAAGGTCAAGTCTAGAATTCAAATCATCTTTTGTCTTCCCATCAATGTTCAACAAAGTACCCAATATATTATCAGTAATATTTTTTAAAATATGCATGTAATCTAGACAATGACGTATCTCAAGTGTACTCCAATACGGTAATTGAAAAAAATGCTTAACTTCTTCCAATTGTACGGAAGAGAAGTTTCATCCCGACTTCTTTTCCTTTGAAGCTTTCCAAAAATAACATTATCATATCCTTTTAGCAGCCCTAATATGTCATCCCCTGATAGGACCTTTGGAGCAAGTCGAGTTTCAATTGTTCCATCAAAAGACTTTTTATCTTTTCGCCATCTATGATTTGAATCCAGAAAACGTCTGTTTCCCATGTAACACATCTTAGACCCATTCTTCAACCGAAAATACCATGTGTCTTTATTACAACATGGACAAGCGAGCTTACCTTTTGTGCTCCAACCAGAGAGGTTGGCATAAGCTGGAAAATCATTTATCGTCCACAACACAGCAACATGCATGTTAAAGTTGCACTTACTATATGCATCATAAGTGCAAACCCCAACTTCCCATAAAATTTTTAACTCATCAATCAAAGGTTGCAAATATACATCTATGTCATTCCCAGGTTGTCCTGGACCAGGAATAATCAAAGATATAATAAAATTAGGAGTTTTCATGCATAACCATGGTGGCATGTTATATGGAACTAAAACAACTGGCCACACACTATAACTTATGCTCATAAGACCAAAAGGATTAAGCCCATCACTTGCTAAGCCAAGCCTAACATTTCGTGCATCAGATGAAAATTCTAGATGTTTCTCATCAAATGACTTCCATGCATAGGCATCAGCTGGATGTTGCAAATTTCCATCATCGCAATGCTTTTCTTTATGCCATCTCATATCCTCGGCCGTTCTAGAGCACATATACAATCTTTGAAGTCTAGGTATCAAAGGAAAGTGACGAAGAATCTTGTTTGGTATATTCTTACTCTTTCTTGACAACATATTACTTTCTAAATTATTGTTTATCTTGCTCGATTGCCACCTAGACATACCACAAGTTGGGCAACTCTCAAAATCTGCAAACTTGCCACGATAAAGAATGCAATCATTCAAGCAAGCATCAATCTTCTTACACTCCATTCCAAGCTCTTGTATGTAGTTGTTAGCTTCATAAAAGCTACTTGGTAGTTTTTCACTACAAAGAATTGCCCTTTTTAAAACTTTCAGTAATTCAGTAAAAGACCGATCAGTCCATCCATAATCAGATTTAAGTGCAAGTAACGTAACCATAAATTGAAATTTTGAAAATTCTTTGCAACCAGGATATAGTTCTTGTTCAGCATCATTTAACAAATTATAAAAAAATTTAGCTGCTTCATTGGGGTCCTCATGATCATGTTCTTGTCCAATCTCATTTTTGTCATTAAAACCAGTATTTAAATCATGTAGCAGATCATGCATATCATCATGCTTTAAAATCTCTTCTTCATCCTCTTTATAAACATCATCATCACTAACACCAGTTGGGCTAATGTAATAATCATCTCCATGATTCGACCACCATTTATATGTCCTTATAATTCCATTTAAAATAAGATGCACAAAGACAATCTCTCGGGTGTGAAATTTACAATTTCCACATTTATAACAAGGGAAACGAATATTGTTTCCTCTAGCAGAATGAGTAAAGGCAAAATCAAGAAATGAATTCACTCCGTTGATGTAAGCAAGTTGTCTTCGATCGCCGAGATCCATCCAACTCTTATCCATTGTGCTATACATGAAAAACAAAGAAAAACAATATCATCAACATAAATAAACTTCAAGAAAATTAATATAAAAATGATTACATTGGGGGTTTAGGATTTCAAGGATCGCCGGTCTTCCTCTTTTATATTGTCGGGTGATATAATTTTCTAAATGTAATTAGGTTTGATTATGGATGGTAATGGAATTAGTAGAAGGGTCCATGAGTCAATGAACCTATGCTAGAGTCGGAGTGGAGGAGGTACAAATTAGTAAACTTTATATAAAAAAGTATATGAATATACTTGGAATCACATTGTCGTGGGGGCGACATTTGGCGTGGGAGCGACATTGGTCGAGGAGGGGGAGGCGACATTTGTTGGGGGTAAAATTTGTCGTGGGGTGACATCGGCCGGGGGGTGATATTGGTCGCGGGGCGACAACATTGGGCGGGGGGCGACATTTGGGTGGGGGGAGGCGACATTGGTCGTTGGAGGCGGACGACATTGGTTGTGGGTGGCGACATCGGTCGTTGACTGCGACATTAGTTGTGTGTGGCAACATCGATTGTGGGCGGCGACATCGGTCATGGACGGCGACATCGATCGATCTATATCTGAATGTTTGCAAAAAAGTTTTTAAAATATTTATTTGGCCAAATATTGTTTTTAAAATGTTTATTTTATGCATAAATAGTATCTTAATGTTTGCATAAAGTTTCTAATTAATATTCTCTAATTTTTTACACATGTGCTCCTGGGGACCCCGAGGCCCAGCTTTACCAGTAATACTACATCATTATGATACTACATCATTATGATACTACATCATTATGATACTACATCATTATGCTAATAAGTTGAAAGAAAAGAACGGCCGAACGTGTAGAAAAAATCTGTAGTGAAACCAAACAAAATCAGTAATACTATATTATTTTATGCATGTTTTCTTTTGTTGAAACAGAATGAAACTATAAACTGAGAATGGCTGATTGTTGAATGTCGGTAGTGAGCAATAATTATATATTATATAGAAGAGAAGAACAGCTGAAAACACAAATATCGGGCTATGGTTTATTGAAAGCCGAAACCATAATGTAAGCATAAAAAATTTAAAATAAACAGAGCTGGGAATAGATTTTTGAAAGAGAAACTTCAGTTTGTACCTGGGAGGTGTAGGATGAAGCTGGAAGAATCTTCGATGCAACAGGAGAAAGACAGAGAAAGGCCTGATTGGAGCAAGGAAAGATTTTGTAGTTGATTCAAGACTTGAAAGCATAAACGCTCAACTATAGGTTGGAGTCAGGGAAGAAGATCGCAGCTGAATTGTACATTAAAATTAATCCCATGAAAACTAAATTTTTTTCAATGGACTTATAAATACACTCAAAGAAATCAAACAGAACTTATCAATTTTAACCAAAATTTTAGTAGATAACCCTATAATTAGCAATTCCAACGAAGCAATAAAAATCAATATCTGTAACAATACTATCAATTAATATCTGTAACCCTATCTGAGTTGCTTCCTGCAACTCATGTTCAACTGATCTATCGAGTACACCTGCATGCATGTTGTAAAGACAGCTTGAATAAAAAAAATCAATCATAAACTTGCGAGAATCAGAGATTACGTGCAAAATCTTGAAAACAGAGATTTTAGGTCCTTGCGAGCAATGGTTCCTGCGCAAAATTGCAAAACGTTCGGAAAGAATAGGAGATAAGCAGAGATCTAAGCATTGGGAAATGAGGAGATAAGAAGAGATAACTGAAGGACTTAACTAATTAAGCATTCAAATACTAACATGTAAACTAAATGCAATCAAGGACAAATGTTTTCTACTAACATGCAGTTCTAAGTCTTCACTAAATAAGTTTGCTTAAATTGAGTAAGACTTGAAAAGATCTTATCAGCATCACCTCCTCCTCCCTCTTCCTCGGCATTTTCTTACTCACCTAGGTTCCAGGATGAAAGTTTGAAGAGGAAATTAGGTACCATGGGCAGCTCGAGCCAAGCAACATGCGTCAATCACAAAAAAGGGGTTGCATATAAATTCTCTCTCGCTCATGCATTTTTTAAGAAGGCAAGCATGAGCGAGAGAGAAGCATGAATACTTGTATTTTTTAACTCATTGCTGATGATAACACAATGCATTAGCAAATTTAGTATTCATGCTCCTGGGCAGGAAAAGATTTCACATTTCCTATTGCGTCCAAAGGTACTTTTTTCAAACCAGGTAACCTGTACTCCTCATTATTCTTCATGCGATAAAGTACTTAATCTCAGATTGTGACTGCCATTTGAAATACTTTTGACTGTTTGATATTGGTTACTATTTCTTTTGAGTTTTAATGTAGAACTGTATGTTTTTTGTTGTTGTTGTTGTTGCTCATTAAGAGAGGATGACAATGTATTAAATGAAGCTGAACTCTTTGTGCTTAATAATGTAAATTGCATATCCATTGGTTGTTTCTTTAGATTTTGATTAGTTTATGGAAACATGTATTTTGGCTTCCGAACTCCTTTACTGACGTATGTCTAAATTTATGATTCATTGGTCCTTTGCTATACTTTTTTCAATCAAAGTTGTGGAGTAGTCGACATTGATTTCTATCAACTCGAAAGGAAATGGGGTAAATGAGAATTTGAAACAAAATTCTAAATGATTGAGAAGATGCCTAGAAATAACTTGATATGATGGGAGCCAATGGATATATAGTTGTAATGGAAAATCAAATTACTTTTCTCGAGAGTTAGATGGACATGTAGTAGTGTTGTATAAATGTTATTGGATTTGAGTTGATATCTTTTTAGGATTTGCAAGGATTCATTGAATGAATTGGTCAAACACTACCTATTTTTGGCATAAGTCGGTGGTGAGGTTGATACTCGACAGCTATGAACGACAAATACTTATATTTCCCTTAAAGTATCGCCTCAAAAATGTTTTGACACCTGGAAATCGGGCCGAAACACGCATCATGTTCCCGATACTGTGAAATGTTTTATTTAATGTATAATTAAAAAAAAGGCTTCTCTCAGATATGTGCTAAAGCACAAAACCCACTATGCTCTCCAACCATAAAGCTCTAATTCTCATTTGATTGCAGGGATTATTATGTTTTGGTATGAACTACTCTAATTCGCATTTCTTATTAACACACAATGAGTGTAGTTGAAGTTCTTGTGATTGCTCCATCTTCTTAGCAAAGACTATACTAGGTGTCTAATTTAACTCATTGCTGATGATAAATTAATGCTTGCAAATTTAGCATGAATACTAAATTTAAGAAGGCCATGTTTGAAATCAAATATTCATATGAAGCATGAATACTAAATTTGCTAATGCATTTTTTAAGAAGGCAGGCCTTAATCAAACAATGAATCATATTCCAAACTGTTCTGTTCTGGCAACAACTATACAATTTAAAAGAGATCACACATATGGAGCAATCAATACTGTAAGCTTGGATTCTTTGTGAAGGTCACACACAATGAATCATTTAGATAGGAAAGTTGCATACTATAAAATTGTGAAGGTCTTTAGAAAGTCCTGAGCTTGGATTCTTTGTTAAAGAATGGGATAAATTTAGCAATCAATAACTATCCAATACCTTATTCACCATGAACCCTCCAAGAACACGTATAATAAAGCAAAATCAAAGTACAAAATCGAATTATACATGCATAACAATGATGTAAATTATCATACTGTAAGCTTTCAAATGCAGAGGTAGATGAGGCTACACATATGGAGCATCGAGCACTTGCTATAGCACTGGAGCTGTGAACGATGCAAGGAACTGTGAAGTAGAGATGCATTGGATCAATCCTTGAATGATGCAAGGAGCTGTGAAGCATTGGAGCACTCTCTACAAAAGAGTGTAATGAAAGGTCCTATTGAGGCGGACACAAAATCAGGGTTCAAAAGAAATCAGGGAAGATGAAATGAATGCAGTGATGCATTGGCTTACTTGGAGTATGCGCATGGTGGCCGGTCGAGGGGAGGAAATCGCAATGTGTGTTCTTATATTATCAGTTGATTTGTTCTACTTTGTCCTCGAGTTTAAGCTCATGATCGAGAAAAAATTGCGAATTGAAAGCATATCATGATATAACACCTCATACCCCTCCTGCTTTTACAACAATCGTAGTGGCATAACATTTCTAGTCATTTCTTATTAATTCCGTGGTCACTATTCCTTGACTTTAACTTGATGTTTATTAAAATTTAACTTTTTTATGGAAATCTGATTTTTTATATTCCTATTCATATCTCAATCTTTAAAGAAAGGCTAGGCATGGGTTCCCAGTGCATGGTGAGTGACAATCGGGTGATATCGGCATCATACATTGCTCACAGGGGTTCCGCTCATTTATCTCATACTTCAATAAAGAGACGAGCCAACATTTTTCCCACAATCCCCCGTTTAATTTGGTCGCATCTATGCGGAGCAGCCAAGCAAATTCATAAGAACGGAAAAGATCGTTATAAAAAAATTTTATCAATAGAACTTGTGATACTTAAAGTTGTTTAACAAAAAATAAATATTACCAATATCAACGCAAGACCATAAACATGACTCAATGAATCAAATGCAACAATGCATATGTAAGCTTGAAAAGAGGAAGCATATACCAACATCATAATCTGCTCAACACATGCTTCACATCAAAGTAACAAAATGCTCCCAGAACTACTAATGTTCTAATTTCAATAAGAACTAGATAAATTCAAGTGCAACGGCAAAAGAAAGCATGTGAAAAAAATCACACCATAAATAACATGAGATATTAGCAATAAGTAGAAAACCAAAAGTGAATTCCATTACTCTTGTTCAGTTTCACTTAAATGCTTTGGTTTTGGTACGGTCTCAAGGCAGATCAAGATTAATGGTCCATTATGAAGTCACCGTGTAATTAAAAAAAGTCGACATGTTAGATGTCAAATTTCCTACATACGGGGTTGCATTGAAAATATAGTTCCACCTTGGAAACGCATGTAACCTTCTGCAGTTAATAGGAGGCAAATTTTGGTGACCGAAATGGAGTAATAAGTTATTTTTTCGGGTAAATAGTTTAACATTTAGTTTCCCTACAAATTGTGTTTATTAACATGTGAAGGGGATGACATGTGTGTTCTCAATCCTAGGTAGAAGAGATTATTTTTGAATTCAAGCTTTAGCCACAGTGGGGAAAAATAATGGTTCCTCCTGACACATCCACTAATTTACTAAAGTAAAGGTACAATTGTATATTAAAAAGACAAGGGAACGTAAAAAATATCTCTCTTAAATCTGAGTTATTCTAAATTATTTCACGGCCTATTTATATGAAAGGAACACCATAAGAAATAATTCCTCCATAAGGAGTAAATATCTATGCTAACGAAGAACAACACACTTTATTTTGCCTCATCCACATTGATTCTCACTTGACCCTTATTTTATTATTGATGCTCTGATGCTTTGAGTTTTTATTTTGCTAAAGTTACATTGAATACATAATACATTCCAATAAAAAACAGAGAAAAGAAATTGACCTTGTAGGCTTGAAGTGGTGAAACCTGAAACCTAGAGAAGCGGAGATCTGCTATTCTGGTCTTTTGAATCTGGAAAAAAATGAAACATGAAAAGGGAATTTAGGTGAAAAATAAAAAAGGACTAAGTTACTGCTGCTCTGCTGCTCCTCAAACCGATTGTTATTGAGTAGAGATTAGGGTTATTGAACTTACTGCTGCTCGGTTGCTCCTCAACCCTCAACGAAATAGTGCAAATGGCAATGAAGATCTAGACCTCTGGAGAACCGGAGAAGCAAATTAGGTGAAAAATAAAAAAAAAACTCAAGTGCCATGGAAGAGAATAGGGCTTAGAAAAATGGAAATGGAAATACGGAATCACTGACCTAGACACCGGGAGAGAGAAGCGAAGAGATAGACCCGGAGCAGACCGCAGACGAGATTAGGGCATGTCATTCCTTGGAAAGATTAGGGCGCGCCGTCATCCCTTGGAAGAGATTAGGGTTTGTAGTCGTTGTACCTTGGAATGAAGCGGAGACATCGGTGAGAGGAGATTAGGGCGTCGGACAGTTGATCGCGAAATGAAGCGGAGACACTAGTGAGAGGAGATTAGGGCGTAGGACATGTGATCGCGATTCGGGGAAGCTAGTATTTATCGAAGGACAGAACGACGAAGCGAAACAAAGCACAGAGGTGGACGAAATTATGCCGCTCCATGGCAGAAACTTTCTCGGAGAGGGAGGTTAACGAAATGAGAGATCGTGGATGCTAGAGGAAGTTATCTCCAGTACGAGTGTTCGTGAGTGTTTGTGAGTGTTTGACGGTTTTTCGTAAAAATTATTAAGAAATTGGGCTATGTCTAACCTTTATTTAGTGAAAATTGGGCCAATGAAAAAAATTTATTAAGCAATATAATGAGTGGTGGACGGTTTAGGAATTATTAAGGCACTAGTTATTGACTAACATTTATTTAGGTAGCTAATGAAAAAAAAATATAAGAGGAAAAATAGCTGATTGTTATTTAGGTGACTAACATTTATTTCATTTTTCATTTAAGTGTCTAACCTTTATTTAGTGAAAAGTGTCTAGTACTCTCCGACGCAGTCAAGTTCCACAAAAAAACACATTGTGTGAAACTAGAGGCGCAAAAGTTGCAACTTTTAATTAGAATGGATGAGAAATATTCGCATGACCCTAACACACTGCCTTTGAAACAGAAGAGGCTTGTAAGACTAGTGTACAACTTTGAATCCGGTTGGATGAACGGCGTGATGCTCGGATGAGCAAGCTCTCATAATGGTAAATAAGAAGAAAAAACTAGAGAAAACTCTAGGAAATGGGAGAGGCGAGATGTTGTCATTACCTGGATGCGCCGAAAAATGGCTCGAGGGAAGCTCGGCGACATAACCTGGAGGCGTCGTTGTTGAAGGTTTTGTGGGAATCTTCCAAGCGGAAATATGAAAAGGTGGAAACGGAAGAGGTTTGATGCGGGAGTGGTTTGCCACAGTCCTTTTTATGATTAAATATTTAATAATTATTTAATATTTTAATTTTAAGAAAACATGATTTTCACCTAATTAAAATAGGTTTGCCCAAAACAATCACCACAAAACGAAATAAAAACAAATTTTAGAGGCCAATTTAAGGATAAATGTTTAATAAAAAAACATGATGCGAGAGTGGTTCTGAAATTTGCAAAAAAAAATATTTTAACTTCACCAAGGTGGAGTCAGTGCATAATTATTTTTAACTATTTAGAATAATAATTTTGAAAAAGAAATTAGGATTAGAAAATTTTCATAATCATTTAATTTATTGTAATTTACCAAATTACTATTTCTAATAATTAATTAATTATGAACATATATTTATGTATAATATTATTATCCTTGTTTTTTATGTAATTAATATCTTTTTTAATCAATGTCATTTAGTTAAACTAATAATTAACAAAATTATAATAAATAATCAGTGACAGAAGCATTTTTGTCACTAAAAGCTTTGGTTTCTATGTACGTATTAGTGAAAAAATAATTTGATCACTAAATGTTACGGAAGGAATGATTAGTCATGACCTAGGACGAAAGTTTTAAGCTTTTGTTTATTGGTGAAAAATAAATCAAATACTTTCTATTAGTACCAAATATTTCGTGCCAATAAATAATCTTCAAGTATTTCTATTTGTGACAAAAACAAATTTGTCACTAAATAAATCATTTAGTGAAAGAAATTATTTCTGTTACTAAAGGATGTTTTAGTGACTGATTTTTTATTTCGTCACAAATGTAAGGCATTAGTCACGAAATTTTTTTTTCACTAATAATTAGTCACTAAAGATCTGTCTTTAGTGACTAAATTTGTCTTATCACTAAAATTCATTCTTTAATGACTAAATAACTTAGTGTTATCACTAAAGATACCTCGTTAGTGACTAAACATTCATTTAGTCACTAAAGATGTTCATTTAGTGACAAAACTTTTACTTCTTCACTAAAAAGTTTCTTTAGTGACTAAGTTTTTGTTTCATCACTAAATATGTGTCTTTAGTGACGAAATATATTTTATCACTAAATTTTCGTCACTAAAAGTCAATATTCTTGTAGTGGCTACTCTACCGCAGGCTCTCGATCACCGCGTCATTCTGAGCTCCAGATGATTCACCTTCATACTAGGGAGTCGATCTAGTCGAAGGACGTCTCGCCATCCTAAAATCATAACAACACTAGTTAGATCCTATTACAACAGCTAGAACCAACTACAAGTATAGACAATACATATATAGATATAACTTAAAGCTGCTAAACTTGCTCGGTGAGTTTATCTTCTTACAACAAAATGATGTTATGCCCTAACCAAGGATGGTTAACCACGACCATGCTAATTCATGTGCCTAGATCGGGAATGCATTACTTTATATTACTTTTGACTTGAAAGCTTATGTGTGTACATATGTCATCCTGCGAGTCTTTAGCTTGGCACGTTTTGCTTATGCAATGTTATGCTATGCATGATTGTGCTATGCATTCTAAAAAGGCCCTAATGCATGTTATGAGCGGCGTACGCATGAAAATGTTATGCATCCCATACTACATAACATTCGCATGCAATGGAAAAGAAAACATGCTAGACGCAGCCATGTAGTGAGGTTATGCATCCCATACTACATAACCCTCACATGTTGCCCCTATGGTGGATCCATATACGAACACATATTATGCATACCATACTACATAATATGCCCCGTATACTTCATGTTATGCTATGAGTGTAGTGTTCGTGCTTTTGCCAAGACGTGCTGATGACATATCGGTGTGTGAATGACATGATGCTGAACTACTAAAGTAATCAAAGGAAGGTTTCCAGACTAACTTGTCAAGAAACCTCCCTCTGATACCAACTGTCACAACCCACATTTTCTCCGAATTTAGGAATTATCAGAGTATGAGAAAACACGAGTCATGATGCCACGTCGAGCAGGGGACAACTGCCGACGCTCAGGCAAAACCATCTACTAACTTTAAGAAAGAATTTCATGAGTTTAATGATTAGAAAAATCAGTTATATTTTAGAGGTCGTATCCCTCGGCTCAGTGGATCACCTAGTCCACAGTTAAAAACTATACTTTACGCTGCGGAAAATACTTTATTCAAATTTGACTTCCTAAGGAGTGCATAAGTGCCCCAAGAGGATAGTTTATGCTATGCAAGACTCTACATTTATTTTATATTATATATAAGAAAACGAACTTTATACGTTGTTTGGAAAAAAGTGATTTTAGTTTTATAAAACATGTTGATCATGCGATATACTCATAATAATAGTTTTAGTTTTAAAATAACTAGCAACCTAGCATAAATCCTCCATAGAGCAAGTAGACTATCTCCAGAAAATGGTAGTAGCAAAAAGTAATATATCTTGTACGAGGGTAAAAACTACCAGTGGGCGCCAACAACCTGACACAAACCCACTGGCAAATATGTATGTCTGTAAGAAAAGTATAGAAAAACTAACTCACTAACAAGGCAACAGGATCTCCAAAGTCCAAGAGACCACCAGCAACACCACCGCAACCTAGCCACAAAACTGGCTACTGCTCAGAACCTAAGGCATTCAAATGGAGAAAGAATACCTCAGCAAGCAAAACAAGGAAAAAATGCATGAACGTGTCAACCAGGGAATAAATGAAAGAGGAAAACACATAGTAGTAAAAGTCATAACTGCCCAAAGCAAGACAACAAGAAATGCACTACGTGCGAGGAAACAGCATCAACCCTGCCCAGAAACTACATCCTGCAGAGTCTACTAAGCTACCAAGAGCCCAAAGTGCTGCAATCTACCAAGGAAGAAACTTCTAACACCCTAAGCTGTGGGAGATGGTAGTAGCAAAGACAAATAACATGGATCCGGGTTGGAGGCAAACTCAGTCCCCCAACCACCATTTCCAAGCCAACAAGCTCAAGGGTCTACATGTGAAAAACACAAGGGACCTTCCACCCCCTTGCCCAGCCCGTACCTGGAGCAAGATAGAAGAATAAGGGTGGCCTTGGCAAAATTACACAACACCTCCCCCATGAAGAGCTTCAAACCACCACTACTAACCACAGCCCACGATTCGGCCTTAAGGAAAGAAAAACATGGCCGACAAGAAAACTCCAAATATAATCAAGGAATTCACTCGGGAACGAAAATCGAGGTAGAGGAAAAGTGTTGAAATGACTCAACACGGCTTGGCATTGTGTGGGACCCACTCAACGCCTACCTAGACCTTGGTGTTGAGTGAGCTAGCCTCACTCAGCGCCAGAACAAGCATGGCGTTGAGTGAAGTTCACTCACTCAACGCCTCCAGCAAGAACAACTCTGGCGTTGAGTGAGTTAGCCTCACTCAATGCCAAAACAGGAATGGCGTTGAGTGAGGTACACGCACTCAACGCCCTAGTACTTAACCACAATCAGAGAAAGTGGCGTTGAGTGAGCTGGCCTCACTCAACGCCAAAACAACAATGGCGTTGAGTGAAGCTCACTCACTCAACGCCCTTACACTTAGCCGAAAAAGAGAACTACGATGTTGAGTGAGTCCACCTCACTTAATGCCAAACCAGCAATGGCGTTGAGTGAGGTTAACTCACTCAACGCCCTGGCACTTAGCCGCAAATAAGCAATTCTTCGGCGTTGAGTGAGCTGACCTTACTCAATGCCAAAATAGCAATGGCGTTGAGTGAGGTCGTCTCACTCAACGCCAGAAGTTCTGGCCGCGAAGAAGGGCTGTTGCATTAAGTGAGTCTGCCTCACTCAACGCCAAAGCAGAAATGGCGTTGAGTGAGGTCAACTCTCTCAATGCCATGGGACTTGGCCGCAAACTTGCCTTCGGCGTTGAGTGAGGCCACCTCACTCAACGCCAAACCAGGAATGGTGTTGAGTGAGGTCAACTCACACAATGCCAAAGTACTTAGCCTCAGAAAAGGCTATGGCGTTGAGTGAGCACACCTCACTCAATGCCAAAGTACTTGGCTGCACAGAAGCGACGGCGTTGAGTGAGTCCACCTCACTCAACTCCAAAACCGAAATGGCGTTGAGTGAGGTCGACTCACTCAATGCCAAAACAGTTAACTTCTCAGGAAAACCGCGACGTTGAGTGAGCTTGCCTCACTCAACTCCAAAACAGAAATGGCGTTGAGTGAGGTCGACTCACTCAACGCCAAAGTACTTAGCCGCTAGCAGGGGCTGTGGCGTTAAGTGAGTCCACCTCACTCAACACCCCAGTACTTAGAAATATTCTGACTGGCTATAGTTGCGGCGTTTAGTGTATGCACCACACTCAACTCCAAATCCGCAAAGGCTTTGACTGTGTGCACCACACTCAACACCAGCCAGACAGAACTCAAAAAGGCTCATACCAACAACACAGCAGGCACCCCCTTCTCTCTCTCTCTCTCTCGATTTCACCCGCAATCCACCAACCAGACAGCAATCTGGAATAAACTGATGGTATTACACCGATGGGTTGAGCACCAACAGCACAAAGAAGGGGGGCTCATGGGAGAATCTTAGCCCTAAGTTCAGCAAGAAAAAGAGAACATGCTTGGCTTCTACCCTACGGCTAACTGGGAAATTTCAACATTCAAGAAAACAACAATGACAAGGGCAAGAACACCACTTGCCTCGATTTCCGGCAAAGCTTGGACGGCTTTCCCTCCTCTTACTTGGAACTAGCAGCAGCAACACCTAAAACATACTCCCGTACATTAATGGCGGAAAAACCTCAATACCGAAATCCCAAATCTCCTAAAAACTCCACGAAAATCGAATATCTTACCGTCAAAACGTAGATCTGAGCGAGATCAGGACAGCACCACTTTCGGAATCGAAATCCGTCCACGAACACTCCCGGAATCACAGTCCGAAAGCTAGGGCAGCCCGTCGTTCCGCCTCTGATTTCCGCGAAACAGGAACAGCGGTTTTCTTTTGGTCTTGGGAAGAAGGAGAAAGGAGAAGTGGGCCCGCCACTTCTTAATAAGGCTTTTATAACTACTTAGCCATGTCGGTTCAGCCTAACTGCAGCCAAGCCGCCGGTTCACTCAGCTAAAAAATCAAATTTCAAATTTGATTTTACTAATAGCACACCCAAAACGACGCAAAAACCGAACTACCTCGGAATTTGACGAAATTTGCACCGTAGCTAAATACCTATGCTACAAACACAACGGCGAAGTCGAAATTAACTTTCGACGAACAGAACTTGAGTTATAACCTCCTAAAGCCAAAACACAAGCATCCCCCAAGAGGCCACTCCGGGTCACCCAAAACGTCTCGGCTTGCAAGAGAGACCTTGCCCATAGGCTACAAAATAGGCCACTCAGTTCTAAGGAGCTAAACCACACTCCATAAATGGCACAAGCCACGAAGACGCGTCACCGTAATGCCGATTGAGAATAAAATTGTCGGAAAAAACATCGGGGGCGTTACAGTAGGATTGGTTTGCAATCCGAGATAGTGGAGTAGCCGAGTCTAGTGATTTGCTAGATCGGTGAGGAAAGTGGACGTACCCAAGATTGGGGAACTACCATAAATCTCTTATCGTCTGTGTGATTGCTTGATTACTTATCTGTGGTGTGTTAAATTTTTTATTCCGCATTTGATGCACACCTCACCTATTCACCCCCCTTCTAGGTGATTTAGGTTGACAACTTAGTTCTCTCATTTGGTATCAGAGGGAGGTTGATCGTTAAAAGGTTAACACCTTGATCTAATCCTTCCCAAGTTGTATCTAGAGAAGTATCAAACATGAGTAAGACCAAGGATTTTGCTAAGCTCCCTATCTGCACCAAGAACAATTTTCCTATGTGTAAGGAAAGAGTTAAGTTCTTCATGGAAGCTGTGGATCCTCGGATCTTCAAGATTGTTTAAGAAGGTCCGTATATTCCTATGACTGCATCCACAATAGATCCAACCAAAAAGATCCAAAAGAAGTTGATGGATTTTGATAAGGACGAGATTGCACTTTTCTCTCTGGACAAGAAAGCTAAAAATATTATAGCAAGTGCAGTCAATGACTCGATGCTGCAAAATCTGATTCATTGTCAGTCTTCCAAGGAGATGTGGCAATCCCTGGTGACTCTGATGGAAGTCACTGAAGAAGTTAGGGATGATCGGAGATCCCTTCTAAATCAGAAGTATGAAGCCTTCAGGCAAGCTCACAAGGAAGCCATAGCTGATACCTTTGAGAACTTTTTCAAGATAGTCAACGGCCTAAGAGTTTATGGCCGAGTCTTCACCAACGGGGAACTGAATGACAAATTCTTAAGATCCCTGATCAAGGAATGGGATAATAAGGTATGCGCCATTCGGGAGTTCGGAAGGTTAGCCGAGACGGACCCGCAGAATCTGTTCGGAAAGCTTATGTCTTACGAGCTTAAAATCAACTCAAGAAAAGCTGAAGAAGAGATGAGCAGGTCTTCTTCCAAGGAGAAGTCTGTCGCTCTGAAGGCAAATAGCTCAAGGAAGACAAAAGCTAGCTCTCCTTCCCCAGCTCCTGTAGCTGATGAAGAAGAATCATCTGAGCCAAGCTCCTCTGGCTCAGAGCTATCTGATGGAGAGTTCTCTCTACTCTCAAGGCAGTTCAAGAAATTCCTAAGCAAAAAGAAACAATGGAAAGGCAAGGATGCCTCCTATAGAGGATCACACAATGATGGTGATCGTCATAGAAAAGGCTCAAGCAGTCACGACAGGTATGGTTCTAACCCGAATAAACATCATTCGACTCACTTTGTCTGTTATTGCTGTAAAAAGCCAGGTCACGTCATTGCGGATTGCCCCCACAAGAAGGAGGGTGGCAAAAGAGAAGAGAAGAAGTCCTACACCAAAAAGAGGACATAAAAAAGCCTGCTAGCCAAGAAAGGCAAAACCGTTAGTGACTCTGACTCATCTGAGTCAAGTGCAGAAGAGGAAGAAGCCTACTTTGGGCTAATGGCTCTAACTGATGATGAACAAGTCCCCCAGTTCACTGGGGAGGTAAAATCTCACACTCCTCTTTCTGAATCTGATGATGATAATGAGCAAGAGGGCTATCCCTCTAAGGATGAATCTGAACTCATGGGACAACACCTGGCTGGACACGCCCTGGGACACGCCCGTGTCGAAGGCGTGTCCCAGGCTCGACGATCGTCGACTATCAATAGTCGATAACCTGAACACGCCCTGGGACACGCCCGTGTCCCAGGCCGTGTACCCCCGACACGCCCTGGGACACACCCGTGTCCCAGGCCGTGTCTAACAGCCTCCAACCCAAAACTGTTTACAAACATATTTTGAGATTTCTGGGGTGTTACAATCCTCCCCTTCTTATAGAAATTTCGTCCCGAAATTTAGCGCAACGCACAAGTATCAACACAACCACGCTGTTGCGATACAAACCAAAACGATCCAGGTTTAGAGCTCAGAGACCACAGCTTGTCTCGCCCCACAGAATCGTACCACCACAACTGTTTGTCACAAACAGAAATACATACATACATACAATAGACAACATAATAAAGTGCACACTCCACTTTATTTCGGCTTCTCCGCATCTCGCAGAATCCGTTTAGCGGACCTCCATTAAGTCCAAAGCACGGATTTGCTATTATGCTTGATTTGAGCTTTGCGGCTCCTGCATCTCAAGAGTGTATATTCACGGTTGCGCCCGCGATGCCGACGACTCTGCCACAGCTTTGCCCTTCTCGTCAAAGGACGCACCTATCTTTCTTTCACCCTTTGACGCACCACTCCAGCAAAATCGCGCGATATGCCCTGGCTTCCGACAAATGAAACAGATACGCGGCTCAACCCGTTCTTGCCCAAACGTTGCTCCTGACGCAACATCCGAAGAAGTTTGTTCAGCAGGCCTGAACCGCTTCTTATCACGTTTCCTGAAATCTGATTGCTCTGATTGCGGAACTTTGAAGTCGGACTTCTCCACTACTAAGTTCTTCTTCTCCCGTACCCGCTTCAAATCCTTCTCCAACGCACTAGCGGTATGCACCAATGCTTGGAAGCCTTGGTTCACGGAACTCGGGAGAGCCAACCTCAGCTCATCACGCAGTCCTTCATAGAACCTATTCGTCTTCCGCGCCTGGTCTGCAAACGTCAAACCCGCATAACGACCGAGCCTGGTAAACTCATGCAGGTAATCGTCCACGGTCTTATCACCCTGTACCAGACGTTGAAATTCATTTTCCATTGCAATTCTCTGCGCCATTGGCAAGTATTTCGCTCAAAATAATCTGGAGAATTCGTCCATCGATATGTCGCCCAGGTCTCTACCTCACAACTGGTGCAACTCGATCTCATCCCACCAAAGCCTCGCCTCTCCTTCTAGGAGGAAAGTGGCTAACGGGACTTTCTGCTCCTCACTAATCCTGAGCGCAGCCAGGATTCTTTTCACTCTGGAGAGCCAATCCTCGGCCTCTGTTGGAGACGTTGCCCCAACAAACGTAGGCGGATTAAACTCCATAAAGTGCTTAAGTTGCTCGTCCGCTGCTTGCACAGCAACCGGAACCTCAACATGCTCTTGCCTCGCACCAACCTGCACTGGCGCCACAGCAGGCCTCGCTTGCCCAAAAGGTTGTGCCTGAAGCATGGCAAAGATCACCTCCGCAACTAAGTGCACCGTTTCCGCAGAAGGGGGAGGTGTAGGCACCTCAGGTGGTGTCGCACTCTCATCCGAACGCTGGGGCTCCGACTGCCCAGCTCCACTCCTCGTCACCTATAGGTGAACAAGATAGCATTACTTTCCATACTAATACGGCAAACTCACCGAATAGACACACACACACATTCCTAGTGGACATTCTTGAGTTCACTTTATGCGCTCCCAACTCAAACCCTAACCTCTGATACCAAATTGTAACGCCCCCATTCGTCACGTGGAATATAACCGAGGGTCCGACCGGGCCCCACGCCATATTTCACAGACAAACGACGGAGTCACTTGAGAGTATCAAAAACCTTCTACACGCATCCTAACTCAGAGCATTCTAGCGGAATTTTAGTAAGTTCAAGAACTCATATCAATGAATGTCCACTACTATATAAATATCACATTTATATAAAAGACCAGGAATGTTTACAAGACCACACCGCACACTGCCTTAAGGCCTTACAAGTTACTCTTTACAACACATATAATTTCATACATCGGCACGCAGGCCGGCCACACATGAAATCCAACACTTCGCACGGCCTTCAAGGGCCTACCAGCAGCATGGGCTTTTGCCCGCTCAATCCAATCAGCCGGCAACACCTGCATATGGACGTCCACCCCATAGGTGATAAACAAAGCAACGGTCAGCATTCAGCTGACCAATTATAACGACCCCACCCCTTACCCGGGGCAGTGGTTCCTTCCCTGCATGTATAGCAATTGCAACATATATATATCATTTACACAACATCACAAACGCCGGTCTCAATGCCAGGCGCTCCGTGCACTCAGGGCACATTTATGGTTTGTACTTGGTAAGCGGGCATAAGCCTCCAAACCCTTGTTGAAGACCTCACGCACCCGTCTCACTCAGAGGTACCCACCACACCAAAACCCGTGAGCACTACCAGTCGACCTACCCACGTAGTGTAACAAGCCTAGGGAATTCGCCCTGCTGCTTTGCTACCAATCGACAGCTCATCCGATCTTAACATCGCCACTTGGTGGAATGGGCATAAGCCTCCAAACCCCTGTTGAAGACCTCACGCGCCCACCCACTCAGAGGTGTCCGCACTCCATCAACCAGCTCTTAGCAAGCATGCAACCAAAGGAGCTATGCAAAGCATCCTGTACACCAAGTACATCGTCCTCACCATCTCCGCAGGCTAAACGATGAATACACGGAGTCTTCTCCAGTTCGCAATATAAACATCACCAATCCCGACATACGTCTGGATGGGCTTCACACAGCATGCCTATGCCGTACTACATATTTCCGGCTCTAGATGGAGACTCAACTGCTGGAATCACTTACGCATTTCCATCTCTTGACGGAGGATCCCATGCACATGCAAAACAAAGGGCTTCACCTGCCCAAGGAAGAAAGATCGTTACCCTTGACGATCGCTTCGGCGCCATGGAAGAACTAGACGGATGGAAATCACCGCAGCGGCCTTGCCTCCGCAACGCTGAACTCGGCTCTCGATTCGGATCGACGAAGCTCCACCAGCGGCCGGAAAGCTCCTCCTCCTCCTCCTCCAAGCTCTCCTCTCTTTCTTCTCTTTAGAAAGAGAATGGTTAAGTGGGAATGAGATTTTATCTCAATCCACGGCCTTATAGAAGCTGGAAAGGCTTTGGACCACAAGATCCAAATAGAAGGAAACGAACGGCCGAGATCTGCTCTGAAAAACATTTCAATAGTCCTGACACGCCCTGTGACACGCCCGTGTCACAGGCCGTGTTCCCCAGTCGGTTAGCAACCGACTCGAAAGATACCAGAACACGGGCTTTGACACGCCCGTGTCGAACCTGACACGGCCGTATTCAAGGCCGTGTTCATGGCCGTGTTCAAGGCCATGTACCTCTCTGACTCAAACAGGCCATTTTCCGATTTTATTGAGTGACACGCCCTTGGACACGCCCGTGTCCCAGGCCGTGTTGCCGCTTGACGACCGGTGACCGTCTAATTGACACCACGACACGCCCAGAACGGACACGTGTCGGACACGCCCTGGGACACGCCCGTGTCCCAGGCCGTGTCCCAGGCTCGACGATCGTCGACTATCAATCGTCGACTAACCTGAACACGCCCTGGGACACGCCCGTGTCCCGGGCCGTATACCCCCGACACGCCCTGGGACACGCTCGTGTCCCAGGCCGTGTCTAACAGCCTCCAACCCAAAACTGTTTACAAAACTGTTTACAAACAGTGGTACCTGAGAGTGATGCTAGCTCTCGAAATGTGGGAACTAAAGGTCTGGGATCTCAGAGTCATGTGCGTGTGTTGCACTTGTATGCTTCATAATTCATAACATATCATCCATTTGCAATAAGACATACACTTCATAGATCCTTATCATATAAATTAGTATGGGCTCTTTTATACTATAAGTTATTTTGGAAATCCTAACTTATATATTTGTATGGGCATTTATATAAGTTAGGGTACTCTGTGTTGGTAGATAGCTTTACCTTTCAGCTTTACTTTACTTTTCTGCTCTTACCTTCAGTTCTTTCCATTATTAGTACTGCACTTTACTTACTTGTATTATATACTTAGAAATGCTAGGGTAGAATAATAATATCTATTACAACTGCTAGTTAGCTCTTGTCACCTGCTTCCACTTTTGCTACCCCTTGTTGTCCTCCGCTTCGTCCTCCCGCTCGGTACCTAGGAGCTACAGGGCGAGGTGCGGAGGAAACGACTTAGTCTTTTTGACTAATGGTCGGTAACCATACTATTTTAGGAGCTCGTGGAGATGGAGCACCAGCACGACGAGGAGGCAGGACTTGAGGAGCAGATACCGCTATCGCAGACTACTACCACTACTATGCGTCCTAAGGTGGGACGAGTTTTGATGTATTAGATTAGCTTCCGCTTTGATTTGAGAGAGAGATTTGATATGATGTACTTGGCATAAGCCCTTATTACTCTTTTCATTTTGTACTCATTGTGGACTATGCTTCTGTACTCATTTATATATATATATATGATTTGTACCTGTGACTGTGGACTGGATGTTGTTATAGTTTATACTTCTGTTTCTCATATTGGCCGAACATGGTTATGATCGTATTAGCCGGCAGGATCGCCGTCTTGCAGTGTCGACTAACCCGTGAGTTAGTGTCACCGTAAGACAGCGGTTCTGGGCAAAAGACCGGGAGCGTCCTTGGTAAGGGGAGTGGTCTTACACTTTTGATTTGTCTATGAATGAAGTGTGTTTGGTTAGTTACTTGTTCTATTGTAGTTGTGATGCCCTCGCTTCCGCTCACTCCACTCACTTGCACACTTGAATCCACTCTAGCAAGGGCTAGAGTTGGTATTTGAAGAGGTGTTTATGACCCTCACTCTCGCACTTGCTCTCCGTCCACCCGCCTACCGAAGCACGACATAGTGGCCTGCACTCAATCCATCCACCAAGCGAAGCGGTGCTGGCGACCCGTAGTAGTTTTATTTCTGTTCTGTAGCATTAGGAAATCAAACAAAAACCGCCCTGTTGTTTATTTTCACTCTTAGTGACGATCTTCGCACAACTCTATCACGTACCCTTCCTGCATTCCCTCGAGATCGACATTCGGGGAAGTTATTCCAAATTTATTAATTGACAGCGACCGGTACACTTGCCGACAACACATCAATTTCATATACGGGGCTCCACATTGAGCCCTCTTTTTATTATTCACATTTCGTGCTCAACAACACACATAAGCTCTACACCGAGTCCCTTACAAATAGATAATTCATCTGCGGCAAACACACGTACTTTCAACCCTTTCACACATTCGTGCATCCAAGCACACCAAGGGTTCACCATCAATATAGTGGTACTCCACACATATTCACCAACCAATTGGTTGTGACAATTACTACCAATTAGGTACAACAAACTTCAAGTCAACCTCATCATTATTCAATGTATTACCATTATCAAGTACATCCCTATCGATTCACATATTTAAATCATCCCTACTAGCCCAACTCATCAATCCATTCATTCACTAACCTTCACCAAATCACCTCGCTCAAGTGCACTTTACTACACCATTCGTTCATTAAGGACCTATCCAACAAATGTCATTAACATAATTTTATCACAATTACTTATAGACTAAACTCAACAAAACATTAACATTACTGTACTACAATCTCTCCTCCAAACTCAAAGCCGATTCAAACAAACACGAGAACTATATATGCAGGAATAAATAATGTACAACAACTTCGATTGGGGATTCTCGAGGATACCGGAATCCGGTGTGGGTGTGTAACCCGTCGTTGGAAAGGTATTTCCAAGGGATACGACTTTTTGGTTTAGTTGAAGCCAGATCTGACCGCATCATGTCTGAAAATGGCCTCGAAGAATGCTGCGCGTAGAAAACAGATCTATGCGCGCATCTTAAAATAGATCGAACGCCATAAGTTCGTCTTCTTCCTCCAACCAAACCTTCCAAAAAAACATCCATAATTTCTCCCCCCTTATTCACCCTCATATGGCCACTTCTCTTTACAAAACCAGTCCACAAATTTCATTTGAAGTGAGGAAAGGTTGAAGACTCTATTTCCTAGGACATAAGTCCTAGCATGGCCTCTTCCTAGAAACGTTCTTCTCACAAATTTAGACTCTTTTGAGTCGATATCTCTCCTAGGAATAACTAGAGATCTAGCACCAAGGGAGAGGGTAGAAAGCTCACCTCATTTTCGGCATTTCCGAGGTTCCCTGCCATGGATCTTGTCACCCTTCTTGGCGACTTGTTCTTCTCCTTGGTTGGTGTTTGTTCTTCTCAGGAAAGAAGGTCGGCTCCAGCAATCTCTTCCTCTCTACGATTTCTTATAGGGACGATTTGACAAGAGACAATGGCTCGGCAAAGTGATAATAAAGGATATGGTTTCTTTTGTCCCTTTTTATAGTGAGATTATTAGGGTAACTTCCTAGCCACATGTAGGCCTGAGATTGGACCGCTTATCATCACATTAAATGAGTCAATTCGAAAGGACGCGGCACAAAATTCGACAAGGCAGATTTTTCGCGATCGATGAATTTTCCTCGACGATTTTCGTCTAGCTCTGCTCACTACCCAAGGCACGGGTACACTTGGATGGGTCACATACGGGTAGGGACACGCCTGTGTCACAACTCGTGTCCTTCTCTGGAGCGATTACAAAGAATATACAAAGGCACCACACGGGCAGCGACATGCCCGTGTCACAACCCGTGTCCTTCTCTGGAGCGATTACAAAGAATATACAAAGGAACCACATGGGCATCGACACGCCCGTTTCACTCCTCGTGTCCTTCTCAGGAGGAATCTACACCTCCTTCCCCACTTAGGTGCAAGCCTATCTGTCGGCACACCCTAAGCCTAAGTCAGCTCTCCTGACTTAAAAGTGCGCACGAGGGGCCTAGCGTGAATCGGGACGTTACGGTTTTTGGCCAAAGTGACCTCACAGGTGATCAGGAACTTTGTATGGGGAGATATCATCTGCCAGCATGGACTGTCCTAGGCCATTGTCACGAACAATGGGCCACAATTTGGAGCTCCGAGTCCATCAGTTTCTACGAGCAACTTGGGATAGATCTCAGGTTCGCGTCGTTCCATAATCGTAGGAGCAACGTGCAGGTGGAGGAGGCGAACAATATCATTGTGAACCTCATTAAGAAGAAGGTGGAGAACTTGAAGGGGAGTTGGATAAAACAACTTCCATCAATTTATTAGGCCCTGAGGACCACCCCAAACACAGACACAGGTGAGACCCCTTTCAAACTCTCCCATGTATGCAAAGCAGTACTCCCCATAGAATTTGAGGTCCAGACAACTCAGGTGGTTGAGGAAGAGAAAGGCGGTGAAGAGTGGCCGGCCAAGAATGAGGATGAGCTTCGGCTCTCCCTTGATATGGTGTAGGAGCTGTGCAACTTTTCAGCTATCTGGTAAGAAGAGGTCAGGCGGTGAATGACCAAGTATTTTGACAAGCATGTCAAAATTAGATAATTTTAAAAAGGGGACTTGGTCCTTAAGAAGGTCAACATGGCTGGGAGTTCGGCGTCCGTCGGCAAGTTTAACCCTAACTGGGAAGGTCCCTATGTAATCCGAGAGGCCTTGAAGTTAGGAGGATATCACCCCGAAGATGTAGAGGGGGAACCCCTCAGTCATGCCTGGAGCGGTGATGACCTAAAGCGATTCTACCCATGAAAGTAATGAGATAGATTTTTTAACGATCTTATTATTTGCTAATGATTCAATTGCTTGGCAGGAACAACATGAGACTTAGTGGAATAAAACAGTCGGGTTGATGCTCAATACCCATCATCAGACTCTCACCTAGCTAATGTTGTCGGTGGTAGCACTAGAAGGTTGGCAAAGGGAAAGTCTGGTTGATGTTCAACACCCGCAGTAAGGCTCTCACCTAGATGATTGGGATAGTGGTAGCTCCCGATGGTTGGTCAAGGGAAATTCTGGTTGATGTTCAACACCCGCCGTTAGGCTCTCATCTAGTTGATTGGGCAGGTGGTATCGCCCGGTGGTTAGCCAAGGTAAAGTCCGGTTGATTCTAAACATCCGCCGTCAGGCTGTCACCTAGATGATTGGGCCTGTGGTAGCGCTTGATGGTTCGCCAAGCGAAATTCCGGTTGATGCACAACACCTGCCGTCAGGATCTCACCTGGCTGATTAGGCCAGTGGTAGCGCCCGGTGGTTGGCCAATGGAAAGTTCGGTTGATGTTCAACACCTGCCTTTAGGCTCTAACCTAGGTTATTGGGTTGGTGGTAGTGCCCGGTGTTTTCTCTGGAGCTAAGTCTCGAGTTTCTCCTGCTGTCAAGATTTCACCTAGCTAGCAGTGTAGGGGTCCTCGGTGGGCCTTGTTCTTGCTCTGGAGCTAAGTCTTGAACTGCACTAGTTGTCATGATTTCATCTACCTGGCATGGTAGGGGTCCTCGGTAGATGTTGTTCTCGCTCAAGAGCAAAGGCCCGAGCTACTCCCGCTATCAGGCTTTCACCTAGCTGGCAGGGCAGGGGTCCTCGATGGATGTTGTTCTCTATCTGGAGCTAAGTCCCAAGCTGCACCCGCTGTCAGGCTTTCACCTAGCTGGCAGGTAGGGGTCCTCGGTGGATATTGTTCTCTCTCTAGAGATAAGTCCCGAGCTTCTCCCACTGTCATGCTTTCACCTAGCTTGTAGGGCAGGGATCCTCGATGGAAGTTGTTCTTGCTCTAGAGCTAAGTCCCGAGCTTCACCCACTGTTAGGCTTTCACTTAGCTGGCAGGGCAGGGTTCCTTGGTGGATTTTTTTCTTGCTCTGGAGCCAAGTCCCAAAAATCTCCTGCTGTCGGGCTTTCACCAAGATGACAAGGAAGGGGTCCTCGGTGGATGAAATTGTTACTCTAGAACCAAGTCCTGGGCTGCTCTTGACAATCAACACAATGCATCTGAAGTTCAACTTAGGGAAGAGGCCAGAGGAAATGGTCACGAGGGAACTAGGTGTTAGACCCAACAATCCTCAAGCAAGACCAGAAGTGGCGAGCCGGGGTCTCGGCAACCACCATGGCATTGCACTATCTAAGCAAGGCAGAGACAAAAATGGCAAGCCGAGAGCTCGACATATACTAAAGAAGAGCGAGCCAAGGCGGTCCTCGATAACTACACTCTATCCTATCGAGATTTTACTTGGGAAATTTTTGTTTATAACAAGTCTCTAAAGGGAAGGAATCCCGAAGCGAGCTGGATGGTCGCAGGTCCAGCTCAGCTAGTATCCTGGCCCTACTATCAATAGGTGGAGAGATCTCAGGATCTCTACGTGGGTACATATCCTGACTCAAGTACATTCTAATGGCGAATGCTTTCCTAGCGAGGTCGTGTAGTGAAGGGGCGACGCGCGTGCGAGTGTAATACAGAAAGGAAGCAAGTACAAAGAAGAAAATTATTCTAAGTAATTTTTTATTGATGAATTCGCTGATTACAAGGGAGCTCTCCTTGGCAAGGTTACAAAAATGGGGGAAAGAGATTTACAGAAATAAAGCAAAAAAAAAAGATAGGCGTGCTACCTCTCCCCCTCCCCTCCAGAATTGTCATCCTTAAAACAAAAGACGCCCTTGAAGAGCAAGTTGAAGCTATCCTCCTTCTCGCAAGGGTGGAAAGCGGGAGGAAACAACTCCGGCACCAAGTACCTCACGGTCATCTCCTCACAACCTTCCATCAACACCTGCATGTCTCGCATGACCTGCAGGGCATAGTCGGCAGTGCTGATGGAGTTTGCCTACAGCTTCTCAACGACCTCTTCCTCGGTCATTAGCTTGGCCTTTTGACCGGGACGCCCGACTCGCCGCTATAGGGGAGGAGGATGATGTCTATTAGTCGAGTGATCTCACCTTGGATCCCCATGTTTTGCTCCTCCAACGCCTTGTTCTTGTCCTCCAGCTCAGCAACGCGAGCTCGTATACGATTTGCGGTCTCAGCATCCTACAAGGCGAGAAAGGTAAGAGAAAGAAGTGAGCACTAAGTAAAGTTAAGAGGGGGTTAGGGGGTTAGCTGACACTTACAAACCCACTGGCAGCTTTGGCGAGGAGGTCCTCGGCAATCCCTAGCCCCCTTGCCAGGTCGGCGGTGTTGTCCTTGGCAACCTCTCACACCTGCTCAACTTTCTCCAAATTGTGGTTGAGGCGGTATCCGTGGAGAATCGACATATGCGTGACCTCCATGCTGCGCATCTGGGGTCGCGAGCACTCATAAGAGATCTGTTAAAGGCTCATGTACTTATAGGCCGCGACATCCTCACGGCCATATAGCACAAAACCTAGGGCGTAAGCGTGCCCCCTAAGAGGGTGGCACTCCGACCAAGAGGGGAGGAGGGATGAGATGGAGACTCTATGAGCCTGTTCACCCCATTGGACCATCAGCTCGCAGAGCCGGACCATTGCCTTCCCGCAAAGACCAAAGTTCTGGTGGTCCTTCGGCAGGCCTACGTTCTCCTCGGCAGTGGCGGAGGCAGGCGGGTCGCCTCCGCTCCGATCCTTCTCTAGTGTGGTCTCTAGCAAGCTCGTGTATTCTATTGTTGTTGTTATTATTGTCTCCCCTTAGAGACATCCATCACCTTCTTCATTTTTTTGGTGGAGGGGGCGGCGAGGCGAGCTGGATCTCATGGGGTCAGGTCGTTTCATGCTGGATAAAGGCCTGGCAAGACCCAACTCGCTCTGTCAGGCCTCGACTCCTTCCCTCTTGCGTGCGAGTTGGTCGTTGTTAAGTCCCAAGTCCATAAATGGCGGGTGCTCAGTGATCAGCTGCTCCCCTGCAGAAAATAACTTAGACTTAGAAAAATTGATTTTGGGCGAGCATAATAATTAAAGAAGGGAAAGATCTATACCCTTGCCGAGCAGAACTTGGGGGAGCGAGTCGAGGCCCCTTCGAAGGAAGGCGGCCTCGAATTCCTTGCCGAGGAAAAACTTGTGCATCTTGACATCATTGCTCGTCACTGTCGGGGTTCTGTTCACCTCCTCGCTCCTCTGCCGAGGCGAGAAGGGTATATTGCCAAGCTCACCTTTGATGAAGAGGATCTTCGAGAACCAAATGTGGTTCTTGTTGGCCATCTCAAGGACCTTGAATTGTGAGCCGGCCAGGAAGGCGACCTTGTCATAGTTCTCGCGCTATATGAAGACCTTCCAGAAGATTGCTAGGATGAACTCTATTCGCACTCGGTGGAGGTTGCAGGAGAATGCCACTATTATGGCGATGGCATTCGAGTTCAGTTTAGCCGGGACCGCCCCGTAATTCTTCAGGATCTGGCGAATCTCTGGACATAGAGGGAGGTGCAACCCCACCTCGAAGTGCGAGATGGGGATGGCGATCTCGTTCTCGAATAATGAATTGATGACCATGCCTTCCGCGGGATGGCATGCAGAAAAGCCCGCAGGGATATAGTCGGCAATGAAGTTGGCGAGCTCTTGTTTGGTGGTGTTTCCCTCTTAGAAGCTGTACTCGACAAATTGTTTGGCACATTTAGACCTTCCATCAGCATTGGTCATGTCTTGCACATTGTTTCAAAGGCTTTGACACAAGTACAGATGGTGAGGAGGACAGTAAGAAGGGGGTATATGTCTGCAGTACATGTGATGATCCGGGGGTAGGTGAGAGGGCTTATTTATAGAAAAAACATTAATGGCCGAGCCGACTGGTCAGTCCGGCTCGCCGACCCTGACTCGTAGACCCCTGCGACCCATGCAATCCTATGGCGAGTTGATTCCAAAAAGCATAGCACTTCACGCAGAATAAATAGGCATTAAGATTTAAAAATTGGTTCAAGTTATTATAGACAGTGGAGCTCGCGATTTAGGGAAAGAAAATACAACAAGATGAAGAACAGTTATTACAACATGCACAAGCTGGGGGATGGGTGGCGAGTGCCGGTAGGCTAAGTTAGGGAGACATTTCCATTTTCCCCGGCCTCACGTCCCCATCCCTGGTGGATGGCATGGGTTGTTGAAGTCGCGAACCAGCTCTAGATCCTGTTGGATGAATGGCATATTCTCGCAGATCCTATCCATGAGCGGGATGAGGGATGTCATCCTGCTTTGGGAGCTGCACTTCTCCTCATTTGCGAGCATCGCATAGTCCCACTCTAATGCCTGCAGCCTCTGCTCGTTGAGATTGTTCTCCTCCTAGATCCTGCTCAGCATGAGTCCTTACTACTTCAGGACTTCAACTGTTCGTCTCCTCAGCTTGGCAGGTTCAAGTGAGGCATCCAGGAAGTTTTCCATTGCACTGGGGGAAGGAGGTGGCGAATGGATAGTCAGCTCAGAAGAATCCTCTATCTCAGATTGGCCGGGAAGACCTGCAAGGATAATTAATTCCGGTGAATGTATAATCGGCGAGTGCTTCAAAAGAACTATGCGAGATGGTCCTATGAAATTTGAGCTTACGGGATGAGCTCGGCTTCCCTTGAAGGTTTTATGAAGGGGGAAGGCAAGTTTCTTACCATGACCCAGAAGTTGAGTTCTTGGGGAGATAAGCTCGATGCTTGGAATTAGGATGAACCCGACATCTCCCCCCACGAGTACAGGAGTAGGTGTAGGTTGTCGATAAGGTGCACGAGCTGGCAACTTCAGCCTTAGTGAGTCCAGCCCTGTGGTCTCGAAAGGGGCCTATGGTACTCATAGGCGAGTAGTAGGAAGAGATTGAGGCCACGAGTCATCGTAGGGGAAGTCGACTCGCGATGTGGAGGCTTCGCCTTTAATATTATGACTGCCCGGGTCGGTATGAATCTCAATCATCCCCTTTATTTTTTGTTCAGGAGCTGGCCCAGAGGAAGAAGTGGGTCTATGATCAGGGGTGGAGGCCACATAATGATATACTGACACTGCAGCTTTTGGACTTGACTTGGCCGTCTTGGCAGGCTGAGGATTTGGAGACTCGCGCGATAAAGCTTTGGGAGATACAACGAACAGGCTGGAAGCACGAGCGACGTTGAGCCCACGGGCGCAGTCTAGATTCTCTTGGAGCTCTTTGGAAAGAGGCATCTCGGCAGGGTCAGAGTAAGGGGAATGACAAAGGTTGCCCAGGTATGTGGGTACATATATATAGCCGTTTGTGGATCACACAAAAAGATTCTCTCTAGCTCCTGCACAACTTGCAGCATTTTGAGGGGTTGGATGTTTCTTTCCGAGCTTGGGGCAACCTCGCAAAGATCGTGGATTGTGTATAACCCCATATCCGGTGAGTATGGATCGACACGAGCCAGATCAGCCAAGTCATCTTGTTCAAGTCCCAGGCGAGTCGGGCCCCTAGAGCCGAGTCTACTCGACACCTTCTGCTTGAGTCGAGTCCACTAGACGCCTTTTGCCGGCGTCTAGTCCACTCGACGCCTTCCTTCCCGGTGTCGAGTGAGGCAAACTCACTCAGCGCCTTTTGATCTTGGCATTTTGTGAGGCTTGTTCAACTGATGCCTCTTTCCTTAGCATTGAGTGAATCCCAGACACTCAATGCCTCTTTCTTGGTATTTAGTGAGATCTATGTAGCCCCGTCAGCTTGCCCATGGAGCGGAATAGGGGTGAGTGGAGTAGCAGGGTCGCACTCGCCCATGGCTAAAAACAGCCAGTTGGCGAGTGGGGCATTTTTAGCTCGCACTCGCCCAGATCGATAGGGAGGCTGCGAGTGCTAGCACCATCGAGCACTCGCCACCCCTTCCAAGTGGAGGTTTACAAGTTCCACTTTCCCAAGTGTTGTTTGATATATTTTTACCATTTTACCCCCGCTGGCCAGCCCATAGACTTTTATAACAGCGGAGTTACATTGTTGACAGTCCAATCCTGACTGTATATAGCTGTTTAGAATAGTGGAGGTTTGATGTTGGAAGACTGTTTTCAGAAAACTATAAATAGACACAAGGTGGTACCTCAGAGGGCATGCTTACTTATGCCCTAGTTCTTTTGCGCTTTTTAAGGTATGTTAGCTCAACACTTGGATAAGAAGGGTAAGCACTATATGTTCTTTCGGGTTTGTGGTGGGACCTCCGTGCTAGAGCCTCGGGTCCGTTTCTTGCTCTAAGTCTCTAGCTGTTTGAGTTTGTAAGGGATAAGTAAGTGCGAGATCACCCCTTCCCCAAGGGTTTGAACTCCACAGAAGCCGATTTCCGGTTTCTACATCACGACTTCACTTTAGATACGCACATTATATTTTAAATTTACTTTCTTTTGTCTTCTCTTTTGCAGAGATTAGCAGGTGTTCGCAAGTTCACTTAAGGTACTCAAGTTATATTTTAAATTTATCTGATTTTGACTTCTCTTTTAAAGAGATTACAAGGTTTTCGCGAGTAGAATTCAGGTACTCGTGTTATATTTTAAATTTTCCTGTTTTTTACTTCTCATTTATAAAGATTATTAGGTGTTCGCGAGTTCACTTCAGGTACTTGCATTATATTTTAAATTTACCTACTTATGACTTCTCCTTAGCAGAGATTAGTAGGTGTCGCGAGTTCACTTCAGATACTTGCGTTATATTATATATTTACCTCCATTTGACCTCTCTTTGTTTAAAGATTATTTGGTATTCGCGGATTCACTTCAAGTACTCGGGTTACACTTTAATTTTACCTGCTTTTGACTTCTCTTTTACATATATTAGAAGGTGTACGCGAGTTAGATTCTGGTACTCGTGCTATATTTTAAATTTTTCGTCTTCTGACTTCTCCTTCGCAGAGATTAGAAGGTGTTCGCGAGTTCACTTCAGGTAATCGCGTTAAATTTTAAATTAACATGCTTTGGACTTCTCTTTTGTTGATATTAGTTGGTGTTCGCTTGTTTACTTCAGGTACTCGTGTTATATTTTAAATTTATCTTGTTTTGACTTCTCATTTGTACAGATTAGTAGGTGTTAAAGAGTTCACTTCATGTACTAGCATTATATTTTAAATTTTCCATCTTTTGACTTCTCCTTTCGAGAGATTAGCAAGTGTTCACGAGTTAACTTTTGGTACTCGCATTATATTAGCATGTTCACTTAGGTACTTACGTTATACTTTAAATTTACCTGTTTTTGATACCTCCTTTGCAGAGATTAGCAGGTGTTCACGAGTTCACTTTAGGTTCTCGTGTAATATTTTAAATTTACCCGCTTTTAACATCCCTTTTGGAGAGATTAAAAGTTTTTTTCAAGTTCAATTCAGGTACTCGCATTATATTTTAAATTTACCTGCATTTTTCTTCTCTTTTGTAAAGATTTGCTGGTGTTCGTGAATTTACTTAAGGTACTCGCGTTATATTTAAAATTTACCTTCTTTTGACTTCTCTTTTATAGAGATTAGCAGGTGTTTGCCAGTTCACTTCAGGTACTCGCATTATATTTCAAATTTACCTACTTTTGACTTCTCCTTTCAAGAGATTAGTAGGTGTTCGCGAGTTAACTTCTTGTACTCGCGTTATATTTTAAATTTACCAACTTTTGACTTCTCTTTTGTAGAGATTAGCAGGTTTTCGCGAGTTCACTTAAGGTACTCGCATTATATTTTAAATTTAACTTATTTTAACATCACCTTTGTAGTGATTAGTAGGTGTTCGCAAGTTCACTTCAGGTACTACGGTTATATTATAAATTTACCTGCTTTTGACTTCTCTTTTGAAGAGATTAGCAGGTGTTTGTGAGTTTACTTCATGTATTCTCATTATATTTTAAATTTACCTGCTTTTGACTTCTCTTTTGGAGAGATTAGTAGGTGTTTGCGAGTTTACTTTAGGTACACACATTATATTTTAAATTTTCCTATTTTAACTTCTCATTTGCATAGATTAGCAGAGGTTTACGTGTAACGTCCCATTTCGTGCTAGACCTCTCGCGCTCGTTATGAGTCAAGAAGGCTGACTCAAGCTCAGGGTTAACCAAAAACAGACGTCGAATGATACTCCACTAATAGGGCAAATATGACTTTGAAATATTCTGGATGGTATAGGCGTTGATTGGTCTCAACACCACTCGAAAAATTTAACTTAGAATAGTCCTGGATTCGACAAAGCATCGAGTGCGTTGAGTGGTCTCAACGCCACTCAACGAATTCTAACTTATAAATATTTTGGACGCTAATGCGCTGAGTGAACATGACGCCATTCGACAAAGGCATCGAGTGTGTTGAGTGGTCTCAACGCCACTCAATGCTTTTGACTTGGAAAGTCTCGCACTCAAAGAGGCGTTGAGTGGTCTCAATGCCACTCAACGCTTTTGACTTAGAATATTTTCTGGGCTCAAAGAGTCGAGAGCATTGAGTGGTCTCAATGCAATTCGACGAGGCGTTGAGTGTTTAACATAGAATTATTCTGGGCATTGAGTGGACTCAACGCCACTTGACGATGCGTCTATTGCAATGAGTAAACTTGACGCCATTCAATGAATAGTTAGAAATACTCAACGAGGAAATGAGTGGTCTAACCGCCACTCAATGTTTTTAACTTAGAATGATTCTAGGGGCATTAAGTGAACTCGACACCACTCGACGGGCGTCCAATGATCACGACGAATCTCGACGAATCTTCGAGTGTGTAAGGTACTCCAAATTGTCTTCCAAATCTCCTATAATATTTACTGGAGGTCTATCATAACATAATTAGCCTAAATCCATAAATTTATAATTTTCCTAATTAATCTGATATTTATTTAATTTTCCCAAAAGATTGGTCATGGGTAATTTTAAACATGAACTACATGATTTTATCAAGTAATGTCCACACAAAAATTATGATCACTAAATAACAGCAAAGTATCATCAAATACTAATTTTCATGATTTTACAGAAAGTATTTAGCCTCTAATTAATTTATCCATTATAATCCTATTAATCCTATGTAAAGAAGGAAGTACTGAAATTACTCACCATAAAATTATAGAAAAATTGCTGAATACTAATATGGTACAGAAAAGGTCATTGTGCAAATATTATAATTTTACAGACTTGCTAGACATCAAAATAGATTTAATTAAGTTTTCATGGGAAATAAAACTTAATGAAGCAAGCCTTAGAATTACTCTTCTAAAAATCCCATAAAAATTCACAGAGCTTTAAAATCATAATAAAAGTTCTCTTCCTAAATTTCATCAATTTTCAAAAAGTATTTCCATAATAAATTTCTAAGCAAATAATACAAACTACTAAATTGTTAAGTAAGTATCTAAAATAATGATCCTAAATTCATAATAAAATCTCCAGAGCTTGTATTAACCTTAAAAACTACTCTACCCAAATCTCATCACTGTTCAGTGAGTTTTTGTGACATTTTCCATCTCTACAAGTTTTGTGCCCTAAACTAGGGTTAGGGTTTTTAGGGACTTATTTACTTTAAAATCCATTCATATTTCTACAAGAGGATTCTAGCTACCCTAGAATTCTATCTACAAAGTTTCAATTCATAACCAGGTCATTTGACCACTTGCCCTTCACAAACCACCAAGAATGATCTTTAGGGTTTTACCTTGGGTCCTAGGGAAAATTAACCCCAATCCACCTCAAAATCCATGAGAGGGTGCTAGGCATCATGCCTAGTAAGTGGCCAAAATCTCAGCCTCTGTTGAGGTGATCTGGCCACTCCAATCTCAAAGTGCAATTTTGACCTAAAAACCCCTTAATAGGGCAAGGCTTAGGTTTGTCCATTTCCAATCTAAAACATCTCCAAATGAGATGAAAAGTTATACAGAGCCTCAAGATGAACACAGGGACCACTCACCAAAATTTGGGAGGGTTTGGAAGTCATTAAGCCATCTGATTAATTTACCCTAAGATTATTAAATTTTTCTAAAAACTATAGAAAAACATTCTCCAAAAATTCTCATTTTTGGACAAGCCCTAGGTATAGCTAGGGTAGACTCCCTGCCCAAATATCAGATCATTTGGTCTAGTGATGAAGGGTGGGCACACCTTTTAGTCTCTGCCTAGTTCTAGGTATAGATTCCACCAAAAGAGGTGTCCTGGTCAAACCAGTTGACTAAATTGACCCAAATTAATTTTAAAATAAAGTAAACCCATAGGGCTACAAATTTCATGTTGACTATTTCTTCATATAAAGCCTCTAGGTATTTTTTATAAATTTTCTAATGTGGCTATTATTTGAATACAGAAAATTCATATAAATGAAAAGATTAAATAAAAAGCACAGAACTTGAAGAAGATCCAACAGTGCTGGGTCACTTATATAAAAAATTAAGTAGCTTCTTCAGTTGGGTAGCTTGATCTTCAGCCAAGGGCTGGGTGGGTCCGGTGGGTCATTAGGGACGCCCGACCTGGAGTGCATTCCAGCCGCGCTGGGATTAGCACCGGAGTGCATTCCGCCGCGATGGCCACCACCTCAACGGAGGTGGTGGTGGCGGTGGCCGGCCAGGGAGGAGGCTTGATGGCCGGCGGCATTGTTATATGTGCAGGTGAAGACCTATCCAACAATAAACTAGCAATGGTATCTGGATAGTGGGTGCTCAAAGCACATGACAGGTAGCAAGGATAATCTTACATCCTTCAAAGCCAAGCTTAGACCCAAGGTCATATTTGGAGACCATTGCATTATAGGCGCTCCCCTGATATGCGAAGCGGAAGCGTGGTGGGCCCATAACCCACAGGTCGGAGGATCGAAACCTCCCTCTGATACCACTTGTAAGACCCCCTTTTTTTACTTTTTGAACCACCGGGGTCTTAGCCCTGATTTGCCACATTGCGGTGGCACCGACTCACGGGAATGCCGCCACTACAAAACGCCAATTCTGCCGGCCTTTTTCAATCACAAAGAGAGAGAAGTAAGTATTACATTGAATGTAAACATGTCCATAGAAACTCAAATGTATAAAATCACAATAAGTCCATCAATATACAGAAAGTACTGCAAAGAACAGTTCAGATGAAATAAAGAAACGGGCTCGAGCCCTGTACAACAGATTCCTCACTACAAATCACTCATCGCGGAAGCTATAAAAATACTAAACACTCATGGAGCTGGTCACAGGTGCTCCGGTGCTAGACTGGTCCACCTCCATGCGCACCATACTCCGCTGGTGCTGTTCCCTGGGCTGCTGGTCCCTGTCTCCAATCTGGAGCTCCTGTAATATTGTTGTTCGAAAACCATTAGTCATAAAGACTAAGCCCTATCATCACCTACCCCTCCCCCCACGGCTCCTAAGCACCGAGCGGAGAGGAGGAAAAGGGAAGCTATAATGGTGGAGAATGATCAAACGGATGACAATGGAACTAATCTAACAATTGTTCATGGTGTATAAACAACTAATTAATATAGAGTACAACTAGCAGTTCTACGGTAGTGAGTAGTAAAGTAAAACATGTAGTAAGTATCATATTTATAAGGAGACAAATAGAAAGCAAGTAAGTAAATAAGTAAGTAACCTTAACTTATATGAATGCCAATACAAACTTATAAGTTAAGGGGTCTTTTGCAAGGCTCCCATCGTATAAAAGTCGCATACCGATTTATACGTTAGGGTGTCGGTTGTATGCAAATACGAGTGTAGTGATATGCTATGTCATGATTCATGCAAGTGCAACTCATGCACACGACTCTATGCGCACAGACCTTTAGTTCCCCCTGTTTGGGCAGCTAGCTTCACTCCCAGGAACCTCCGTAGTGGAAAACGGAGACAGTGGGTCGGGCCCCCCACTCCTAGGCGGGTATCCACACAACCGGGCCTAGCCCTTCCGTACGCCCCTAGAAGAACATAACCTAGAGTATCCACGTACTAATGTTGGCTATATCCACCAGACTTTCTTTGGCTAAGTGTCCCATACCGCTGAGTCAACGTACCGATGTCGTGTGAACGACAATCAAATACCGAAGACCCACCACCTTATTCTGTACTCAAACCCTCGAGCCCTCAGCTCCCCGGACTATCCCGTCCGTGCAACTACCTTCAGAGCTACCGTCTGAATGGCAACCGAACCAACTTATTCTACCTCCCTAGCTACCGGGGTGTGTGATTGTGCAACCCTAGATATTCTAGTTGCTCTTTTATTTTATTTTTTTCGGCCACTGTTTGTTGGTTCATATAGATGGGCTGAACCGGTTTTTAGGAAATACGCCAAACAACTTATCTGGATCCGGTATTTTCAATAAGACTTATTTAAAGTAATAATAGGTGGTCCAACACGAGGTTGAAGAGTGGAAGGAGGCCTAACCCTAATTCCTCTTATAAAATGAGACTTGCGGAAAACCCTAGCCATCACTTCACCATATTACCGAGCAGTTACTTGTCAAAATCATCAGAAGTGAGGATGCTGCAAGAGTCGATTATCTTGAAGAAGAGCCGATCTACCTTTCTGGGAAGAATAATGTCAACGAGGAGAAGATGTCGCTGGTAAGGATAATAAGATCCATGGCCGGAGACGAGGTGAGCTTCCTACTCTCTCTCCCTTGGTGCTAGATCTGTAGTTATTATATAGGAGAGATGTCGACTCAAAAGAGTTTGAATTGCGAGATGATGATTTCCTAGGAAGAGACCATACTAGGACCTTGTCCTAGGGATTTGATGTCTTCAACCTCTCCTCTCTTCTTTGTGAAGATGATGGACTTGAATTCATAAAGAGGAATGGTATATTAAGGGAGAATAAGGGAGGAGGAAAATCTGTGAGTGGTTTTGAACAAATAAGTAAAGGAAGATGATGAACTGATGTCATTCATCTTGCTTTAAGGTGCGTGCAGAAAACTATTTTTTGTGCGCAACAAAGTTCGAGGCCATTTTCGAGGGTGATACATCTAGATCTGGGTTTTTGACTAAACACGAAAGTCGTAGCCCTTGGAAAGACCTTTCAAACATATGGTTACACGTTTTCATACAAGTCCTGTAGCCTCAGGAAAGTCTAGTTGAATTTGATGTACAGCCGTAACTAAGTACATGTTGTTCTCGGTTTATGTAGAACCAGGTTTGGTTTTGGTAGAGAAATTATAGCAAAATAAAGTTGAGGTTTGGTAAACTTAGTCTTACGTAATCATGATAAACAAATGGTTTGGTGAAACATGATTGTGCAAACAGATTGAAGGAGTTTTATAAACAAAGGGTTTGGGGTAAGTTAGTGAACAAATGAATTGTTACGTTTGGTTAAACAAGTGATATTCTTGTGAAATCCGATAGGGATTTGCATGATTATAATCTGGAGAATGAAATGGGTTTTTACAAAGAAGGTGTGATGTTCGATAACTGAATACATAACCCATAGCTATGTTATCATGCTTGATGTGTATTTGAAGTATTATTATATTGTTATTGTTTTCATATGGTGTTACACTTGTTGTGAACGCTTGATCATGTGGAAAGGAATTGGATGTAGTTAATACATGGCCATGTGATTTGATGATTAATGGGTTGTGTTTAGTAGTCCACTGCATAGAGTTATGTCTCCCTACAGGGAAGCAGTGTGGGATTGGTGTGTTGTATAAGGTGGCTTGCCACCTGTGTAAATGAGGAACCCTCACGTGGTATGGAAATGTGGAAGGGTTGGAGGAGCATGTGTGTTTGTCGCACTGGAATGATGTGGTGATAAGGGACTCAGTGTGGAGCCCTTAAATGTGAAATTGAATACGTTGTGAGGTTATATGCGGTGTCAAAATCCTGGGTTAAGGATAGTGTGGCAAGTCGACGGACTTGCCAGTCGTCACACCGACGGGAGTTGATAGATAGACTTTAGATGGTTTAGCTATGTCCTCAGTGCTCATTCCCAAGGACCTTTCCAAGCCAAGTGGAAGGATTTGTTGTGTTCTTGGTGCTCATTCCTGAGGCCCTTTCTGTGCCACACTGGTAGGCCAGTTTGGGCTGTGTTCTTGGTACACATCTACCCAAGACCCCTTTGAGCCGAAGTACGCATGTGAGCTCCGCTACAATGTTCTTAGATTTGAGTCATACGGTGTCCTAGGCATGGTACTGTGGATTCCCGCATAGTAGTGTAAATCCCATTCCACTGTCACCGTCTCGCCACGTCAGATGGCACCTGAAAGGTTAGCTACCTGCTCAAAAATTGAGAACTACAAGTCTGTGTCGACATAACAATGTGCATGTGTGTGAGCATGTGTGAGTCATCATATTGCATTAATTTCATTGCATTGCACCTCATAAGATCATTATCATATAAGTTTGTATGGGCATTCTTATTTGATGAGTTACTTTACTGTTAAGTCGATCCTTAACTTATATGTCTGTATGAGCATTCATATAAGTTGAGTTACCTTCTTGTTGTAGGATCATACTTGTATACTGCTGCTGATAGTAGAATTGCTAATGTAGATTGATATACTTAATTGTTTTACATGTTGGATACTCTGATATTGATTAGTCTTATACCACATGTTTGTACTACTGCTTACATATATATATATTATACCCAGTTTCTTTCTCCGTCTGGTGCCTAAGAGTTGAGCGGATTTGATTGCCACTTAGTCTTTATGACTAACGGTTGGAATGTCGTCCTTTTAGGAGGAAACCCTGTAGATAGAGCAGTAGTAGGATGCGTAGGAGGGCAGCTAGGCCAGGGTGACAGGACCTGAAGTGATGATACTATCGGTGCCGTCAATTACTGATGTGAGTTTTTGAGAGATTCTAGTTGTAGCCCTTGGGGCAAAGTTTTACGTACTCTAATATTATAGAATCCTATTGATGCTTCTTATTATTGATGTACTTATGAACTTATTATTTATGTGGATTTTGAGTTCTATTTTCTTCTTTATGTTGGGTTGGCATGGATGATATTAGTTATAGCCGACAGGATAGGCGTCTTGTAGTATTGGTCAACCCATGTGTTGGTGTTACCGCAGGGCGGCTGTTCTGGGTATAAAACTCCCCTCGGCCATGTCTTGTGTTCTAGGAGGGGGTCTTACAAATGGTATCAGCATGCAACGAACCTCAATTAAAGAAGTCATCAAACAATGGTGCCACCCCCATTAGATTGGTCAATTTGCAGGCAAACTGACATAGCGGAAGCAGTGGTGTGCTCATGTGAAATTCACACTAAGTATGTCCAGTTGTTAACCTACGATTAGCTAACCTGACCTTAGAATTGTACCTTTGTGTGTAGATTCTGATGTGTGTAGAGCTAGTAATAGGCACTCCCGCCCCTTCCATCCCTACCAAGTTCTAGATGTCGAAGGTGGGACAGACACTTACAACGATCTTAGATGCCTTCAGGTCTCAACAGGCCCTTTTGTAGCAACAAGCCATGGGTTCCAATTGGTTTAGCACCTTTCGAGCCCTCTCCCCGCCTGCTTCTCTAGGGATGGAGTCAGCTGGTCATACAAAAGAGTGGCTTGACACTGTAAAATAATTAATGTCTGGAATCAGATGTCCAACCAATATGGCGGTGATCTTAGCAGTGCCAGTATTGGAATTGCATGCAAAGAGTTTGTAGAAGTCCCTCATGGGTTCCACTTTCTACGGTCGAGTGTACACAAAGATAAGCTGGGATGAGTTTTCTAGAGCTTTCTTGGAGCATTCCATTACCTCGACTGCTCGATATAAACTTGAAGAAAGATTCCTGCAGTTAAAGCAAGGATCTATGTCTATGACGGAATATCAACTAGAGTTTCAGCACCTCGCTATGTTTGCTGATGCCTACGAGTTGTATGACTGTAGTTATGTAAAGCGTTTATACAAAGGCTTGCGATATCCCCTAAGGCAAGCCCTTTTGTTTATAGAAGACTCAAGTTTGGCTGAGATCATCGATATTGCAAAAAGGCTGGAGGTAGATCACTTAGGAAGTGGTAAGAGACCAGCCGAGGGCGTAATGGAAGCAGGCCACAGTTATAAAAGGAGGCAGGACAATAGAGGAAGATAAAAAAATAGAGGCGGAGGTCGCTTCCGCCAGAATTTTAGAATGGAGAGTCCGGGCCTGAAGCTAGCGCTACCTCCACCGCAATAACTATACCTGCAGCTTAGGGAGCAATACGAGCGAATTCTCTTCATGTGCAATCAGTCGGGCCACATCCTACGCTTTTGCCCATAACTAGCTGGAGATGCTCCCACTGCTCTTCCACTAGCAGCCCCTCATGGACGGGGACATGTGCATGGTCAAGGACAAGGATCAGGAGGAAGGAATCCTAGACCTACTCGAGAATAGATGTTTGCACTGGATATGGCACAAGAGCGGAATCCTCAGGATGTGATTGTAGGTATGTTGTGATTTGGTTAATATGTTATAATTATTTCTCTTCAATTTCCTACGATAAGCTAGGAAGCTAGCTTTGAGTCTTTATAATTGATACATAGGCATAGTAAGTGTTAGTGGGAAACCAACTCATACATTTTTTGATACCAGTGCAACTCACTTGTTCATTTCGGCGGACTTTGTTAAAGACATAGAAGGAGTGCAACACTTCACCGGTACCACTCGGAGAGTAAGCATTCCGGATAGATCTGAGATGACCTCGTCTGCTAAGTGTGACTTGGAAGTTTGTATTGGAGGAAAGATCTTTGAAACCCCTGCAACTGTATTGAGAATACCAGAATTTTATCTTATTTTGGGCATGTCATGGTTTGATTGGGACCACGCAAAGATAGATTGTGAGGCAAAGCAAATCACCTTGAGGCATGGATACTTAGAGGTCATTGTCCAAGGTATCAACTTTGCACCTCGTATGTTATTATCTTCGATTCAGGCCTTTAAGACCCATATGGGATGGGACAAAGTATATATGATATGTTTTGAATTAAAAGAGATGGAGTCAAGCGTGGAAGATGTGCGGGTAGTGCGGGACTTCCTTGAGTTATTTCCTGAGAAGTTGCCAGGATTACCCCCACATAGAGAGGTGGACTTTAAGATTAAATTACTACTGAGTGCCAAACCCGTCTCTCGGACCACTTATGAATGGCTCCAAAGGAACTCACCTAGTTTAGAGTTCAGTTAAAAGAGTTGGTAAAATCAGGGTTTGTTCTCCTCAGTTCATCACCATGGGGAGCCCCTGTTCTATTTGTCAAGAAGAAGGAAGGAACATTAAGATTATGCATAGACTATCGGGAGCTCAACCGACTGACGGTGCGAAACACCTATCCCCTACCCTGGATTGATGAGTTATTCGATCAGCTGGTAGGAGCGCATTGGTTTTCCAAACTGGATCTGCGCTCGGGATATTTCCAGTTGAGGATAAGAGAGGAAGATATCATGAATATAGTGTTTAGATCGAGATATGGTCTGTACGAGTTCACAGTGATCCCGTTTGGACTCAAAAATGCCCATTCTGCGTTCATGAGTGTGATGAACCGGTTGTTCGAGCTGTGCATAGATGTCTTCATGATCATTTTCATCGATGATATTTATGTCTATTCTAAGATAGAAGAAGAGCATGTTGAGCACTTGGCTCGAGTTTTGAAGAAGCTAAAAGAGCATGCCCTATTTGCCAAGTACATCAAATGCGAATTTTGGCTCCAAGAAGTTTCATTCTTGAGCCATGTGATTAGTGTGTCTAGGTTAGCAGTAGACCCAGCTAAGGTGCTTGCTGTGAAGGAGTGGTCTCCTTTAAAGTCAGCGGCCGACGTACGGAGCTTCCTTGGACTTGCTCGGGATTATCACAAATTCGTGAAAGCATTCTCGATGATAGCCCTTCCCCTGACTGCTTTGACAAAGAAAGGTGTGTCGTATGAGTGGAAACCCCAGTGTGAGGCTTTAATTCAAGATCTCAAAGATAGAATTCCCACCGCACCCATCCAAGAACTTCCATCAGGGAAAGAGGGATTTCAAATTTACACTGATGCATCCTATAAAGGTTTGGGGGAAGTGTTGATGTAATGCAGGCATGTTATTGCTTAGACATCAAGGTAGCTGAAGAAGAATCAAGTTAATTATCCGGTACATGATTTAGAGTTGGGAGCAGTGGTGCTCGCCTTAAAGGTTTGGTGGCATTATTTATATGGCATTCATTGCGAGATCTTTATGGAAAATACAAATTTGAAGTATTTTCACACTCAGAAGGAGCTGAACTTGAGGCAGCGGTGGTGGTTAGAGTTTTGTGTGAATATGAATTTATATTGAACTATCACCTCGGGAAAGCAAACTATATTTGATGTGCATTTGAGGTTTTGAGTGCAGGTTGTCCATATCACATTGATTGGACATGTGGACACAATAAGTGGTGGTTGGACATAGCAAAAATCGACTAAGTCCACCGACGTTGATTGGGGCAAGCTCACTCAATGCCAGAGGTACGAATTCTATTTTGCATTGTAGAAATTTGCCTAAGTCCACAGGCGTTGAGTGTAGTCTACTCACTCAACGTCATATAACAAAAAGGTTGTGAGTCAGGCTGAGTCAGTTTAAGCATAGAGAAATTGACTAAAATTTTGGCGAAGTCCGCAAGACTTAAGAGTGGTATACTCACTCAATGCCATACAACTTTAGCATTGAGTGTTGTTGTGCTAGTCAACTCCACAGAAAAGTTGGGCAAAATTTTCACTAAGTCCACAGGAGTTGAGTGTAGCTTACTCACTCAACGCCAGATAACAGAAAAATTTTGTTAAGTAGTTTGGCGTTGAGTGGAGATTATTCTCTTAATGCCAAGACGCAGAAATTTTTACTAAGGAAAATAGTGTTGAGTGAGGCAAGCTCACTCAATGCTCTCAACTCTCTCAATGCCTTGTAGTAGAAATTATGGCTAAGTCCAAAAGCGTGGACTGCTTGACTTTCGTCAAGCTCAGCTTCGTCGAATTGAGCTCAGCGTTCGTCGAACTGAGACAAATTACTAAGTTTAGCCTGGAGTTCGTCGAACTCAGTTTAGCCTTTCATAAAACTAAGTACACAGTTTGTCGAACTGAACTCATACTTTCATCGAGCTGAGCTCAACGTTCGTCGAATGGAGCTATGCTTTCGTCGAGCTTAATACTTAGAATTTTGTCTAAGTGTTGTGGCGTTGAGTGAAACCTACTCACTCAACGCCTTTGGTTATGATAAATGAATTTTGTCTAAGTCAAGATATGCTGAGTCATACTGACGTCAGCAACGTCAAATTGTCAACCAAAATTCAAACTGTGCGGAATTGCTGCCCGAGACGTTGGCGGCCAGCTCTCATCATCCTCTGCACTTTCCAGTGAATATTTCTATCATAAAGTGTTGGGGCCCACACACAACAAGGAGCTGTTAAATCAAGATTAAATGGAAAGCATGCACTGGATGGCTTAATCTCAGCCATTAATCCTGGTGGTGGGACCCACTGCTCAATTGGTCTTCAGAGTTTAAAAGCGAGCAAATCGGCCAGAGCAAAAAATTGAATAGATTCCTTGTCTAGTTTTTTCGGAAAACGAAAAGAAGGGTGGCAGAACTTCATCTTCTTCCTCGTCATTTTCGTCGAGCCTAAAGAAGTGGTTTTGCACAGAGAACCTTATTGGGAAGGAAATAGCTGGAGAAATTACCATCTACAACAGCAGGATCCGTATCCTTTTTAAGGGTGTAGATCTTGAAATTATGCAGAGAAAAATAAGCTGTTCGAAAAAATATCCTACTTCCTACCAGTTGTATTCAACAGCAATTGGTTGGACAGAAATCTGCTCAGTCTAGGAAGAAGGAGACACAGAGATCTTGCTATGGTGTTTAATCATCTCATTCTTTATTTCTTCTTGTTTAAAGATTCTTGGTGAATCTGGTGTTGTAAGCCTAAATAATAAAGGCTAAGGTCTTTGTGACCTGTGTTTGGCTTTGTGTCTGGTGAAAGGTCTTTATGACCTATAGGGTGGCTTAGTGCCTAATTGTTAGTTCTATGTGACCTATGTGGTCCTGCGGGATCTGTGTTGTACGATATTAAATAACTGAGTTTTGGAGGGATAGACAAATCTAACACACAGTTAGATAGGCGTAGAGGGGCAGTGGACGTACTCAAGATTGGAGAACCACTATAAAATTGCTGTGTCATCTGTGAATGTTCTTGAAAGCTGATAATTAACCTAATCACAGGGACATAAATAAGAAAACAAGTTAGAAAACTTAAACAGAGACAAAAACTTATTCACCCCCCCCCCCCTCTAGGTGTTTATCTAATCTTGAAAACAAGACTTTCAATTGGTATCGGAGGTAGGTTAAGGGTTCGAAACACCGGGGTCGTTTCTGGGGGGATTGTTGGGGTCCAACAATATCGCCAGTGTTGGGAGGTACGACGCGAGGCACTATGGCCCACACTAGTCGAACAGAAGAGCATGTCCCCTAGGCATAGCTGGCCGCCCCGTAGATCCTTCTTAGGGTAGCCAGCTCCATATAGGAGTGGTAGCATCATCCTCAATTTGTCTGGGCTTTTGGGAGAGTTGGTAGCGCCATGTCCCTACAAGTGGTATTAGAGGGAGGTTACTCTTTAAAGGCTTAACATCCTGAGTAGACCTCCAAGGTTAGCAAGAAGGTTGTCACCATGGGTTTAGGAATGACCAATAGGGAGCTGAGTGCTGTGAGACTTCACTTCTATAGGAAGGAAGATTTTGGAATCTGGAAAGCAAGGGTGAGGCAGTGTAACGCCCCAAATTTTTCTACGATTACTTAATTCTCATTTGGCGTTACGTCGACGCGTTTTCTTGGCTTATGCAATTTGTGGAGTGTGGTCTTAACTCCTTAAAACTGGGTGGTCAATTTTATAGCCTATTGGCAAGATCTCCCTAGCAAGCCAAGTCGTTTTTGGTGACCCGGTGTGGCCTCTCGGGGGATGCTTGTGTTTTGGCTTCGGGTGGGTATAACTCGAGTTTTGTTCGTCGAAAGTTAATTTCGACTTAACTGTTGCGTTCGTAGCATTGGTATTTAGCTACGGTGTGATTTTTGTCGAATTCCGTGGTAGTTTGGTTTTCGCGTCGTTTCGGGTGTGCTAATAATAAAAGCAAATGTGTATATTTAAAGCTATTTTCTGCGGTCAAAAGCTTTGGAAATGAACCGGTGGCTTAGGATGCATTTAAGGCTGATTAGGCGTGATTAGATTTATTTATAAAGCCTTAAGCCAAATTAGCGGGTACATTCTTCTTCTTCTCAAAAACTGTCGCCTGCTCCTGTTCGCGGAAAATAGAGGAAAACCGCCGGACCTGCTACCCCTTCGGACTGCGATTCCGAGAGCATTTTCTGACGGATTTTGATTTCGAAAGCGGATTTGGATTGCTCTCTCTTAGATCTACGTTTCTATGGTAAGAGATTAGATTTTTTGTAGGGTTTTTAGGAGATATGGATTTTCGTTTTTTTTCCCTTTCCGCCATTAAAAACTCGGGATGTGCTGGCTAGGTGTTTCTACTACTGGTGCCGAGGGAGAAGAAGGACTCGAGTGAAGCTTCGCTAAAAAACCGAGGCAATTGGTTCTTGCACTTGCTGTTTTGATCTTCCCCCTCTTAACTACTCGGTTAGACCTAGGATAGAAGCCAAGCTTTTCTCTTTTTGCTTGTTAAAACTCTGTGCTTCAGTTTCTCTTTATGAGCCCCCCTCCTTGTGCTGTTTTTTCTCAACCCGCTGGTTGTTCTCACCATTTAGACTCCAGATTTTTATTTCTGGTTTTGTGATTTTGCAGGTGGAGCCGAGAGAGAGAGAGAGAGAGGGAGGTTTCTGTGGAAGTGCTCAGGTTAGAACCAGTCTTGGTAGGCTCTCGGGATTTGGTGTTGAGTGTGGTGCACACACTTAAAGCCAAACGCCGCCCGGGTTGGGCATTGAGTGTGGTGCACACACTCAAAGCCATAGTTTGGTCTGTTCTCTTGCGGCTAAGTAGTGAGACGAGTGAGTGAGAAAATTCGTCTAAGTCGAAATCGACGGGAATCACTAAGTGATTCTCGCCGACTTCGACGAGTATCGTTAGTGATTCCCGCCGATTTGGCGAGAATCGATGTTCTTTCCCGCCGATTCGGCGAGAATCGATCGGCATTTCTGCCGACCTCTTCCGGATAATATTTGTTTAGGGTTTTCCTGCGGGTAAGTACTTTGGCGTAGAGTGAGTTGACATCACTCAACGCTAAATCTATTTTGGCGTTGAGAGAGGTGGACTCACTCAATGCCAACGTTGGGTTTTTCGGTTTAGTGTTAAGGCGTTGCGTGAGTGGACCTCACTCAATGTCATAGCTATTTTGGCATTGAGTGAGGTTAGCTCACACAACGCCACTGCCTTTTTTGCTGAAGGCGTTGAGGGAGTGGACCTCACTCAACGCATAGCTATTTTGGTGTTGAGTGAGGTTAGCTCACTCAACGCCAGAGCTATTCTTGCGGAGGGCGTTGAGTGAGTGAATCTCACTCAACGCCATGGTTGAATCGGGCGCTGAGTGAGGCTAACTCACTCAACGCCAAGGCCTGGTTTGGCGTTGAGTGAGTGGGGCTCACTCAACGTCAGGCCGTGTTGAGTCATCTCAACGCTTTTCCCTTACCTTGATTTTTCTCCCCCGAGTGAATTTCTTGATTTTGAGGTTCCTTGTCTGCTATTTTTCTTGTTTTTCCAAAAAGGCCGAATCGTGGGGTCGTGGTTAGTAGTGGTGGTTTGAAGCTCTTAATTGGGGAGGTGTTGTGTAATTTAGCCAAGGCAACCCTTTTTTTCTTTTATCTTGCACCAGGTACGGGCTGGGCAAGGGGGTGGGAGGTCCCTAGTGCTTTCACATGTAGACCCCTTAGCTTGGTTTCTTGGAAATAGTGGTTGGGGAACTGAGTTGTCCTCCAACCCAGATCCGTGATGTTTTTGCTACTACCATCTCTCATAGCTTAGGGTGTTAGACGTTTCTTCCTTGGTAGATTGCAGCAATTGGGCTCATGGTAGCCTTGTTGACTCTGCAGCTTTTGGGCAGAGTTACTGTGGTGTCCTCGCACTTAATGCACTTCCTTTTTGCCTTGCCTTGGGCAGTTGTGACTGTGACTGTTACTGCTTTGTTTTCCTCTTTTGCTTATCTTCTGATTGACACTTTCGAGCCATTTTTTTTTCTAGTTTACTTGCTGAGGTATTCTTTCTTCTTTGAATGCCTCAGGTTCTGGATAGTAGCCCCTCTGACGGCTAGTGGTGCTGTGCAGTTGCTGGTGGTCTCTGGTGCTCTAGAGATCAGTTCCTAGTTTTTTGCGAGGTAGTTTTGGTGTTGTTTTTTCTTACAGACATACATACTTGCCAGTGGGTTCGTGTCAGTTTGTTGGTGCCCACTGGCAGTTTTTACTTTGATACTAGATATGTTATTTTTTGCTGCTACCTTTCAAGAGTTTGTCTATTTGCTCTGGGGATGATTAATGCTAGGTTGCTAGTTACTTTTAAACCTAAAACACTATTATAAGTATATCTCATGATCAACATGTTTTATAAAACTCGTCACTATTTTTCAAGCAACGTAAAAAGATCGTTTTCTTAAATATAGAATAAATTAAATGTAGGGTCTTGAATAGTATAAGTTGTCCTCTGGGGACACTTATGCACTCTTTTAGGATGTCTAACCTAAATAAAGTATTTTCCGCAGCATATAAGTATAGTTTTTAAACTGTAGACTAGTTGATCCACCGCGCCGAGGGATACGGCCTTTAAAAATATAACTGATTTACTAATCATTTAACTCATGGACTTTCATAAAGTATAGTTGTTAGTAGTTTTCCTTAGTGTCGGTAGTTATCCCCTATTCGACGTGGCATCATGATGCGTGTTTTCTCCTACTTTGATAATCCGTTTCCTTTGGAGAAAATGCGGGTTGTGACAGTTGGTATCAGAGGGAGGTTGCTTGACAAGTTTGTCGAGCAACCTTCCATTTTGATTGCATTAGTGGTCTAGCATCATGTCATTCACACATCGATATATCATTAGCACGTCTTGGCAATAGCACGAACACTACACTCATAAGCATAACACGAAGTATACAAGGCATATTATGTAGTGTGGGATGCATAATATGTGTTCGTATATGGATCCACTATAGGGGCAACATGTGAGGGTTATTTAGTATGGGATGCATAACCTCACCACATGGTTGCGACTAGCTCGTTTTCTTTTCGTTGCATGAAAATATTATGTAGTATGGGATGCATAACATTTTTATGTGTACACCGCTCATAACATGCTTTAGGGCCTTTTTTGAACGCATAGCACAATCATGCATAGCATAACATTGCATAAGCACAACGTGCCAAGCTAAAGACTGGCATGATGACATATGTACACACATAAGTTTTCGAGTCAAAAATAATATAAAGTCATGCATTCCCGATCTAGGCACAAGAGTTAGTACGGTGGTGGTTAACCATCCTAGGTTAAGGCATAACATCAATTCTTGTGAAAATAAACTCCTAGAGTAAGTTTAGCAGCTTAAAGTTCATATTTATGTATGTATTTTTTGTACTTGTAGTTAGTTGCAGCTGTCGTAGTAGGATCTGACTAAGGTTGCTATGAGTTTAGTATGGCGAGACGCCCTTCGACTAGATCGACCCCCCTATCTGAGGGTGAGTCATCGGGAGCGCAGAATGACGCGGTAATCGAGAGCTTGCGGCAGAGTAGCAATTCCTTGAGCAGGCAGATGGTGGAGGTGCAAGCCCAGATCAAGTCTTTGGTGGTAGTTGTGGCAGGACAGACTCAGGGAGTGCAAGGCCCTACAAAAGGGTTAGCTGTTCCTCCTCCTCCTGCACCCCTGAGACCTCCAGTGGTGGTGCCAGTAGGAATGGCATTCATCTCGCAGTTTCAGAGACTTAGCCCCCCTACGTATGATGGGAAGGAAGATTTCATGAACATAGATGATTGGATGATCTCCATGGAGGAGATGTTCTCATACTCCGGTATTGCATACGATAAGAGAGTGATGTTTGCCGCCTATCAGCTCAAGGGTTTGGCGAAGAATTCGTTGCTTAGGGTAAAGGAGAGCTTGGTAGCTGGATGCTTTTGGGAAGTATTCAAGGAAATGCTACTGAGGAAGTTCTTTCCCTCGGTCGAGCATGACCGACTTATGAACGACTTCCTCCACCTGAAGCAAAGACAACTCACGGTTGGTGAGTATGAGATAGAGTTCAGCAAGTTGAGACGGTTTGCTCCTGGGTTGGTGAGTGTTGAGGCTGATCGATTCAAGCGGTTTCTTGGTGGCTTGAGGAGCGAGGTGCAGCAGTTGACCTGTGCTTATGGATCAGAGACTTATGTAGGGGTAGTGGAGGCTGCTCTGAAGGTGGAGTCTATTGAGACCGTAAAGAGTAGAGGCCACCAAATGAGTAAGTACAAGAAGAAGTCTGTCGAGGAGAAGAAACCCCAGGTACCCGATGCTGCTTTAGGAAAGAAGAGCAAGGTGGTGTGTAGCTTCTGTGGCCGGTCGGCCCACCCTATCGAGAGGTGTTTCAAGAAGGCAGCAGCTCAGAAGAAGGAGCAAGTTCATGCTACTCAGGGTGCTCTTAGGAGGGATGGTTCTTGTTCTGTTTGCAAGCGACCCGGGCATGATGTTGCCCAGTGCTGGTCCAAGGATAAAGTCTGCTATAAGTGTGGGCAAAAGGGTCACATCAAGTCTAGGTGTCCTCAGGTCCAGCCTGCTCTTCATGCAGTTCCACTTCAGGCACTACCTCCACCTCAGTGTGTAGACAAGGGCAAGGGAAAGCTGAACGTGATCTCTTCCGAGGAGGCCCAAGTTTCGACTCAGGTCATCTAATGTTAGTTGTTTCTTTTTTCGAGCTTGGAAGTTTTATTTGCTAGAATGGTTACAGATGGGTTTTGGTAGATCCTTAGTTGTATATACTCCTATTGTAACATCCTATTTCCGGCTAGACCCCTAGGAGTCGGTTGGTTGTGGTAGAACCCTTGGGAGCCCAGAAATCGAAATAAAACGACCAAGAATTCGGGTCACGGGTTGGTCACGCCCGTGACCGACCCGTCACGCCCGTGACCTAGGGCGTGACTCATTCGACGATCGTCGACCTCAGGGAGACGATCGTCGGACGCCGAATTTTCAACCCAGCCCTGTCACGCCCGTGACCCAGGTGTCACGCCCGTGACCTGGGGGCGTGACTCCTTCGACGATCGTCGATCTCAGTTAGACGATCGTCGGGCGCGGAATTTGCCTCATGGCCTGTCACGCCCGTGACCCGCAATGTCACGACCGTGACATAGGGCGTGACCACCTTCGATGATCGTCGATTTCAGTTAGACGGTCGTCGGCCAGGAATTGGCCACACGGTCATGTCACGCCCGTGACCCACAATGTCACGCCCGTGACATAGGGCGTGACCACGCTCGACGATCGTCGATCCCAATTCGACGATCATCGAACCAGAATTGGTCACACGGGCCAGTCACGCTCGTGACCCGGGTGTCACGCCCGTGACCACCCTTTGACGATCGTCGATCTCAGTTCGACGATCGTCGAACCCAGAATTGGCTAACCAAGCCTGTCACGCCCGTGACCTATGTGTCACGCACGTGATCAAGGCCGAAACGTCAGCCAGACTGGAAATTTCGGTAACCGACGCAATAATAAATTCTGATTATGGGAATGAAAACCAAGAGTATTTATGGGCCGTTTCCTACTATAATTATTTAATAATTAAGGAAATGTTGGTCCAATAGGAAATCGCCACCTGGCGAACACCTCTTCATCTCCAACGTTTCAAATGCCTTTGCCATAACCGAAACGTCATTAAGGGAATTATTAATGGCCGCGAACGTTTCATCCTTTCCCCCTTCCCACTTGTTGATCTATAAAAGACTCCTAAGAGCAAGAGGAAAAGGTTACACTCTCCCTCAAACTGTTTCAGATTTTCCCCCTTGCTGTTGAAGAATTTCCGGCGACGCCACCACCGCGCAAATGGCTTCCCGACGCTATGCACGCCTCCAACCCGCGAACAAGGTCCTCCCCTCCCTCTTCTTCTGCGGATAGATCTTAGAAATCCTTAGGAGAGATATCGGGCTCAAAAGAGCCAGATCGGGTGAGCGTATTCGTGGTTTTCCGAAAATTTCATGGTGGCGGGTTCGCTGGAAACCGCCTCTCCGGCGGCCGTGCCGCCGCCCGACGATAGCCCTCACCTCAACAGAGGTGGTGGTGGTGGTGGCCGGCCAGGGAGATGGCTGGATGGCTGGGAAATAGCTTGGAAAAGCTACAGGAAATTAGGTTTTCAGGGCTCTGTTTCGGGCTGTAGAAGAAGATGAACAGTGTCATTTAATTAGATTTTATTTGTGAAGTAATTTCTGAATGAAAATATCTGTCACTTTAAATAATTTGGGGAAAATACCTAGAGGCTCCTACAGGAAAAGTGGTCAACATAGAAAATGTAGCCATTGAAGTCTAATTTAATTCAAAATTGATTCCACTCAATTTGGAATCCCGTTTAGACCACAGCACCCTTTTTGGTGAGGTCTATCCAGAGGGCCGTCTGAACCTTAGAAAAATTCCCCACTCTAAACCAGTCATCAAAATGACTTGAAATTTGGGGTGTGGCCTAATATTACCTATATCTAGGTGTTATCCAAAAATGAGAATTTTTGGGAAATATTTTTCTATAGTTTTGAGAAAAATTCAATAATCCTAGTTTAATTTAATTAGATGGTTAAATAATTTCCAAACCCTCCCAAATTTTGGTGAGTGGTCCCTGGGTTCACCATAAGGTTTTGTATAATTTTTCATCTCATTTGGAGATGGTTTGGATTAGAAATGATCAACCCTAAGTTTTGCCCTAATAAGGGGTCTTAGGTTAAAAGTGCACTTTTGAGATTTAAGTGGTCAGATCACCTCAACAGAGGCTGAGATTTTTACCACTGGCTAGTAATATTCTCTAGCACCCCCCTCATAGAGTTTGAGGTGGATCGGGGTAAGTTTGCCCTAAGAACCAAGGCCAAACCCTAAGGTTGGATCTTGGTGGTTTGTGAAGGTCATGTGGTCAAATGATCTTGGATTGACTCGAAATTGGGTGGAGAGAACCATAGGACACATAAAGTTCTCTGGATGAAATCTTAGTAGATTTGGAGACCGTTGGGATACCTAAAAATCTAACCCTAGTTTAGGGTGCAAAACTTGTAGAGATAGGAAATGACACTGAATCACATTGAAAAGTGTTGAGATTTGGGTAGAGTGAATTATAGGGATTGTACAAGCTCTGGATATTTTACTATGAATTTTAAGATTATTATTTTGGGTACTTCATTAACGATTTAGTAGCTTGTATAATTTGCTTAGAAAATTTATTATGGAACACTCACTTCCTGGAAATTGATGAAATTTAGACAGAGAACGTTTATTATGATTTTAAATCTCTGTGAATTTTTATGTGATTTTTGGAAGTTTAATTCTAGGGCTTGCTTCATTTAGTATGTTTTACCTTGATTATTTAATTAAATCTTTAGTGGTATTTAGCAAGCTAGTGAAATTATGATCTTTGGCACAAAGATCTTTTTTATACCATACTACTGATTAGTAATTTTCCTATAATATTCCGACGAGTAATTTCAGTACTTCCTTCATTACATAGAATTAATGTGATTATACTGGATAAATTATTTAGAGGCTAAATACTTTCTGTAAAATTCTGGAAATCTGTATTTGAGGTTATCTTGCTGTTATGTAATGATCATGATTTTTGAGTAGCCATTACTTAGGAGGATCATGTAGTTCATGTTTAAAATGACCCCTGGCCCGTCCTTTGGGAAAATTAAATAAATATCAGATTAATTAGGAAAATTATAAGTTTCTGGATTTAGACAAATTATGATATGGTAGACCTCCAGTAAATATTATAGGAGATTTGGAAGATAATTTGGTGTACCTCTCCTTGTGTACCTCATATAGCTTAGGATGGTCTGCATATAGTAAAACCACGGAATTCTGATAATTGATGGTTGGTAGGGCAAGCTAAGATTGAGTCCATCATTGGAAGGCAGGATAAGTAGAGTGTGAGACTGGTTAGGATAAGGGAGTACGGGAACGACGAAAGATCGTCCACCCCGGATAGGAATGGAAGAGTCTTAATACTCTAGGGTTAGATCTAAAGTAACTAAAAGGGGATCGGGTTAAGGGAGATCAACCAATAATAATAAGTGCCTTGCGAAAGGGAACTCCGGGCCGTAATGCCGCCGTCTTGGTTCCTAGTGCCCCTTGAGAGCCTTTCACGGGGTATACCGGGGGCAGTCCTGGGCTAACGTAAACCATAGGAATAATAAATTGAAAGAGCAACTAGTATAACTAGGGTTGCACATACACACACCTCGGTAGCTAGGAAGGTAGAATAATTGGTTTGGTTGCTTTCAGACAGTAGCTCTGAAGGTAGATGCATGGACGGACTGTCCGGGGGGCCGAGGGCTCGAGGGTTGGAGTACAGAATAAAGGTCGTGGGTCTTCGGTATCTGATTGTCGTTCACACCGACATCGGTACGTTGACTCGGCGGTGTGGGACACTTAGCCAAAGAAAGTCTGGTGGGTACAACCAGCAGTAGTACGCGGATACTCTAGGTTGTGTTCTTCTAGGGGCGTACGGAAGGGCTAGGCCTGGTAGTGTGGATGCCCGCCTAGGAGTGGGGGGCCCGACCCACTGTCTCCGTTTGCCACTACGGAGGTTCCTGGGAGTGAAGCTAGCTGCCCGAACAGGGGGAACTAAAGGTCTGTGCGCATGGAGTCGTGTGCGTGTGTTGCACTAACATGAATCATGGCATAGCATATCACTACACTCATAATTGCATACAACCGACACCCCAACGTATAAATCGGTATGGGACTTTTTATACGATGGGAGCCTTGCAGAAGATCCCTTAACTTATAAGTTTGTATGGGCATTCATATAAGTTAAGGTTACATACTTACTTACTTGTTTGTTTACTTACTGTTCTCTAGCTGCCTTTTTATACAATTTGCTACTTATTAATTGCTCTACCTATTACAACATTTACACTGTTCACCTGTTCTAACTTGCTAGTTAGGTCCACCGTCACCTGCTTGATTATTCTCCACTTTTGTAGCTTCCCTTTCCTCCTCTCCGCCCGGTGCTTAGGAGCTGTGGTGGGAGGGGTAGGGGATGATAGAGCTTAGTCTTTATTACTAATGGTTTTCGAACCAAACATTACAGGAGCTCCGGATGGGAGACAGGGACCAGCACCAGCGGAGTACGGTGCGCATGGAGGTGGGACAGTCTAGCACCGGTGCACCTGCGACCAGCTCCGTGAGTGATTAGTATTTTCTTAGCTTCCGCGATGAGTGACTTGTAGTGAGGACTCTGATGTACTGGGCTCGAGCCCATTTATCTATTTTCCTATTATTACTATTGATGGACTGGTTCGAAATTTCACTCTTATTTAAATGTTTCTGTGGACTTGTTTACATTTTTTGTATAAATGCTTCTCTTTCTTGTGATTGAAAAGGGCCGGCAGAATTGGCGTTTTGTAGTGGTTGCCTTCCCGTGAGTCGGTGCCACCGCAAAGCGGCAATTTTGGGCTAAGACCCCGGTGGTTGAAAATGAAAAAAAAGGGGTCTTACAAGTGGTATCAGAGGCGACCTCGATCGAAAGAGAAGTAGTCCACAAAAACCTTGGGCCACCCCCGTGCGAGCTTAGTTTGCGGATAAACTAGCAGCGGAAGCAGTGGTGTGTCCATGAGGGAAATCACATGTGAAAGTCCATCCTAACTCTTCTTAAATCCCATTCATTCGCTCTCTAACAAATGGAATTTTTACTTGTAGCCTGCAACGAACCCTACATCGCAGCAGGGGACACCTCAGGCTCCGAATGTGGTCCCGACTCCGCCAGCACCAGTTCCGTTCCAGCAGACGGAGATGGGGCAAACACTGACGGCCATCCTGGAGGCCTTCAGAGCCCAGCAAGCCCCGGCCCCACAGCCAAACCCCAGGGCCAATTGGATGACTGTCTTCCGGGGACTTTCCCCTCCATCCTACTAGGGGACGGAGTCTGCAGTACGTACGGAGGAGTGGTTGGACACTATTTACGAGATGCTGGCAGGGATTCGATGCCTCACGGAGGAGGCAGTCGCTTTGGCAGTCTCCTGCTTAGAGTCACATGGAAAGAGATGGTGGAAATCTCAGCTGGACACCACCTTTGCAGGGATGGACTGTGCTGATATTACTTGGGAGGAGTTCAGAGGAGCGCTCTTGGGACATTTTGTACCTCAGTCGGCGAGAGATGACCTGGAGGATAGGTTCCTGCGGTTGAGGCAGGGGAACAGGACTGTGGTGGAGTACTATCAAGAGTTCACTCACCTGGCCCGTTATGCGGACGCCTACCAGTTAGACGATGTTGGCTATGCCCGGAGGTTTTATAAGGGGCTGCAAGATGACATGAGGCAGGCCCTCCTTTTCGTCTCAGTGGGGAGTCTGGCCAGGATTCTGGAGATGGCTAAGAAAAGGGAGGCGGATCAGCTTACAGTGAGGAGCCGGAAGCGACCGGCTGATGATACAGTGATTGGAGGACGTAGAGACCGTCCTCGAGGCCAGGTTATTGGAGAGAGAAGGAACGGGGATCAGCCTCGTCAAGAGTTTGGGCAGGAGTAGAGGAGTCAGGTGGTATTGGCTCCCCAGCCTATACAGATACTGGAAATGCCAAGGGCGGTAGAGCAGCCACCGGTATGCTTTCAGTGCAACCAGACGGGGCATATCAAGAGGAACTGCCCTGTGAGGCGAGCACCCCCACCGGCACATCAGGGCGCTCCAACCCCCCGACAGTTTGGCGGACGAGGACAGGGCCGAGGACGAGGATTTCAGGATCGAGGTCGTAGGCCCGAGAGAGAGCAGGTGTATGCTCTAGACCTGACACAGCCCCGGAACCCGGAGCAGGTTATCACAGGTATGGCAGTACTTTTCAGATTTTCTTCATATAAACTACTATTTTAAACATAACCTGGTTAGAAATTAAGAGAAGATAAACTACAATAAGAATACTAAGACATTTAATTACCCTAGGCATAGTATTCGTGAGCGGCAAGCCCGCTCACACCCTCTTCGACACTGGTGCGTCGCAATCATTCGTGTCGGAGGATTTCGTGAAAGGACTAGCAGGAGTGGAGCCATTCACCGGGAAGATGATGAGGGTGCGCCTACCCGATGGGTCAGAGATATTGACCTCTGCTCATTGTAATATGGAAGCAAGGATCGGCGGAAAGGCGTTTGAGGCACCAGCGATGGTTCTGAAGATGCCAGATTACGCCCTGATCCTGGGCATGACTTGGCTTCATTGGAACCATGCCCAGATCGATTGCGTGGCGAAGAGGATCACCGTGAGGCACGGCGACTCCTTCATTGTTATCGAAGGTATTATATCAGCACCCCGTACTTTACTATCGTCTGTGCAGGCCGTTAAGGCCCACCTGTAGGGGAAGAGGTTTATCAGGTCCTCTTTGAGGCGGTCGTAGCCAATGATTCCATTGCAGATATTCCGGTAGTGCGGGACTTCGCCGACGTGTTTCCAGAGAAGCTACCAGGGTTACCCCCGCACCGAGAGAAGGACTTTCAGATTCAGCTCGTACCGGGGGCTAAGCCGGTATCCAGAGCTCCCTATCGAATGGCCCCAAAGGAGTTGGTGGAATTCCGAAGCCAGCTTCAGGAGTTAGTGGAGTCCGGGTTCGTTCGGCCTAGCTCTTCACCGTGGGGAGCTCCAGTGCTGTTCGTTAAGAAGAAGGACGGGACCCTTCGACTGTGCATCGATTACCGGGCTCTGAACAGGTTGATAGTCCGGAATACTTAGCCCTTACCACGGATAGACGAGCTTTTTGACCAGCTGGAGGGAGCCCATTGGTTCTCAAAGCTGGATCTGAGGTCAGGGTACTACCAGCTTCGTATTTGGGAGGAGGACATCCCGAAGACGGCCTTCAGCAGCAGATATGGCTTGTACGAGTTTACCGTGATGCCGTTCGGGCTCACGAATGCACCCTCCGCATTCATGACTTTGATGAATCGGGTGTTCGAGGAGTATCTGGACGTCTTTGTCATTGTATTCATCGACGACATTCTCATCTATTCAAGGACGGAGGAGGAGCACGCGAGACATCTGGCCTTGACCTTGGGGAAGCTGCGTGAGCATGAGATGTATGCTAAGTACAGCAAGTTCCAGTTCTGGCTAAAGGAGGTGGCCTTTCTGGGCCATGTCATCAGTGGAGCAGGTCTGGCAGTGGATCCCGCAATGATCCGGGCAGTACGGGATTGGCCATCGCTATAGTCGACCACGGATGTTCGAAGTTTCTTGGGACTTGCCGGTTACTACCGGAAGTTCGTCGAGGGGTTCTCTCAGATTGCCCTCCCTCTTACGTCTCTGACGAAGAAGGAGTCCCCTTTTATATGGACGCCTCGATGCGAATCTGCCTTCCAGGAGCTGAAGGATCGTCTCACCTCGGCCCCCATCCTTGCTCTTCCATCAGGGAAGGAGGGATTCCAGGTATATACAGATGCTTCCTATCAGGGGATGGGTGCCGTCCTTATGCAAAATGGGCACGTAATAGCCTATGCCTCCCGTCAGTTGAAGCAGCACGAGCAGAACTACCCCGTGCACGATTTGGAGATGGGGGCAGTCATTTTTGCTCTTAAGATCTGGCGACACTATCTCTACAGAGTACATTGTGATATCTTCTCCGACCACAAGAATCTGAAGTACGTCGACACCCAGAAGGAGTTAAACATCAGACAGAGACGCTGGGTGGAGTTTCTGTCGGACTACCAGTATACCATGCACTACCATCCGGGGAAGGCGAACGTGGTCGCAGATGCTCTGAGCTGGAGAGCGAGTACGACAGGAGTAGGCCCGCAGCTGATGGCCTTGGAGTTGATTAGATCATTCGAGGAGATGCAGATTTCGCTAGTGTCTGAGGATGACCCGGAGCTGTACATGGAGTACCTGGGGTCGATGGCTACTACTGATGACATTCGGGACCGCATCAGAGATGGGCAGATGCTGGATGAGAAAGCTGAGCCGATATTCCAAGCCTTGGAGGAAGGCACGACGGGAGATTACTCTTTGAGGGATGGGCTCCTGTGTTTCCGAGGCAGAGTCTACATACCAGCAGGAGGACAGATCCGTGAGGATATTTTGACGGAAGCTCATTGCAGCCGATATTCGGTACACCCGGGGATCACCAAGATGATAAAGGATTTAAAGAGGACGATGTACTGGCCGGGTATGAAGAAAGATATTACGTATTTTGTGACGCATTGCGAGGCCTGCCAGCTCGTGAAGGCGGATTGTAGGAACCCGGCAGGTTTGCTGCAGCCGCTTCCGGTGCCGGAATGGAAGTTTGAGGATATATGATAATACGTTTTGTAGCCTAAACTATTATCGTATTTTATATTTTATATTGTACAAATTATGTCTATTATTAGTTTATTTTTATCCTTTTTATGTAAATTTTATTGCCACTAACTTTTTCCTGTCTTTTTGCAGGTTTTCAGAAAAATTGCCAAAATGGCCTGTCACGCCCCCATGTCACGCCCTCCCTGGGCGTGACCTAGGGCGTGTCACCCGATCCCGAGGACACCTGATGGAAGGGACAGAAAACGGTCAAAACCGTTGTCACGCCCCCCTGTCACGCCCTCCCTGGGCGTGTCACTAGGCGTGACCAGGGGCGTGTCGCCCTCTGCCGCAAAGCTGCCGCCGCATTAAATGTCCTTCCGCCTCAGCACGCAAATAGTACTGTCACGCCCCATGTCACGCCTGTGACATGGGCGTGACACCTTCCTTTTTCGGCGACTGATGGATTTCCGACCAATGATTTGGACATGACATGCCTGTCACGCCCCCCTGTCACGGGCGTGACCTAGGGCGTGACCACCGACGTACCGAAGCAATCATCCCTCCCGCCAGAATCCAGAGCCCGAGGTCAAATCCGTACCTGTCACGCCCCCTGACACGCCCCCCCAAGGGCGTGTCAGAGGGCGTGACCAACACGAGAAAAAATCTATAAATTGAGCCCCCCTCCTCCCCATTTCAGGAAGCTTTGGTTGAGTGGGGGAGGTGCTGCCCCTTTGTTTCTTGATCCTTTTTCATGCTTTTTCTCTCTCTCTCTCTCCCCCTCTCTTTGTACTTTTTGGTTAACCCTAGTTTAATCTTAGTTTGTGCTAGCTTTTAATGTAATTTTCTTCTTGCTTAGTGCTTAATGTAGGGCTAGAATAGGGTTTAATTTTCATGCACTTGTAATTTTATTTTCATTAGTGTAACTTGCCCTTTTTCATTAATAAAATTGTTCTTCCCTTAGCTTGTGTTCTTCTTATGTTTTTCTACTCATCTCACCTCCTCCACTCCATTATGATTAACTAATCCTCATTGTACTCGATTTTGATGATCCGAGGTTAGAGCGATTATGTTATGATGTTTTAATCAATCTTTTCTTTTTAGGTTAGGGCCTTGAATTACTCTTGATTAATCACGGGTTGGGGGTATATTTTCGATATATACTCTCCGCCTTTGCTTTCATTCTGGGCTAGCCGAGAGGCCGAAAGAATGAAGTGAGCATTCAAGAGTAAAGGGAGTTGTACGCACCCCTCGAGAGAGGCAGACGTCCAAATCTCCCGGATTGGAGTAAAATCCAATAGTGGGGTTCACCGCGTAAAGCGAGTTTTAGGCCTCCGATTTAGACGAGAGTCGGTCGGACCTTCCTAAACTCAGTTGGGCACGACTTCGAGAGAAGCGTGTTCAAGCTTTAGGAACCTCCACGTTCAAGGACCCTTATCCTATTAAGTTTAGATTTTTATCGCATTTTCTTAATCGTCTTTAGCCGAGGTGATCTCGATCGGGTGCATTTCCATTTCATATTTTCTTCCTTTAGTAGTAATCTCCTATCTTGTGCTCTTTAATTAACTGCAGTAGTTTCCTTTCTAGCATAGTTCTTTTCTTAATAGCGTAACTTAATTGCGATAGTTCTCTTTCTAGTTTGCTTTAATTTCTCCATTGCGCTTAGATTTTCTAAAACCCTAGTTTTTCCGTCGATAAGATAATAGCGTTCGTGTGAGTAAGCTTAGCCAACAGTTCCCGGATTTCAATACGACACTTGTGTCCCCTTGCTACAATTCGATAGGTATACTTGCCTCATCGGGTTGCTAGTTCGGTTGCGTTTATTTTCTTCGAACCCTAGCGCGCAACAAGTTTTTGGCGTCGTTGCCGGGGACCCAACTTCCGTTGATATTTTGAAAACACGAACCTATTAATTTTATTTCTTCTCTTTCTCATCCTCTTTCTTTAAAGTTTTAAAAAAATCAAAAAAAAAATATCACCGCTCTTAATAGAAACCAACCTCACAATTTTTCTACGCCACCTAATTCTCTCGAAAAGGGCAAAGGGCTTTAAGCGCCACTGTCTTGTCTAGTACCTTGCGAACCCTTCACGGGGTAGTCTTTGGGAAGTTCGGGAGTTAATCTATAAAAAAAAATCTATTTCAAAAAGAAAAAAAAAATTAATTTAATTTTCTAAATCTAGTTTTTCTTTCTAGTTTATCCTTTTTCTCTTTCTCTTCTTCTTTTCTGTTCTTTTAGTGCATGACCCGCGGGAGTCCGTCGGTTATTTTGGACTTGGACCACGAAATTGAGCGTACTCTTCGGAGAAGATCGCGATTTCAAGGTCCTACTATCCAAGTGCCGGTTGAGGACTCCGAGTCATTTAATACTTTAAGAATGGAAGAACCCAACATAGATGAGGCCGTGCAAAGGACTATGTCCTATTATGCACGACCGAACCTCGAGGGAACAGAATCGAGTATAGTCCGTCCTACTATAGCAAATAATAACTTTGAACTAAAGCCTAGCATAATTCAAATGGTGCAGCAATATGTGCAATTTGACGGACTTCAAGATGAAGATCCGAACGCACATATAGCTAGCTTTCTTGAAATTTGCGACACCTTCAAGATAAATGGTGTCACAAATGATGCGATCAGGCTAAGACTCTTCCCCTTCTCTCTAAGAACTAAAGCTAAGCAGTGGCTTAACACACTTCCGAAAAATAGCATAACCACTTGGAATGAATTAACTGAAAAATTTTTGGCGAAGTATTTTCCGCCCGCTAAAACTGCAAAACTTAGGAACGATATCTCTGCCTTCGGACAAATAGACTCTGAAACCCTTTACGAAACCTGGGAGAGATTTAAAGAATTATTAAGACGATGCCCACATCACGCTCTGCCTGTATGGTTACAAGTGCAGACGTTTTATAACTGGCTAAATCAAAGCACGAAGCAAATGATAGACGCAGCTTCTGGCGGTACTTTAAATCATAAGACCCCGGAAGCCGCTCTTGAGCTTTTTGAGGACATGGCCATGAACACTTATCAGTGGAATGTGCCTAGGTCCCGCCCGAACAAGCCTGCAGGTATCTATGAAGTGGACAACGTCTCCCAGCTCGCTCTGCAAGTAGAAATCCTAAGCAAAAAAATCACGGAGATGACTGCTGCCTCCGCCCCTCAGGTATGGGAATCTGCAACCCCTACTCTAGAACATTTAGATTATGTTAATAATTTGCCTAGAACTGCTTTTAATAATTTTTCTGCTGCGAATTTTCATCCGCCTGGTTTTAATTTTCCGAATAGTTATAACCCCGCTTTAAGAAATCACCCGAACTTTTCATGGAGTAATCCATCGAATGCGATGCGCCCACCTCCGCAAAATGATTTTTCTGCACAACCACCACCACCACCACTTCTTCAAAATTACCCAAAACCTCCGAGCTTGGAGGAATTACTTTCTAAATATATCACCACAAATGACGCTACCATAAGAACTTTAACCGGAAGCGTAAAAAGTTTAGAAAATCAGGTAGGACAGCTCGCGAAAATAATTTCTGAGCGACCCGCAGGGTCTCTTCCTTCCAATACCGAACCCAACCCGAGAGAGCAAGCGAAAGCTATAACTCTTCGGAGTGGGAAGCAAGTCTCCGGTATGGTAAGTGAAGAGCCCGAGGCAAGCTCCGCTTCCGCTTTTAAAAATCAAAGCTCCGCTTCCGCTTTTAAAAATCAAAGCTCCGCTTCCACTTTTAAAAATCAAAGCTCTGCTCCGCTTCCACCCTCTGCTGAAGAAGTAATCACCCCCACTTTAGAAAATAATCTCACTCCACCACCCATCTTCAAAAATAATTCAACTCCTCCATACCCCTCTGAACTTAATAGACAACGTCAAGATGATCAGTACTCCCGCTTCTTAGAAATCTTCAAACAAATCCACATTAATCTTCCCTTCCACGAGGCTATTTCGCAAATGCCGAAATACGCCAAATATCTTAAAGACCTCCTCACAAACAAGAAGAAGTTAGAGAATCTTTCGCACGTCACGCTAAACGTCGAGTGCTCTGCCGTTTTAACAAACGGTTTGCCGAAGAAAATCAGTGACCCGGGTAGTTTCTCTATCCCGTGTGTCTTCGGTGATCTCTTTGTTAAACACGCGTTAGCCGACTTAGGCGCAAGTATAAACCTGATGCCCTTTTCGTTGTTCAAAAAGTTAGGGATTGGTAGCCTTAACCCCACGCGTATGAGTATCCAGCTAGCCGATAGATCCGTCAAATATCCGTTAGGAATAGTGGAGGACGTTCTAGTGAAAGTCGACAAGTTCATCTTCCCGGTGGACTTTGTCATTTTGGACATCGAAGAAGACGTCGAGGTTCCCTGATCCTTGGCCGACCCTTCCTTGCCACCTCCCGAGCCATCATTGACGTAAGCAATGGTAAGCTCTTTCTTCGAGTAGGCGACGACGAAGTCACATTTTCTATCACCCCTTCGATGAAGAACACCTTAGCGAACGATGACTCATGTTTTTTCGTAGACGCCGTGAGCGATGATTCTTCCTACTGCCTCTCCGACTTTGAAAAAGAATTTTCTACTTTTTGCTCCTCTTCTCTTACAACAGAATCACTGCAAGGAAGTGATGAATCTTCTTATTGTCTTTCTGAGTTTGAAAAAGAGTTTTCTGATTTTTGTTCTTCCTCTTTCCTTACCACTGAATCTGTACAAGAAGCCGTCTTGGCTGCTAGCCCCACCCCTTATTACGTTCCTTATAAAAAAGTTTATGAAGATATTATTTTTGAAAAAGAAAGAATCTCAAAATCCTCTTATGAAGAACCCCCTACCCTAGAACTTAAAGAACTTCCCGAACACCTTAAGTATGCTTTCTTAGAAAAAGACTCCAAGTTACCAGTTATCGTTTCGGCCTACCTCACGGATACGCAGAACGATAAACTTCTTCTAGTTCTACGTAAGCATCGCCGGGCTATTGCTTGGCAAATTTCTGATATCAAGGGCATAAGCCCATCTTTCTGTACACATAAAATTTTAATGGAAGATAATTCGCGTAACTCTATCCAACCTCAGCGCCGTATAAACCCGAATATGAAAGAAGTAGTTAAGGGCGAGGTTATGAAACTATTAGACGCAGGAATTATCTACCCTATATCGGACAGTAAGTGGGTTAGCCCCGTTCAGGTAGTTCCAAAAAAGGGAGGGATAACCGTAGTTAGTAATGAGAATAATGAATTAATCCCGACACGGACGGTGACGGGTTGGCGTATGTGCATAGATTACCGTAAGTTAAATGACGCCACCCGTAAGGACCACTTTCCTCTACCGTTTATCGACCAGATTTTAGAACGTCTCTCCGGCCATAGCTTTTATTGTTTTCTCGATGGCCTCTCGGGGTACTTTCAAATACCCATCTCTCCCGAGGACCAAGAGAAAACTACGTTTACTTGTCCCTTCGGCACCTTCGCGTACCGAAGAATGCCATTTGGATTATGCAATGCGCCGGCTACATTCCAACGATGTATGCTCGCAATATTTGACAAGTACGTAGAAAGCATTATGGAGGTATTCATGGACGATTTCTCCGTGTTCGGCGATACCTTCGATAGATGTTTAGAAAACCTCGAAAAAGTCTTAGAACGATGCGAAGAAACTAACCTTGCCCTAAATTGGGAAAAATGTCATTTTATGGTGAGGGAAGGGTTAGTTTTGGGTCATAAAATTTCTGCTAAAGGTATTGAGGTAGACGTTGCCAAGATAGAAGTTATTGAGAAGTTGCCGCCACCTACAAACATAAAAGCTATAAGAAGTTTCCTAGGCCACGCTGGTTTTTATCGTCGTTTTATAAAGGACTTCTCCAAGATCACTAAGCCCCTCACCCATCTCTTAGAAAAAGACGCTCCATTCATTTTTGATGACTCTTGTATTTCTGCCTTTGAATTAATTAAAGAAAAGTTAATTAACGCGCCGATTATGATAGCTCCGGTGTGGGACCTTCCTTTCGAGATTATGTGCGATGCGAGTAGTTTTGCGGTGGGAGCCGTATTAGGTCAACGCATATCTAAGAACTTCCACCCCATCTATTACGCTAGTAAAACCCTCACATCTGCACAAGAAAATTACACCACAACCGAGAAAGAGCTCTTGGCTGTAGTATTTGTGTTTGATAAATTTCGCCCTTACATTACACTTTCAAAAATCATTGTTTTTACGGACCACTCGGCCCTCAAGTACCTTCTTGCCAAAACGGATGCCAAGCCTCGCTTGATTCGCTGGGTCTTACTCCTCCAGGAGTTTGACTTAGAGATCCGTGATAAGCGAGGAGCCAAAAACTTGGCCGCCGATCATTTATCAAGATTAGATAACCCCTTTATAGAAAAATTAAATGAAAAATCTTTTAATGACTATTTTCCTGATGAGAAGCTGCTTTTAGTTAATACATCTACTTCTCCTTGGTTCGCGCACATCGCCAACTATCTAGTGGCCCGGGTGCTCCCAAAAGAGTTCTCCTCTCAGTAGAAGAAGAAATTCTTTTCTGAGCTGAAGAACTACTTTTGGGAAGACCCGCGTCTTTTCAAAATTTGTGCGGATCAAGTTATAAGGAGATGTGTTTCTTTTGATGAAGGAATTGATATTCTAAAACATTTGCATGAAGGTCCGACAGGTGGGCACTATCAAGCTGCTCGCACCGCTCATAAGGTGCTTTGCGCGGGTTTTTACTGGCCTAGCCTGTTTAAAGACGCGCAAGCCTTTGTGAGCAGGTGTGATAGTTGCCAACGGTCGGGCAATATTTCTAATAAAAATGAAATGCCGCAAAATTATTTCTTAGAGTGCGAAATTTTCGACCTCTGGGGAATTGATTTTGTTGGCCCCCTTCCTTCTAGCTTCGGAAACAAATATATTTTAGTTGCTGTTGATTATGTTTCACGATGGGCTGAGGCCCAAGCTCTTCCTACGAACGACTCCCGAGTTGTAGTCATGTTTTTAAAAAAATTATTTTCTAGATTCGGTATGCCACGCGCAATCGTTAGCGATAGGGGTTCCCATTTCTGTAACGCGCAATTTTCAAAAATCCTTACTAAATACGGCGTTACGCATAAACTATCCACTGCCTACCACCCCCAAACTAACGGTCAAGTCGAAGTAGTAAATAGAGAAATAAAAAGAATATTAGAAAAGACTGTTTCAACTTCTAGAAAAGACTGGTCAGCCAAACTTGACGATGCTCTATGGGCCTACCGAACAGCGTACAAAACCGCCCTCGGATGTACGCCGTATCGGCTGGTCTATGGAAAATCGTGCCATCTGCTCGTAGAGTTAGAACACCGCGCCTTTTGGGCCTTAAAATTTTTAAACTTCGATCCCCACTCAGTCGGTGACCTTCGAAAATTCCAACTAAATGAACTCGACGAGTGGCGCTCTTATGCTTATGAAAATAATAAACTTTATAAAGAGCGGACGAAGCGTTTACACGATAAACACTTAAGGCACCCTAAAAACTTTAAGCCGGGCGACCAAGTCCTTTTATATAATTCTCGTTTACGTTTATTTCCGGGCAAATTAAAATCTCGCTGGTCTGGCCCGTTTTCTGTTTTAGAAGTATTTCCTTATGGAACTGTTTTAATTTCTCACCCTGATAAGGGTAATTTCAAATTAAATGGTCAGCGTCTTAAACTGTATTTTTCTGGTGATGATGATGTCAGTCCAAACACTATTAAGTTTCTGCTTCACGAACTTTAATCTTGAACTTTTAATTTTTTTTTGCTAAAAACAATTTTATTTCGGGACAACAATATTTTTGGACAATATTATTTTTTTTTGATGCGTCGAGCTCAACGACGCTTTAACCAAAGGGCGCTCTTGGGAGGCAACCCAAGTTATCTTTTTCTGTTTTCTTTATTTTACAATTTTTGCCTCGGACAGCTCCGACAAGCTGAAGCTTCTGCGATCGCCTGCTCCAACATTGCTGAATCCATCACAAAGTCCAAAGAAGACATTCGGGGAGCGACATCACTCAGCTTTCGCAGCAAATAAATCCGGGGAAGTACCTGTATTTCAATTCTGTCTTTCAATTCTGTACTTTATTTTTCTCTCCTTCTCCAATCCCCTTCTTTAGCCATTGAGGACAATGTCTGTTTTAAGCTTGGGGGAGGATTTCCTCCTTCATTTTTGCGTAGTGTAAATAATCTTCTTTTTGTATATATTATAAATATTTCCAAAAAAAATGAATATCTTAAAATTCCAAAAAAAAAAAGAGAAAAATTTTCCAAAATAAAAAAAAAGAGAATATTTCTCAAAATAAAAAAAAAATATATGTGTGTTTTTGAATAGTTTAGACATTTTGGTATTTCAATAGTACCCCTAGTTTTTAGTTTTGTTTTTCTCAAAATCTCCTATAAACAACTTAGTTAATTATAATATTTCTAATCGTCCTTTTTAATTATGTTTCACAAGTAAAATGTTGGCCATGCTGTGTTTCTAATTCACGGTAGCATGTTAAGGTGAAATATTTTTCTAAAACTCGCATTTCTATTATGGTTTTTTGTTGTTTATTTCCTTTACTTTCTTAAAAATTCATCATCCACTATTTTCTTTTTCGTTTTTGAATAATTTTTGTAAAGTCAACTTTTGAATAACGTAGTAGATGTGAACGATCCAAGTCACCTATTATTTCTATTTTCAAGTTAATTTCATCAATCTTCTTTTATTATCTAGGACACGCTTTTTGAAAATTTTTCAAACCTTTGTTTTAAATAAATTCAAAAGCGTGAAAATGATTTAGGCCATTTTTGTTTTCGTTTGAGCTTTCCTACCAACCTAAAAAAAAAACTTTTACCACTAGTTAGCCGTTTTTGAGCCTTTTTCGGATTTCATTTGATAGCTCCTCCTTTCATTTCAGTTTCACCAAAGCCAAAATTTCCAACCTATCGAATCACACTAGCCTTTTTGAGTTTCATAAATTATTTTGATGATTTTGATAGGGTATTTTGTGATTTTGTTTTTTTTTGTGGAGAAAGGTTTTCGAAAAAAAAGGAAGTATGTTCAAAAGTGATGTTTATTTTTGTTTGGCCGACTCAAAAAGGAAAATAAAAATATTTATGGCCTTTGTTTTGAAAAAAGGGAAAAAATGGAACATTTGAATTCCACTCCTAATCATTTTCCTAAACCAAACGTTTCTGTCCTATTTAAGTCCTTTTGATTCACGCTTTTTGATTTTTTATTTAACAACTAAGAAAAGAAAAACAGTAAATCAGTTTTAGTTTTAGATTTAAACCTAGATTTTTGATAATTAAATTGATATAATTATAATACGTTGCTTGGATCTAGTAACAACTCAATGCGTGTTTTTCATTTTCGTTGCTTTACTTAAGTCCATTTAAAAAAATCTCGTTAAAATTTTGGATGATTTGTTTTTATTAAGTAAAGTTTATAAAAGTTTTACCATACCTAAATAATTGTTTTAGACTTACATTTCACCTTTTCCCTACTAAGAATTTCACATAGTACTTGTGTAGGCATAATTAGAACTTTTTGATTAGTCCTTTTTATAAATATCTAGTTTTTATATTTTTGCTTGGGGACAAGCAAAACTTAAGCTTGGGGGAATTTGATAATACGTTTTGTAGCCTAAACTATTATCGTATTTTATATTTTATATTGTACAAATTATGTCTATTATTAGTTTATTTTTATCCTTTTTATGTAAATTTTATTGCCACTAACTTTTTCCTGTCTTTTTGCAGGTTTTCAGAAAAATTGCAAAAATGGCCTGTCACGCCCCCATGTCACGCCCTCCCTGGGCGTGACCTAGGGCGTGTCACCCGATCCCGAGGACACCTGATGGAAGGGACAGAAAACGGTCAAAACTGCTGTCACGCCCCCCTGTCACGCCCTCCCTGGGCGTGTCACTAGGCGTGACCAGGGGCGTGTCGCCCTCTGCCGCAAAGCTGCCGCCGCATTAAATGCCCTTCCGCCTCAGCACGCAAATAGTACTGTCACGCCCCATGTCACGCCCGTGACATGGGCGTGACACCTTCCTTTTTCGGCGACTGACGGATTTCCGACCAATGATTTGGACATGACATGCCTGTCACGCCCCCCTGTCACGGGCGTGACCTAGGGCGTGACCACCGACGTACCGAAGCAATCATCCCTCCCGCCAGAATCCAGAGCCCGAGGTCAAATCCGTACCTGTCACGCCCCCTGACACGCCCCCCCCTAGGGCGTGTCAGAGGGCGTGACCAACCCGAGAAAAAATCTATAAATTGAGCCCCCCTCCTCCCCATTTCAGGAAGCTTTGGTTGAGTGGGGGAGGTGCTGCCCCTTTGTTTCTTGATCCTTTTTCATGCTTTTTCTCTCTCTCTCTCCCCCTCTCTTTGTACTTTTTGGTTAACCCTAGTTTATTCTTAGTTTGTGCTAGCTTTTAATTTAATTTTCTTCTTGCTTAGTGCTTAATGTAGGGCTAGAATAGGGTTTAATTTTCATGCACTTGTAATTTTATTTTCATTAGTGTAACTTGCCCTTTTTCATTAATAAAATTGTTCTTCCCTTAACTTGTGTTCTTCTTATGTTTTTCTACTCATCTCCCCTCCTCCACTCCATTATGATTAACTAATCCTCATTGTACTCGATCTTGATGATCCGAGGTTAGAGCGATTATGTTATGATGTTTTAATCAATCTTTTCTTTTTAGGTTAGGGCCTTGAATTACTCTTGATTAATCACGGGTTGGGGGTATATTTTCGATATATACTCTCCGCCTTTGCTTTCATTCTGGGCTAGCCGAGAGGCCGAAAGAATGAAGTGAGCATTCAAGAGTAAAGGGAGTTGTACGCACCCCTCGAGAGAGGCAGACGTCCAAATCTCCCGGATTGGAGTAAAATCCAATAGTGGGGTTCACCGCGTAAAGCGAGTTTTAGGCCTCCGATTTAGACGAGAGTCGGTCGGACCTTCCTAAACTCAGTTGGGCACGACTTCGAGAGAAGCGTGTTCAAGCTTTAGGAACCTCCACGGTCAAGGACCCTTATCCTATTAAGTTTAGATTTTTATCGCATTTTCTTAATCGTCTTTAGCCGAGGTGAATCTCGATCGGGTGCATTTCCATTTCATATTTTCTTCCTTTAATAGTAATCTCCTATCTTGTGCTCTTTAATTAACTGCAGTAGTTTCCTTTCTAGCATAGTTCTTTTCTTAATAGCGTAACTTAATTGTGATAGTTCTCTTTCTAGTTTGCTTTAATTTCTCCATTACGCTTAGATTTTCTAAAACCCTAGTTTTTTCGTCGATAAGATAATAGCGTTCGTGTGAGTAAGCTTAGCCAACAGTTCCCGGATTTCAATACGACACTTGTGTCCCCTTGCTACAATTCGATAGGTATACTTGCCTCATCGGGTTGCTAGTTCGGTTGCGTTTATTTTCTTCGAACCCTAGCGCGCAACAATATAGCTATGGACTTCATACATGGGCTACCTCGATCCCGTGCGGGGAATGACTCGATCTGGGTGATAGTGGACAGGCTAACAAAGGTGGCCAGATTCATTTCAGTGGCAAAGGGCGCACCAGTCAGTGTATTAGTACGGAGGTTCATTGAGTAGTTTGTGCGTTATCATGGGGTGCCCAAGACTATCGTTTCGGATCGGGATGGGCGGTTTACATCCAGGGAATGGAGGTCAGTCCAGGCCCATCTGCGTTCTCGGTTGTCATTCAGCACAGCTTTTCACCCTCAGACCGACGGACAGACAGAGCGCACTAACCGTATACTGGAGGATCTGTTGCGACTATGTATTTTGGACCGTGGCGAGCCTTGGGAGAGATTGCTGCCACTGGTCGAGTTTTCGTACAACAACGCTCATCAGTCCAGCATAGGCATGGCTCCATACGAAGCGTTATACGGAAGGAGGTGCAGAACCCCACTATCATGGGTTCAGGATGAGGATCCGCAGGCACTAGGCTTGGAGTTTGGGGAGATACAGATGCTCAGATTAGATTGATCCGAGACAGGATGTTGGAAGCCCAGAGCAGACAGGCGAAATACTACGATGCGAGGCATCGCCAAGTAGAGTTCCAGGTAGGAGACCGGGTTTTCTTGAAGATACGGCCGATGCACGGAGTCTCGCGGGTTTGCAGGCGGAAGAAGCTCAGTCCGAGATATATGGGGCCCTATAGGATCCTGGAGCGGATCGGCCCCTTAGCCTATAGACTGGAGCTACCGCCGGAGTTAGCGGGATTGCATGACGTCTTCCACGTCTCCTCACTTCGGAGGGCTCTGCTATGCCCTGAGCAGCTGATTTCCTCGGCGGATGGCCCGGTGGCCTCGGATCGGTCAGTCAACTTGGAGCCTATCAGGATTGACGACACGGCAGTGCGTGTCTTGCGATGAAAGAAGGTTCCGTTGGTCAAGGTTCTGTGGAACAATCATGGGCAGGAGGAGCATACATGGGAGCCACAGGACTTGATGCGGCAAAAATACCCGGAACTTTTTCGTCAGGTATACCTCACAACCCCTCTGGACAATCAATTTGCCTTCCTGTTTTAAACCAATGGGACTGAAATTTCAAGAATAGGGGCTAATCTTTTGATTATTGGGGTGAATATACCTAGTTAGGTGGGCGAATTAATCTTAGACTTGAAACCGCATAAAGCGAACATAACGTAGGGATGTAATTTCTTTAATTCTCATGGGATGTTACAAGCTTCTTTTCCCGATTTGAGTCCCGTAGGCTTATCCTTGATTTCGGGGACGAAATCTTTGTTTTGTTTATTGGGATTTGTAACATCCCATTTCCGGCTAGACCCCTAGGAGTCGGTTGGTTGTGGTATAACCCTGGGGAGCCCAGAAATCGAAATAAAACGACCAAGAATTCGGGTCACGGGTTTGTCACGCCCGTGACCGACCCGTCATGCCCGTGACCTAGGGCGTGACTCATTCGACGATCGTCGACCTCAGGGAGACGATCGTCGGACGCCGAATTTTCAACCCGGCCCTGTCACGCCCGTGACCCAGGTGTCACGCCCGTGACCTGGGGGCGTGACTCCTTCGACGATCGTCGATCTCAGTTAGACGATCGTCGGGCGCATAATTTGCCTCATGGCCTGTCACGCCCGTGACCCGCAATTCACGCCCGTGACATAGGGCGTGACCACCTTCGATGATCGTCGATTTCAGTTCGACGGTCGTCGGCCAGGAATTGGCCACACGGGCATGTCACGCCCGTGACCCATAATGTCACGCTCGTGATATAGGGCGTGACCACGCTCGACGATCGTCGATCCCAATTCGACGATCGTCGAACCAGAATTGGTCACACGGGCCAGTCACGCCCGTGACCCGGGTGTCACGCCCGTGACCACCCTTCGACGATCGTTGATCTCAGTTCGACGATCGTCGAACCCAGAATTGGCTAACCAGGCCTGTCACGCCCGTGACCTATGTGTCACGCCCGTGACCAAGCCCGAAACGTCAGCCAGACTGGAAATTTCGGTAACCGACGCCATAATAAATTCTGATTATGGGAATGAAAACCAAGAGTATTTATGGGCCGTTTCCTACTTTAATTATTTAAATAATTAAGGAAATGTTGGTCCAATAGGAAATCGCCACCTGGCGAACACCTCTTCATCTCCAACGTTTCAAATGCCTTTGCCATAACCGAAACGTCATTAAGGGAATTATTAATGGCCGCGAACGTTTCATCCTTTCCCCCTTCCCACTTGCTGATCTATAAAAGACTCCTAAGAGCAAGAGGAAAAGGTTACACTCTCCCTCAAACTGTTTCAGATTTTCCCCCTTGCTGTTGAAGAATTTCCGGCGATGCCACCACCGCGCAAATGGCTTCCCGACGCTCTGCACGCCTCCAACCCTCGAACAAGGTCCTCCCCTCCGTCTTCTTCTGCGGATAGATCTTAGAAATCGTTAGGAGAGATATCGGGCTCAAAATAGCCAGATCGGGTGAGCGTATTCGTGGATTTCCGAAAATTTCATGGTGGCGGGTTCGCCGGAAACCGCCTCTCCGGCGGCCGTGCCGCCGCCCGACGATAGCCCTCACCTCAACAGAGGTGGTGGTGGTGGTGGCCAGCCAGGGAGATGGCTGGATGGCCGGGAAATAGCTTGGAAAAGCTACAGGAAATTAGGTTTTCAGGGCTCTGTTTTGGGCTGTAGAAGAAGATGAACAGTGTCATTTAATTAGATTTTATTTGTGAAGTAATTTCTGAATGAAAATATCTGTCACTTTAAATAATTTGGGGAAAATACCTAGAGGCTCCTACAGGAAAGGTGGTCAACATAGAAAATGTAGCCCTTGAAGTTTAATTTAATTCAAAATTTATTTCACTCAATTTTGAATCCCGGTTAGACCAAAGCACCCTTTTTGGTGAGGTCTATCCAGAGGGCCGTCTGAACCTTAGAAAAATTCCCCACTCTAAACCAGTCATCAAAAGGACTTGAAATTTGGGGTGTGGACTAACCTTACCTATATCTAGGTGATATCCAAAAATGAGAATTTTTGGGAAATATTTTTCTATAGTTTTGAGAAAAATTCAATAATCCTAGTTTAATTTAATTAGATGGTTAAATAATTTCCAAACCCTCCCAAATTTTGGTGAGTGGTCCCTGGGTTCACCATAAGGTTCTGTGTAATTTTTCATCTCATTTGGAGATGGTTTGGATTAGAAATGATCAACCCTAAGTTTTGCCCTAATAAGGGGTCTTAGGTTAAAAGTGCACTTTTGAGATTTAAGTGGTCAGATCACCTCAACAGAGGCTGAGATTTTTACCACTGGCTAGTAATATTCTCTAGCACCCCCCTCATAGAGTTTGAGGTGGATCAGGGTAAGTTTGCCCTAAGAACCAAGGCCAAACCCTAAGGTTGGATCTTGGTGGTTTGTGAAGGTCATGTGGTCAAATGATCTTGGATTGACTCGAAATTGGGTGGAGAGAACCATAGGACCAATATAGTTCTCTGGATGAAATCTTAGTAGATTTGGAGACCGTTGGGATACCTAAAAATCTAACCCTAGTTTAGGGTGCAAAACTTGTAGAGATAGGAAATGACACTGAATCACATTGAAAAGTGTTGAGATTTGGGTAGAGTGAATTATAGGGATGGTACAAGCTCTGGATATTTTACTATGAATTTTAAGATTATTATTTTGGGTACTTCATTAACGATTTAGTAGCTTGTATAATTTGCTTAGAAAATTTATTATGTAACACTCACTTACTGGAAATTGATGAAATTTGGACAGAGAACGTTTATTATGGTTTTAAATCTCTGTGAATTTTTATGTGATTTTTGGAAGTTTAATTCTAGGGCTTGCTTCATTAAGTATGTTTTACCTTGATTATTTAATTAAATCTTTAGTGGTGTTTAGCAAGCTAGTGAAATTATGATCCTTTGCACAAAGATCGTTTTTATACCATACTACTGATTAGTAATTTTCCTATAATTTTCCGACGAGTGATTTCAGTACTTCCTTCATTACATAGAATTAATGTGATTATACTGGATAAATTATTTAGAGGCTAAATACTTTCTGTAAAATTCTGGAAATTTGTATTTGATGTTATCTTGCTGTTATGTAATGATCATGATTTTTGAGTAGCCATTACTTAGGAGGATCATGTAGTTCATGTTTAAAATGACCCCTGGCCCGTCCTTTGGGAAAATTAAATAAATATCAGATTAATTAGGAAAATTATAAGTTTCTGGATTTAGACAAATTATGATATGGTAGACCTCCAGTAAATATTATAGGAGATTTGGAAGATAATTTGGTGTACCTCTCCTTGTGTACCTCATATAGCTTAGGATGGTCTGCATATAGTAAAATCACGGAATTCTGATAATTGATGGTTGGTAGGGCAAGCTAAGATTGAGTCCATCATTGGAAGGCAGGATAAGTAGAGTGTGAGACTGGTTAGGATAAGGGAGTACGGGAACGACGAAAGATCGTCCACCCCGGATAGGAATGGAAGAGTCTTAATACTCTAGGGTTAGATCTAAAGTAACTAAAAGGGGATCGGGTTAAGGGAGATCAACCAATAATAATAAGTGCCTTGCGAAAGGGAACTTCGGGCCGTAATGTCGCCGTCTTGGTTCCTAGTGCCCCTTGAGAGCCCTTCACGGGGTATACCGGGGGCAGTCCTGGGCTAACGTAAACCATAGGAATAATAAATTGAAAGAGCAACTAGTATAACTAGGGTTGCACATACACACACCTCGGTAGCTAGGAAGGTAGAATAATTGGTTTGGTTGCTTTCAGACAGTAGCTCTGAAGGTAGATGCACGGACGGACTGTCCGGGGGGCCGAGGGCTCGAGGGTTGGAGTACAGAATAAAGGTGGTGGGTCTTCGGTATCTGATTGTCATTCACACCGACATCGGTACGCTGACTCGGCGGTGTGGGACACTTAGACAAAGAAATTCTGGTGGGTACAGCCAGCAGTAGTACGCGGATACTCTAGGTTGTGTTCTTCTAGGGGCGTACGGAAGGGCTAGGCCTGGTAGTGTAGATGCCCGTCTAGGAGTGGGGGGCCCGACCCACTGTCTCCGTTTGCCACTACGGAGGTTCCTGGGAGTGAAGCTAGCTGCCCGAATAGGGGGAACTAAAGGTCTGTGCGTATGGAGTCGTGTGCGTGTGTTTCACTTGCATGAATCATGGCATAGCATATCACTACACTCATAATTGCATACAACCGACGCCCCAACGTATAAATCGGTATGGGACTTTTTATACGATGGGAGCCTTGCAGAAGATCCCTTAACTTATAAGTTTATATGGGCATTCATATAAGTTAAGGTTACATACTTACTTACTTGTTTGTTTACTTACTGTTCTCTAGCTGCCTTTTTATACAATTTGCTACATATTAATTGCTCTACCTATTACAACATTTACACTGTTCACCTGTTATAACTTGCTAGTTAGGTCCACCGTCACCTGCTTGATTATTCTCCACTTTTGTAGCTTCCCTTTCCTCCTCTCCGCCCGGTGCTTAGGAGTCGTGGTGGGAGGGGTAGGGGATGATAGGGCTTAGTCTTTATGACTAATGGTTTTCGAACCAAACATTACAGGAGCTCCGGATGGGAGACAGGGACGAGCACCAGCGGAGTATGGTGCGCATGGAGGTGGGACAGTCTAGCACCGGTGCACCTGCGACCAGCTCCGTGAGTGATTAGTATTTTCTTAGCTTCCGCGATGAGTGACTTGTAGTGAGGACTCTGATGTACTGGGCTCGAGCCCATTTATCTATTTTCCTATTATTACTATTGATGGACTGTGTTGGTACCCCAGTTTGATTTGAGTTTAGTCTTGTCTTTTTAGTCCCTTGACCCAAGAAATATCTATGGTCAATGGTTAGTAGTCTAGCTGTAGAGTCCTCACTTTTCCAGATTGAGAATTTGGTTAAGTAGTTTGTTCGTTCGACTATCGTCGAACGCCGCTCGACTATCGTCGACTAACTGTTTGACGATCGTCTATCAGTTGTTCGACTTTCAGTCTGCGTGGATAGTTCGACTATCGGTTGATAGTTCGACTATCTTGTGCTTTGATAGTTCGACTATCTGCTTGGATAGGTCGACTATCTGATAGCTCGACTATCTGTTGATAGTTCGACTATTTGTTCTGCGTTGATAGTTCGAGTATCTGTTGATAGATCGACTATCTGCTTGTCTTTGATAGTTCGACTATCTGTTGATAGGTCGACTATCTGATAGCTCGTTTGTCTGTTGATAGGTCGACTATCTGTTCTCGCTTGGTAGTTCGACTATCTGCTTTGATAGTTCGACTATCTGATAGTTCGACTATCTGTTGATAGGTCGACTATCTGTTTGTTTTTTGATAGTTCGACTATCTGTTGATAGTTTGACTATCTGATAGTTCGACTATCTGTTGATAGCTCGACTATCTGTTTTGCCCTGATAGTTCGACTATCTGTTGATAGGTCGACTATCTGATAGTTCGACTATCTTCTGGTAGTTCGACTATCTGCTGTGATAGTTCGACTATCTCCTTTGATAGTTCGACTATCTGGATCGTTCGACTATCTGTCCGATAGTTCGACGATCTCCGTGCGTCAGTCGACGATCTCCGAGGGTCGTTCGACGCTTTCTGTCTGCCTTATATTTTGTATTTATTTATTATATTTAATTAATTAATACATTATCTGGCATATCTTTTCAGTTGACTTATAATCTTTTAATTCCGCAATTCACTCCAAGGGAGTTGGGTAGACCTTCAAGTTTTGTCTAGTGCAAAATTTGATAACTCTATTCACCCCCCCCCCCTCTAGAGTAGTATCTATCCCTTCACTTTCAATTGGTATCAGAGGGAGGTTGACTGACTGAATAGGCTAACACCTAAGTCACAAGATCCTGATAGATACCAAAGCTTATAGATATTCACTATCATGGCCCAGTCCAAGGATTATTCCAGCACCAGACCTCCAGCATGCAACTTAGCTAAGTTTGGCATCTGGAAGGCAAGGATAAAATTATATATGAATTCTATTGATGAAAGCATCTTTGCTTCTATTTTGTCAGGTCCCCCAAGAGCACCTGCTGCTGCTACTGCCTCATCATCTGATATGAGTGCAGTACCTCCTCCAGATTACAACGATGAGTACAAGAAGGCCAAAATAGCAGATGCCAAGGCAATGAACATACTGGCTCAGACAATGTCAGATGAGGTATTCCAGAAGGTAGCTGACTGCTCTTCAGCAAAAGCTATGTGGGATACACTGAACCAGATTGTGGCTGGTTCAGCTGATGAAAGGAAGGACAGAAGGTCCAACCTGATCTCACAGTATGAGAACTTCAAGAAAACTGATGCTGAATCAGTTGAAGCCATGTACACCAGGCTCAGCTCAATCATCAATGAGCTGAGGACCCTTGACAAGGACATATCATTGACAGAGGTCAATGATAAGATTCTTATGTGCTTCCCTAGCACATGGGATCTAAGGATTTGGCCCATCAAGGAAGCCAGAAGTACAAATGAGATCTCCACTGAAGCTCTTCTCGGCAAGCTCAAGTCTTTTGAGCAAGTGCTGAAGACAAGGGAAGCAGAAGCAGAAGCAAAGACCCCTACTCCAACAAGAAAAGAGCAATCTCTAGCTCTTAAGGCTGCTGATGCTTCTGAAGGCAACCAATCAAATGAGGAACTAATGGCATTGTTTGCCAAGAGGTTTCTCAAGATGGGGAGAAAGGAGTTCAGAAAGAAGTCTTCACGCTATGAAGACAAACCAAGGTATGATCGTTCACCTGCTAAAGAAATTATTTGTTATGGTTGCAGGAAGCCTGGACACATCTTACCAGAGTGTCCAGAGGAGAAGAACAAAGATAAGAGAAAAGAAAAGGAATAGTACAGGAAGCACTCCAAGCCATCCTCCTACAAAAATAAGAAGAAGGAGAGAGGTTTCATTGCTGAAACCTGGAGTGATTCTGATGAAGAATCCTCCTCATCAAGCTCCAGTGAGGATGAGGAAGAGAAGAAGGCAAAAGAAGTTTGCCTGATGGCAATAGATGCCTGCAGCAACCACTCAGCTGCAGAGAGTTCAGATTCAGATGAAGAGATGCCAACAGAAGATGAGGTACTATCCTCTTATGACTTTACTTCTGAAGAATTTAAATTAGATTTTAAATCTTTATGCTTATATTTGATTAGCTCAGAAAAAGAGATAAAAGAACATAGAAATAAGTTAGCTGACTCAGAAGTAATTGCTACAGAAAATATTAGGTTAAAGGAAAATCTCACTACTTGTAGTGAAGAAATTAAATTTCTTAAAATGGAGTTAGCTAAGTCTAAGAGGTTAGAAGAATCACTTAATGGTAGAAGCCTTAAGTTGTTAGAAATTACCAGCATGACTAACACTAGGTCAGGTAATGACAAACTAGGCTTAGGAGCTTCTCCCAGTGAACCCCCAGTTCTACTTAAAAATAATCTTTCAACTCCAGTAAACTTCATTTCAGCTAGTGGAATGAAGAACACTGAGCAAGTAAACCTAGTTAATAAAACTTTAAATAAAGCTAAGAGAGAAAAGAGAAAGAAATTTTTTAAAGAAATGCAAAGAGCGTCGAACGCCGCTCGACGATCGGAAGCTCAATGGTCGAACGAAGCTCGACGATCTGAGCGCCCATCGTCGAACGTCGATCGACGTTTTCAATATGATTTTCAAAATCATCATCAGTACCATAGAAACCTAAATGAAAATAGAAACCCTAGGTTGGTTGACCCATCATCTGCATGGAGAATCCCACCTAGGAGATCTCACCCACTAGGTTATCACCCTCAGCCTGCATTTTCATATATTTCCAGTTTTTCTTATGTGAAAAACAAGGGAGCCAAGGTTACCTGGGTCCACACTGTCTAAATAAATGTCTTGCAGGTGAAGGCCTATCCAATCACACAAAATAAGTGGTATTTGGATAGTGGATGTTCCAAGCATATGACAGGAAATAAAGATCATCTGTCAAAATTCAAAGCTAAGCTCAGCCCAAAGGTTATCTTTGGAGATTTCAGCTGTGGTCAGACAGAAGGCTATGGCAGGATTACTATTGGAGATGTTACTTTCAAGAGAGTTGTATATGTGACAGGACTGAAGCACAATTTGATTTCAGTCAGCCAGCTATGTGATGCTGGCTACCAGGTTTCATTTTCTAACTCTTCTTGCAATATTACTTTAAATAATAATGTTGTTTTAGTTGGTATTAGAATAGGTAATATTTATTTAGTAGATTTCAATTCATCTCATTCTGAAATCTGCCTGTTTAATGAAGTAACAATTAATAATAATTCTTTGTGGCATAAGAGGCTTAGTCATGTTAACCATAAAAATATATCTAGGTTATCTAAACACAACCTTGTTAGAGGTTTACCTTCTTGCCCCTACAAGAAGGAGAGCCTATGCAAGGCTTGTCAGCTAGGCAAGCAAACCAAAAACTCTTTTAAATCTGTAAATAAGAGTGATTCTCCTAGAATCCTGTATCTATTACACTTGGACCTTTTTGGCCCAATAAATGTACAGAGTTTAGGAGGGAAGTATTACACCTTAGTAATTGTAGATGACTTCTCTAGGTTCAGTTGGGTTTTCTTTCTGAGAACTAAGTCTGATAACTTCAAAGCCCTTACAGACTTTCTACTATGTGTGCAGACTGAGTACTCTACTCATGTGGCCTTGATCAGAAGTGATCATGGTACTGAGTTTGACTCTCTTCTCATGTAAGAATTCTGTGAGAGAGAAGGTATCAAACATAGCTTCTCAGCTCCTAGAACTCCTCAACAAAATGGGGTAGTTGAAAGGAAGAATAGAACACTCATTGAAGCTGCTAGCACATTGTTGGCAGATGCTAACATGCCTCTCTCCTATTGGGCAGAAGCTGTTAGTACAGCCAATTATGTCTTAAATAGAAGTTTGATACACAAACTTAAGTGTAAAACTCCTTATGAGTTGCTTAAAGGAAAGAAACCTAAAATTAACAATTTTAGAATATTTGGTTGTGTTGTTTATATTCATAATAACAATAAAGAATACCTTAGAAACTTTGAAGCAAAGGCTTCAATGGGAATTTTTCTAGGATATCCCAAGTAAGCAAAGCTTATAGGGTTTATAACAAATCAACCTGTAAAATAGAAGAATCTGTGCATGTATCTTTTGATGAGCATCAGATGTTTTACAAGGAGAAAGAAAATTCTCCTTCCTCTAATTCATTGCAGGTACCTGATGCTTCTCAAGAAATTCTTCAACTTTCAACTCTTCAGATCACTGAATCAGACAGTGATGAAGACATTGCAGAAGCAGTTGTTGTTCCACCAATAGTAGATCAAATTCCTCCTGAGGAATTAATCCCAACTGTTGCTGAAGATCACATCCCACCTACTGATATTGTCACACTCAGAGATCACCCCACATCTCAAGTGATTGGAGACATATCAGCTGGTGTGCAAACAAGACCCCAATTAAGACAGGATGTGATTCATGCTTGTTTCCTCTCACAGGTTGAGCCCCTCACCTTTAAAGATGCAGAGCTAGATCCCCACTGGATCATTGCTATGCAAGAGGAACTCAATCAGTTTGAGAGATGTAAAGTTTGGACTTTGGTTCCAAGACCTAAAGGCCAACTGATCATAGGCACCAAGTGGGTGTATAGAAACAAGTTGGATGCAAATGGAATTGTTGTAAGGAATAAAGCAAGGCTTATAGCTCAGGGCTACAGACAGAAGGAAGGTATAGATTATGACCAAACCTTTGCTCCTGTTGCAAGGCTAGAAGCAATAAGGATCTTCTTGGCCTATGCAGCCTACATGAAGTTTAAGGTGTTCCAAATGGATGTCAAAAGTGCATTCCTGAATGGTGAGCTTAAGGAAGAGGTGTTTGTTGAACAACCACCAGGGTTTGTTTCTTCAACTCAGCCCTCACATGTGTTTAAGTTACAGAAAGCTCTATATGGACTAAAGCAAGCTCCCAGAGCCTGGTATGAGACTCTAGCTAGTTTCCTTTTAGAGCACAACTTTACTAGGGGAGTAGTTGATAGAACCCTTTTCGTCAAGCATCACAAGGACACAATCCTGTTAGTTCAGGTGTATGTAGATGATATTATATTTGGCTCCACTGATCCCAAACTTTGCAAAAGGTTCTCTGACCTGATGCACTCTAAGTTTGAGATGAGTTGTATGGGTGTGCTGTCTTACTTTCTTGGTCTCCAAGTTAAGCAAGATGCTGATGGTATCTTCATCTCCCAATCCAAATATACCAAGGAATTGGTAAAGAAATTTGGGATGGCTGATGCTTCAGCAATGCCTACACCTATGGCTATCTAATGTAGTTATTGATTCTGATGATCATGGCAAGCCAGTTGATCAAAAGAATTATAGGGCCATTGTTGGTTCCCTATTATATATAACTGCAAGTAGGCCTGATATAATGTTTGCTACATGCCTTTGTGCTAGATTCCAGGTCAACCCCAAGGAATCTCATTTGATTCTTCTAAAGAGAATCCTGAGATACCTGAAGGGATGTCCAGATCTAGGACTTTGGTACCTAGCTGAGTCAGAATTTGAATTAATTGGATATTCTGATTCTGATTATGCTGGTTGTAGAGTTGACAGGAAGAGCACCTCAGGAACTTGCCAGTTCCTGGGAGAGAGATTGGTCTCTTGGTTCTGTAAGAAGCAGGCTTCTGTCTCAACTTCAACTGCAGAGGCTGAATATATAGCAGCTGCTAGTTGTTGTTCACAGATCCTGTGGATTCAAAACCAGCTTGTGGATTATGGTTACTCACACAAGAACACCAAAATCATGTGTGATTGTACCAGTGCTATTTCAATTGCACAAAATCCAGTGCACCACTCTAGAACGAAGCACATTGAGATTCGGCACCATTTCCTGAGAGATTGTGTGGAAAAGAACAAGATTTGTCTTGAGTTCATATCCACTGAGTTTCAGAGAGGTGATATATTCACCAAGCCTTTAGATGAACAGAAGCATCTGTTCTTTTTAGTTCAATTAGGCATGATCAATGGACGAGACTAAGTATGACTATATCTGCCTATGTTGAAACCTGCTAGAAGATCGTCGAACGATGATCGAGGTTCGTCGAATGGATTAAGCCTATCGTCGACCTCTGGTTAATGATAGCTTATCTGTTTGAAGATCGTCGACCGGCGTTCGAAGATCGTCGAACAGGTCGAGCTTATCGTCGATCTCTGAACGACGACAGCTTGTTGTTTGAGAAGCCAGAAATAGTCGAATGATGGCTCGACTACTCTGCTTCTGAGCCGATCGTCGAACGGCCGTTCGACTATCGGGTCTAGTATCTTTTTAATAGATCGACTATCTCCGGTCTAATATAAAGCCGATAGTCGACCTAGGTTAAAAGATCTTTTGTTCTTTCGTCGACGGAGCGTGACTTTTCGCATTCTGTCTTCCCGCTTGCGATTTTCTGCCGCTTCGTCCCCTTCGTCTTCTCCGTCCTTCTCGCGCTTTCTCCAGCAATCAATGGCGATTTCTCCCGCAGTGTTAGCAGTTGTAAAGTTCGATGCAGGCTTCAGCGTTGATTTTGACGCGTTCAGGTTCTGCGAAGCAGGGATCGTGGAAGTTCTTCAGTTGTGCCGGGATCAAGGACTAGAGAGATTAATGTCATCAAGGATTAAGTTAAATATACCCGAGATCAAGGAATGGGCTTTCACGTCGTCCTCCACCGACGATTCGATGACTGGCACCATCGGCGGAGAAGAGGTAATTTTAACTCCGGCCGTTCTGACTGATATTTTTGGTTTGATAAATGGTGAAGAAGATTATGAGCAAGATGCTCAAGAATTTGGAAGAATGTTAGTTGAGCTAGGACATGCAGAGGGCATTCCCACGAAGCTTCTCAAGGTAAATTTCCCTTTCAAGATTAAGTTTCTTGCTGAGTTGGTCGGAAAAGTGCTCTTCGGTAAGCACTCTGCTCATGACAATATAACAAGGCAACAATTTGCACTGATGTGTGCAATTGTTAATCAGAAAAAGATTGATTGGGCAGGAGTAATGTTTGATTTGATAAGGAAAAAGAATAGTAAGAAGGAAGTTACCCTCGGAAGGGTTATTGGAATTTTCCTAAAGGAAAAGTATCCCCAACTGCTGGTCTCCGCCGCAACAACAATAAATGCAAGCAAGAAGATGGACCCAAACCTGTTCTCCAAGTGGAAGAGAACCTTTGTGAAACCCGCTCTCACAGGGGTTGCTCCAGTGACATCAGAGAGAACCAGGACTGATTCGGTCGCTCCTTACCCTGTAGAAGCTGGCTCAGCTCTTTCCCTTCCCTCTTCTTCTGCTATGCAGTCTGCCTCAGTTGAAGTTCCATCAACATCAGCTGAAGTACGACTTTCCCCTTCTCCTGTTAGAGAAATAACCACGGTTGTTCTTCCTTCCCCTCCAGCATCTCCTCTTCCTTCTCATCAGGCTAGGATATCTGCTCCTAGTTTTGATTTGTTAGGATCTGAGAGGATTCCAACACCTCCTCAGTCTCCCATTCATTCTCTAGTTAACACTCCTATTAACTCTCCAGCTCTATCTCCAATTCAATTTCCAGTCCACACCATTCTTCATCCCAGCACTACAACCATATCTGCTGCATCTCCATCCACTGCACTTCCATCTTCTTTTGAGATAACCCCTGAACTCATCTCCAGCATTTTGGAGTTGATTACCCCTTCAATCAAAATTATGATTGAAGAGGCAATCGCTCCACTTGCCTCCTCCATTGATACCTTAACCGCTACCATTAAATCACTTTCCAAATCTGCTGAGCCCTCTTCCTCAAGGGGCCTGGTTTCAGTTTCCACTGAAATCAGGCGGGGGGAGATGTTCTGTGAAGATGCCTCAGAGCCTCCTACCTCCCTTCCAGCAGTAACAGATACTGTGATGACAGTTCAAGTAGTGTCTGCTCCAGCTGAAAAAGAATCAGCCTCTGTGTTATCGGAAAAGGAAATATCTGATGCTATTATGTTATCTGAATTTGTTGTGAAAGTTTGCTTAGAAGATCTCACCTCTCCCGTGATTGCAAATTTCCTAGAAGGGATTATTACATCCTACCTAGATGATTCTTGGGAGTTGGTCAAATATGAAGGTAATTCACTCATTCGCTTTATTGACGAGTCAATTAATTTGCTAGCTAGTGAATACCTAGAAGGAATGATTTTTGCTTATTTAGCAGATCTGTGTTCATAATTCTACAGATTATATTAGAGAAGATTTAGCTGCACAGATCATAGTAATTGTTTCAGAAGCTGCCCCAAATGTTCCTAATATTCAAGTAGATCTAGAACTAGACTCATTTTTAGATGATAGAGAAGATGAGTCTGAAAATCAAGATGAAATCAAAGATGACACTCCTGTTCTGAGTGTGGAAGAAGAAAAAGCAAGAGCTGCCTGGAATCAAAGAGTACAAGATTCTTTAAAAGAGAAAGAAAAAGAGTTGCAAGTTGAAAAGTCAACTATTTGGGATGATTCACCAGGGTTGGATTTAGATTTCCTTCTGGCTCAGGATGCCATAGAAGAGGAAAGAGAGAAATCTGATCTGAAGTTAAAAGAAAAGGCTGTTTCTGAAGCCTATGATCCTTATGATAATCCTCCATCATCTCACTCTGATGATGAAGATGATTCTGATTTATCTTAGAATGCTAAGAAAAAGAAAGCTGCTCAAAAGAAAAGGAAAGCAATTGCTCCTCCTCCTCCCAGCCGAGACAATGATACTCCATACTATATTCTTAAAGGAATTGACCCCAAATCGAAAGAATTTCAACATTGGATGTGGTTCTCCAAGAACCAGCAGAAAGAGAGAAAAAGATCTAAGAGGTATGATAGTCCTGTTTCAAGATGGACTCCCAGAGGTCCTCCTCCTCCACCTCCCAGTGCAGGAGCCTCTGGGAACCTATCTGCTAATCCATCTGCCTCTTCTGGAAAATCTGCACCTTCTCAGCCTCAGTCAAGGAAAAGCTCTCAAAGTTCCCAAGGCAGATCTTATTCTGGTTCTCAAAGACAAGTGAAGGAGGTTGTGTATCAAAGACCAACCTTTTCCCCTCCTCCTTCTCCAAAGAAAAGAGCTTCTTCTCCAATACCAGTACAGTCTGAAAAAGTTGTTTCAAAAGGTAAGTTGTTTATTTTGTTTTAAATATTCTAGCAAGAACTTTGCTAAGTCTGCTCCCATGTCTTATCTAGTTAATCAAGATAAAGAATCAGATGCTACTCCTCCTGAGTCTGTTTATGAAAGTCCTGAGCTTGATCCTAACTTTAGGATGGCTCGTTTTCACGAATTAGTTGGAGCAGCCCAAATCAGAAAAGCAAAAGCTGAAGGGAAGGACACCACTAGTTTAACCACCATGTCTACTTTCAAAAAGAAGGAATTAGAAAAGTTCCAGGTTAACCCTGAGGTTTTTGACCCTTCTAAATATATGGAAAAGCACCTGGAAGCTGTTGTGCCAAGGACTACAGAATTAAAGATCATTGGCTTGCAAGATTTAAAGATGTCTAAGTTAGAGGCCATTGATCCTCTGCGAAAAATTTCTTTTGTTTCTAGCTCTTCTGTATCTAAGCCTGACTCTGTTGATCCTTAGTTTTGTTTGACTGTTATTTATCTATCTGTTTGATAATTGCTAGTTAATTGCTATCTATTTCCTGCATTGTTTATAGTGTTCTATAGCTAGCTCTGTGTTTTAGTTTTTAAGAGACTTAACTCAAATAGGGGGAGATTGTTGGTACCCCAGTTTGATTTGAGTTTAGTCTTATCTTTTTAGTCCCTTGACCCAAGAAATATCTATGGTCAATGGTTAGTAGTCTAGATGTAGAGTCCTCACTTTTCCAGATTGAGAATTTGGTTAAGTAGTTTGTTCGTTCGACTATCGTCGAAAGCCGCTCGACTATCGTCGACTAACTGTTCGACGATCGTCTATCAGTTGTTCGACTTTCAGTCTGCGTGGATAGTTCGACTATCGGTTGATAGTTCGACTATCTGTGTGCTTTGATAGTTCGACTATCTGCTTGGATAGGTTGACTATCTGATAGCTCGACTATCTGTTGATAGTTCGACTATTTGTTCTGCGTTGATAGTTCGACTATCTGTTGATAGATCGACTATCTATTTGTCATTGATAGTTCGACTATCTGTTGATAGGTCAACTATCTGATAGCTCGACTGTCTGTTGATAGGTCGACTATCTGTTCTCGCTTGGTAGTTCGACTATCTGCTTTGATAGTTCGACTATCTAATAGTTCGACTATCTGTTGATAGGTCGACTATCTGTTTGTTTTTTGATAGTTCGACTATCTTTTGATAGTTCGACTATCTGATAGTTCGACTATCTGTTGATAGCTCGACTATCTGTTTTGCCCTGATAGTTCGACTATCTGTTGATAGGTCGACTATCTGATAGTTCGACTATCTTCTGGTAGTTCGACTATCTGCTGTGATAGTTCGACTATCTCCTTTGATAGTTCGACTATCTGGATCGTTCGACTATCTGTCCGATAGTTCGACGATCTCCGTGCGTCGGTCGACGATCTCCGAAGGTCGTTCGACGCTTTCTGTCTGCCTTATATTTTGTATTTATTTATTATATTTAATTAATTAATACATTATCTGGCATATCTTTTCAGTTGATTTATGATAATATTTCCAGGCATATCTGCTCTATTCTTTTTGCCTGAGTAAAATCTTTTTAGATAAAGTTGTTTGTCTTATTAGCTGACTTAGTATTTTACTTTATCTGCTGACAGTCCTTTATAGCCGTTAGATTGAAAAGTCTTCCTTCTGCTATAAAGAGTATTTCTCTGATGTGACTTTATTTAGTCCTTCTGTTATTTGATTTGATCCTGCAGCTTCTTAGAAAGAGGTTCATTCCTTTTATAGGATGTCTTGCTGCAGAGTTTGTTTTACTGTGTGTTATTTGCATCCCAGGTCTCAAGTTTCAGAAGAAGACAAGTAATTCAAATTGAAGAGAGCCGTTGCTTACTGCTGTTATATAAAGGACTCTTTGAAGAAGGATTCAAGCTAGCTAATAGCTAACCAGTTGTTCACTTAAGCATTCAAGCCTTCATCAAGATCAAGTCTTCTGCTCTCAGCAATACTCATCTAACTGAGAAGTGTTAAGATCTTCTACTCTTCTTCAACCTGAGTTCCCCTGCCTTCAGGAAGTTCAAACTCAGAGTTCTTTTGAAGAAGAAGAAGAAGAAGATAGCTGCTTGAAGATCTTTAATTTTATTATTTATTATCTTCTTGTAGTTTTTCCTTTAGAGCTTTCTGAAGAGTTTTCTGCACTGAAGCAAGACTTCACCTGGACATCTTGAGCTAGGGGGAGCCTTGATTCTTTAGAGCTTTCTAGCTCAGTGCAAGTTTTTGTGCTTCTCTAATCTATTGTAAAATAGAGAAGACATCTTAAACTTCTTCCCCCTCCTGTACAGGGTTATTACTCCCTTCAAAAGTATCCCTTGGTGGCAGGGCACCTGATCAAAAACCTGTGCTTGGTTTTTAGACACCTGATCAAAAGTCTAAAGGGTTTCTGGATCTACCTGAAGCAGATCCTGTTGGTGGCAGGGCACCAGATCAAAAACCTGAGTGGATTCCTACCTTGTTGGTAGAAGAGTGGACGTACCCAAGTTGTTTGGGGAACCACTATAAATTCCTTGTGTCGTCTGGATTGCCTTGTTTATTTCCTGCACTGTAGCTATGAATAGATATAACTAGGTTGCTAGTTGCTGATTAGGATTTCCAAGCCTTAACTGTAATTACAGTTAGCTTGAGTTTGTGCACAACACTTGTGTTAGGCTTTAGGGTAAATTCTATATCTATAATCTTTTAATTCCGCAATTCACTCCAAGGGAGTTGGGTAGACCTTCAAGTTTTGTCTAGTGCAAAATTTGATAACTCTATTCACCCCCCCTCTAGAGTAGTATCTATCCCTTCACTTTCAGACTGGTTATGATTTCACTCTTATTTACATGTTTCTGTGGACTTGTTTACATTTTTGTATAAATGCTTCTCTTTCTTGCGATCGAAAAGGGCCGGCAGAATTGGCGTTTTGTAGTGGTTGCCTTCCCGTGAGTCGGTGCCACCGCAAAGCGGCAATTCTGGGCTAAGACCCCGGTGGTTGAAAAAGAAAAAAAAAGGGGGGGTCTTACACCTATAGAGAAATTTAAGATGAAGAACCGCTGGGCGCGCGTTCTATTCGACTCCGGCGCTACCCACTCATTTGTGGCTAGAGCCTTTGTGGAGCGACATCAGTTAACTCTAGATCGAGTTCGTGATACCTTCCGCATCAAGTTCCCTTCTGGTGAATCTGTGTTATCAGATTTGGGCATTCTAGATGTCTCTGTTTTGTTAGGAGATTTTTTTGCGAGGGCAGACTTGAAGATGATTGACCTGGAGGACTTCGATGTCATTCTGGGCATGGACTGGCTGTCTAAGTATGATGCGGTCATTCAGTGCAAAGGGAAGCGCTTGGACTTCATCAAGGACAATGGTTAGCCGGGAAGCGTGCATGCTGATCCGTGCCAAGATTCTCCTATCATTTCTGCGGTATGTGCTCAAAAGTTGTTTCCTTCTGGTTTTTTGCTTGTTTAGTCTCGGTGGTTGGGACCACTGTTAGTATACCGTGCTTAGAGGAGATTCCCATTGTTCGTGGTTTCGCTGATGTGTTTCCTGATGACTTTCCGGGTCTTATTCCCGATCGGGATGTCGAATTTGTGATTGATTTGGAACCGGGTACGCGTCCTACTGCTAAGGCGCCGTACCAGATGGCCCCTCGTGAGCTAGAGGAGTTGCGAGTCCAGTTAGATGAGTTGTGTGCAAAAGGGTTTATCAGGCAGAGTTAGTCACCTTGGGGTGCTCCTGTTCTATTTGTGAAGAAGAAGGATGGGTCGATGCGGCTTTGCATCGACTGCAGGGAGTTGAACAAAGTCACTATTAAGAACAGGTACCCTCTGTCAAGGATCGATGACTTGTTTGATCAGCTGCGTGGTAGCACAGTATTCTCCAAGATCGATCTTTGTTCCGGCTATCATCAGCTCGGGATCCGTGAGGCAGATATTCCACGGACTGCGTTTAGATCGAGGAATGGACATTTTGAGTTCTTGGTGATGTCGTTTGGTCTGACCAACGCACCATCAGCTTTCATGGATATGATGAATCGGGTGTTCAAGGATTTCCTAGATAAGTTCGTTGTGTTTTTCATCGATGACGTGTTAGTCTATTCTCGCAACACTGAGGAGCATGAGCAGCATCTGCGCTTGGTTCTATCGGAGTTGAGGAATCATAAGTTATTCGCCAAGTTGAGCAAGTGCAAATTTTTGTTGCTTCAGGTCTCGTTTCTGGGCCACGTGGTGAACAAGTATGGGATCTCGGTCGACCCAGAAAAAATCGTAGTAGTGATGGATTGGAGTAGGCCGGGCACGCCCAAGGAGATCAAGAGCTTCCTAGGGTTATCTGGATACTACAGGAGGTTCGTGGAGGGTTTCTCTACCCTGGTTGCACCTTTGACTAGGTTGACCCAGAAGAATGCGGCCTTTATTTGGAGCGAGAAGTGCGAAGAAGCCTTACTGAAGTTAAAGAATAGATTGTGCACTACTCCCGTCCTGACCTTACCTACTGAGGGTGTGGAGTATGACATTTACGTGGATGCTTCGCATGTTGGTCTGGGTTGCGTGTTGATGCAGGTTGGAAAAGTGATTGCGTATGGGTCAAGTCAATTAAAGACTCATTAGAGAAATTAGCCTACATATGACCCTGAGTTTGCAGCTGTGATTTATGCATTGAAGCTGTGGAGGAATCTACTTTATGGGGCTCAGTGCAAGATCTTCACTGATCACAAGAGCCTAAAGTATGTGTTCACGCAGAAGGAGTTGAATCTGCGCCATCGGCGGTGGCTTGAGTATGTGGCCGATTATGATGTAGAGATCCAGTACCATCCAGGCAAGGCCAATGTGGTGGCTGACGCCCTGAGTCGGAAGACGGGGAAGATCTTTCATCTCTCTGCCGATCGTTTAGTGGAAGAGTTCCTCCTTATGGATATTTCAGTGGGATGCTGCCACATGCAAAGTATTTTGGCAGTGGCAGAGTCGTCTTGGATTTCCCTTACTAGGTTGAACCAGAAGGATGATCCGGACCTTCTGCACTTATACCTCAGGACTTAGAGAGGAGAGTTGCCGGATTTTTCCATCGATGATGCGGGAAATTTGAAGTACCGCGGCAGATTTTGCATCCCTGCTATTGGAGACATCAGGGGTATGGTATACAGAGAGGCTCATGGATCCAGTGTTGCCTACCATCCGGGATCTACAAAGATGTATCGTTATTTGAAGCAAATTGCCTGGTGGTATGGCATGAAAAGTGATATAGCCCGATTTGTTGCTGAGTGCCACACTTGCAAGCGTGTGAAGGCCGATCTTGGAAGGCCTGGTGGCAAGTTGACCCCGTTAGAGATCCAGACTTGGAAGTGGGAAAGTATTTCAATAGACTTCATAACGGGCTTACCGAAATCTCCAAGGGGATTTGATTCTGTTTGGGTTATAGCTGATAGACTGATGAAGTGTGCTTACTTCATGCTGTATAAGATTGATTACCCGATGAAGAAGATTGCAGAGTTGTACTTGAATGAGGTCATCAGATTGCACGGTGTTTCTGTTAGCATCATTTCTGATCGAGACTCCCGGTTTACTTCTCGTTTTTGGCAGAGTCTGCAGGAGGGTTTGGGTACAGATCTGAGGTATTCTACATCTTACCACCCACAGACCAATGGGCAGACAGAGCGGGTGAACCAGATAGTTGAGGATATGATCAGATGCTACATTCTAGACCACGGTGGAGCATGGGATGAGCGGTTGCAACTTATGGAGTTTGCATACAATAACAGTTTTCAAGAAAGTTTGCAAATGGCTCCGTTTGAAGCTTTGTATAGGAGGCGCTGCAGAACTCCCCTTTTTTGGGCTTAGGTAGGTGAGAGACCCTTGTTGGGTCCGGATGCGCTCGAGGAGATGGAAGTCGCAGTGAAGCTTATTCGAGAAAAGCTTCGTTTAGCTCAGGAGAGATACGAGAAGAATGCCAATCGGCGTAGGTCTGACTTGGAGTTTTTTGTAGGGGACCTTGTGTTTCTTAAGGTTTCCAAGATGGTTGGAGTTAAGAGGTTCGGTAAGAATCGGAAATTGGACCTGAGGTATGTGGGCCCGTTTAAGATTGTTGAACGGATTGGCGTGTCAGCTTATAAGTTGGATTTGCCAGCAAATTTCCCAGGTGTTCATAATATATTTCACGTAAGCCTATAGTGAAAGTGTGTGCGCAGTAGTGGGCAAGTCTTGGATGTTGTGCCCCAGTTGGAGCCTAATCTCTCTTTTATTGAAGTGCCAGTCCGCATTTTGGATACTCACGATCGGGTGCTGCGAAGGAAGTCCATCCCGATGGTCAAAGTTCTATGGAGGAATCAAGATTTGGAAAGCACAACTTGGGAGTTAGAGTCGGCTATGAGGGAGGCTCACCCTCAACTGTTTCCCTGATTATTTTGGGTTGTTTTGTTCTTGTAATGTTTGGCTTGTTACTTTTCCTTTTTTAATGAGACGTTGTGCGTAAAGTTTCGGGACGAAACTTTCTTTTGGGGGATGACTGTAACGCCCCCGATTTTTCTGCAATTACTTAATTCTCGTTTGGCATTACGTCGACGCATTTTCTTGGCTTGTGCCATCTGTGGAGTGTGGTCTTAACTCCTTAGAACTGGGTGGCCTATTTTGTAGCCTATTGGCAAGATCTCCTTAGCAAGCCGAGTCGTTTTGGGTGACCCGGTGTGGCCTCTTGGGGGATGCTTCTGTTTTGGTTTCGGGTGGGTATAACTCGAGTTCTGTTCGTCAAAAGTTAATTTCGACTTTGCCGTTGCGTTCGTAGCATGTTTATTTAGCTACGGTGCGAGTTTTGTCGAATTCCGAGGTAGTTTGGTTTTCACGTCGTTTCGGGTGTGCTAATAATAAAAGCAAATGTGTATATTTAAAACTATTTTCTGAGGTCAAAAGCTTTGGAAATGAACCGGCGGCTTAGGAGGCAGTTAAGGATGATTAGGCATGATTAGATTTATTTATAAAGCCTTAAGCCAAATTAGCGGGTCCATTCTTCTTCTTTCCAAAAACTGTCGCCTGCTCCTGTTCACGGAAAACAGAGGAAAACCGCCGGACCTGCTACCCCTTCGGACGGCGATTCCGAGAGTGTTTGTGGACAGATTTTGATTTTGAAAGAGGATTTGGATTGCTCTCTCTTAGATCTACGTTTCTGCTTTAAGAGATTAGATTTTCGTAGGGTTTTTAAGAGATATGGATTTTCGGTTTTTGCCCTTTCCGCCATTAAAAACTCGGGATGTGCTGGCTAGGTGTTGCTGCTGCTGGCGCCAAGGGAGAGGAAGGACTCGAGTGAAGCTTCGCTGAAAAACCGAGGCAAGTGGTTCTTGCACTTGCTGTTTTGATCTTCCCCCTCTTAACTACCCGGTTAGCCCTAGGATAGAAGCCAAGCTTTTCTCTTTTTGCTTGTTAAAACTCTGTGCTTTAGTTTCTCTTTATGAGCCCCCCTCCTTGTGCTATTTTTGCTCAACCCGCTGGTTGTTCTCACCATTTAGACTCCAGATTTTTATTTCTGGTTTGGTGCTTTTGCGGGTGGAGCCAAGAGAGAGAGAGGGAGGTTTTTGTGGTAGTGCTCTAGTTAGAACCAGTCTTGGTAGGCTCTCGGGATTTGGTGTTGAGTGTGGTGCACACACTCAAAGCTAAATGCCACCCGGGTTGGGCGTTGAGTGTGGTGCACACACTCAAAGCCATAGTTTGGTATGTTCTCTTGCGGCTAAGTAGTGAGGCGAGTGAGTGAGAAAATTCGTCTAAGTCGAAATCGACGGGAATCACTAAGTGATGCTCGCCGACTTCGACGAGTATCGTTAGTGATTCCCGCCGATTCGGCGAGAATCAATCTGTATTCCCGCCGATTTGGCGAGAATCGATCTGTATTCCGGCCGATTCGGCGAGAATCGATCTGCTTTCCCGCCGATTCAGCGAGAATCGATCGTTATTTCCGCCAACCTCTTCCGGATGGCGTTGGTTTAGGGTTTTCCTGCGGGTAAGTACTTTGGCGTAGAGTGAGTTGACCTCACTCAACGCCAAATCTATTTTGGCATTGAGAGAGGTGGACTCACTCAACGCTACCGTTGGGTTTTGCGGTTTAGTGTTAAGGCGTTGAGTGAGTGGATCTCACTCAATGTCGTAGCTGTTTTGGCGTTGAGTGAGGTTAGCTCACTCAATTCTACTGCCTGTTTTGCTGAAGGCATTTAGGGAGTGGACCTCACTTAATGCCATAGCTGTTTTGGCGTTGAGTGTGGTTAGCTCACTCAACGCCAGCTGTTCTTGCGGAGAGCATTGAGTGAGTGAACCTCACTCAACGCCATGGTTGATTCTGGTGCTGAGTGAGGCTAACTCACTCAACACCAAGGTCTGGTTAGGCGTTGAGTGAGTGGGGCTCACTCAACGCCAGGCCGTGTTGAGTCATCTCAATGCTTTAACCTTACCTTGATTTTTCTCTCCCGAGTGAATTTCTTGATTTTGAGGTTCCTTGTTGGCTATTTTTCTTATTTTTCCAAAAAGGCCGAATCGTGGGTCGTGGTTAGTAGTGGTGGTTTGAAGCTCTTTATTGGGGAGGTGTTGTGTAATTTAGCCAAGGCCACCCTTTTTTTTCTTTTATCTTGCACCAGCTACGGGCTGGGCAAGGGTGTGAGAGGTCCCTCTTTTATCTTGCACCAGGTACGGGCTGGGCAAGGGGGTGGGAGGTCCCTAGTGCTTTCACATGTAGACCTCTGAGCTTGGTTTCTTGGAAATAGTGGTTGGGGGACTGAGTTTTCCTCCTAGCCGGATCCGTGATGTTTTCGGTACTACCATCTCTCACAGCTTAGGGTGTTAGACATTTCTTCCTTAGTAGATTGCAGCAATTAGGCTCATGGTAGCCTTGTTGACTCTGCAGCTTTTGGGCAGAGTTACTGTGGTGTCCTCGCACTTAGTGCACTTCCTTTTTGCCTTGACTTGGGCAGTTGTGCTTGGTTTTCCTCTTTTGCTTATCTTCTTATTTACACTTTCGAGCAGTTCTTTTTTCTAGTTTGCTTGCTGAGGTATTCTTTGTTCTTTGAATGCCTAAGGTTCTGGATAGTAGCCGCTCTGACGGCTAGTGGTGCTGTGCAGTTGCTGGTGGTCTCTGGTGCTATAGAGATCAGTTCCTTGTTTTTTGCGAGGTAGTTTTGGTGTTGTTTTTCTTACAGACATACATACTTGCCAGTGGGTTCGTGTCAGTTTGTTGGCGCCCACTGGCAGTTTTTACCTTGATACTAGATATGTTACTTTTTTCTGCTACCTTTCTGGAGTTAGTCTATTTGCTCTGGGGATGATTTATTCTAGGTTGCTAGTTACTTTTAAACCTAAAAACACTATTATAAGTATATCTTATTATCAGCATGTTTTATAAAACTCGTCCAAGCAACGTAAAAAGATCGTTTTCTTAAATATAGAATAAATTAAATGTAGGGTCTTGCATAGTATAAGTTGTCCTCTGGGGACACTTAAGCACTCTTTTAGGATGTCTAACCTGAATAAAGTATTTTGCGCAACGTATAAGTATAGTTTTTAAACTGTGGACTAGTTGATCCACCGCGTCGAGGGATACGGCCTTTAAAAATATAACTGATTTTATAATCATTTAACTCATGGACATTCATAAAGTATAGTTGTTAGTAGTTTGCCTAAGCGTCGGCAGTTATCCCCTGCTCGACGTGGCATCATGACGCGTGTTTTCTCCTACTCTGATAATCTGTTTCCTTCGGATGAAATACGGGTTGTGACAGGTAGTTCATGGAAGCTGCTGACCCTAGAATGTACATTACATTTGAAGAAGGGCCATTCATCCCAATGAAGGTCTTTGCACTAGATGCTAATGTCAAGACCCCCAAGACATGTGATGAGATGACCAAGGATGAGTTGGCCCTGACCTCAATTGACAAGAGGGAAAAGAATATCATTATGGGTGATGTTGATGACTCTACACTTAAGAATCTGATCCATTGTAAAATAGCAAAGGAAATGTGGGAAACACTTGTGATTTACTTGGAGGGGATAGTTGAAGTTAGAGATGATAGGAATTCCATGCTCAACCAAGTGTGTGAGGCTTTCAGGCAATCCAAGGGGGACAACATAACCACCTGTTATGAAAAGTTCATTAGGCTTGTGAATGAGCTGAAGACTTATGGAAGAGTGTTCAGTCACTATGAACTGAATGATAAGTTCCATAGATCTCTCTCTAGAGAGTGGGACACAAAAATCTGTGTCATCAGAGAGGTGGCAAAGCTGGATGACACTGCTTCTCACACCCTCTTTGGGAAGCTGCTATCATATGAGATGCAGCTGGAAGTAAGGAAAGAAGAGGAGAACAATAACAAGTCTCAGGAAAGAGACAAAACTGTAGCTTTCAAAGCTAAAGGAACCAGCAAAAGCAGAAGAAATTCTCCCTCTTCACCAAGGAGAGATGCTGAATCTGATTCTGGAAGATCAGAGGGAAGTGCATCAGACTGCCAATGGTCTGATGAAGATTTTGCTGCCTTCACTATGCAATTCCAGAAGTTCTTGAAGAAGAAGAACTGGAGAGGCAGACCTTCCACCTCCTCTCATCCCAAGGATGACTACTGTAAGGGCAGAAGAAAATCCTCTAAGGAGGACATGTATTGTTCCAAAACGGGTAAACAGGTTTCCTCTAACTTAACTTGTTATCATTGTAGAAAACCTGGGCATATGATAGCTGAGTGCCTAATCAAAAGTATGGAACACTATGAGAAAAAGGACCACCAGCAAAATGGCAAGAAGGAGAAATCCCTCATTGCCAAAAAGCAAAGAAGTTGTATTGACTCCTCCTCATCAGAGTCAGAATAAGAAGCCTACATTGGGCTGTACTCAACTGCAGAAGGAGCTATAGAAGCAGACTTCCTTAAAAGGCTGGCAGCTTTAGAAGAAGAAGGTTAAAAGATTCATCATGCTGCCAGGATTGAAGACAGGGCCCCTCTATCACAATCTGATAGTGATTCAAAGGTGGATTCTGGTGGATCCCTAGTTCGATTTGGGCTAGGTTCTCTAAATTACGCTAAGTCTGACCCACCTTCTATAGCCAGGGTCAAGTCTAGTGTTCCTAGAATTTTGGTCAAGTATTTAGGTTCAAACTCCTTAGACCAACAAGCAGAGGATCTCAGAAAACTCAGACTTAAAAGATTCAGAGAATAGATTGTTCAGTTTGATGTTCTTCGAACTCAGCTCGACGATCATTGATCTCAGATCGACGAACTCATAGTTATCTCTCTGAGCTGAGCTCGACGATATTCGAGTTCAGGTCAACGATTAGTTTTCTTCAGACAGATTCTCTGCTCGACGATCTCAGAGTATAGATTTGGCAAGTCATTCTTAGTACGCAGTTCACAGAGCTCAGGTCGACGAACTTGAATTCTCAGGTCGATGATCTTAGAACTTAGGTCGACGAATTCCATTCAGAGGTTGACAAATCTGTCTAACTCCAGAATGAGAAGTTTTCTTCCTTCTGTCCCTTACTTTCTATATTATTTAACATTAATATTCCTGAGTAATTAATACTCATATTTCGTTGATTATAGTCGTTATTGGCAGCATTAATTATGGTCTTCATCAGGATAAATACTTGCCTATTTTATTAGGGACAGTTGGGGAAACTCATTTATGACAGACATTCCAGCCATGTGTAATCTCCAGATTAGTCAGCAATTAATTCCTGAATTCAAAATTTAAAGGGAAAATTGAATGCAGAATATAAAAGAGTTTTCTCTTTTCAGTCTGGCATCTATCAGCCCTAAAAGAGGCAGAAATCAAATAGAGAACTGCCTGCACATGAGAAAATACAGAGACAGAGGTTGAACCTTCAGAACTCTCTCATAGTGCAATCTACTTTCATCCTTGTCAATCCTGAAATTCTAAGAAGAACATTCATCACAATTCAAGAGACTTCTTCATCTTCAGAGCCAGGAATCTTCAGAGATATTCTTTCAATATCTATCTACTGGATTCCAGGTTATTGACAAAACAAGGCTGAAGACCTATACCCTGAAGCAAAGCTCTAGTCTTTCTGAATCATTCAACTTCTCAGGGTGGGCTTTGTCAACATCAAAAATCCACTAGTCTTCTTTGTTGATTAGAGAGAAAGAAGACACCATCACCTCCTCTCACCTCCTGTAAAAGGGTTTTAACTCCCTTCAAAAGTTAACCACTTGGTTGTCAAGTCACCTGATCAAAATACTTGGTTGGTTTTTGGGCACCTGATCAAAAGCCTAAAGGGTTGTGATATCTCCCTGCAAATAGATATTGTGGTGGCAGTCACCTGATCAAAACCTGCTAGTGGATTCCTACCAGGGTGGTAGAAGAGTGGATGTACCCAGTTGGTGAACCACTATAAAATTCTTGTGTTGTCTGGTTATGCTCATTTTATGTTTTGTTCTTGCTATGGCTGTGATAGATAGAATAACTTAGCCTGTTTTTCTTTTCTTTATATATTATTGGTATCACCTACTTTCACTCTGATATAAAAGTTTAAAACATCCAAAAATATTATTACTTTATTCACCCCCCCCCCCCCTCTAGAGTAAGTCAGATCTAACCCCTCCTTTGTATTGGTATCAGAGGGTTGTTCTCTTGATTGAAACAGGTAACACTTGAACCAACTGATCCTTCTTAGATCTAAATTTCTCTAGCTTATTTCTTATAGCATGGAATAGAACAAGGATTAACCAAGCACCAGACCTCTAGTGTGCAACTTAAATAAGTTTGCCATCTGGAAGGCAAGAATAAAGTTTTACATGAATTCTATTGATGAAGAAATTTTTAATTCTATTGTGACAGGACCCCCTCAACCTATAGTTGAGACTGCATCCAAATCAACTTAAAGCACTCATGCAGTTCCACCACCTGAGTAGACTGGTTCTCAGAAGAAATCCAAGGTAGCTGATGCAAAAGCTATGAATATACTTGCTCAAACTATGTCTGATGATATCTTCCAAAAGGTGGTTGAATGCACTTTAGCAAAACAAATCTGGGACTCTCTAAACCAGATGGTGGCAGGTTTAGCTGATGAGAGAAAGGATAGAAGATCCAACCTCATCTCACGATATGAGAACTTCAAAAAGGAACAATCTGAATCAGTGGATGATATGTATAACATACTAAGTGTTATCATCAGTGATCTAAAATCCCTGGATAAAGATATCTCATTGACTATGAGAAATGACAAAATTATAATGTGCTTCCCCAGCACTTGGGAATCCAGGATATGGCCAATCAAGGAGGCCAGAAGTTTAAATGAGATTTCGACTGAATATCTCCTTGGCAAGCTCAAGTATTATGAGTAGTTGATCAAATCCAGAGAGGCTTCTGAACATAATACTTCCACACCCTTAAGGAAAGAGCACAGCATAGCCTTCAAGGCACATGAAGAATAAGAAGCCCCAACAATCAATAAAGAATTCATGAGTCTCTTAGCCAAGAGATTCTATAAGATGGGCGAGAAAGATTTCAGAAGAAAGTCATCAAGGCAAGATGACAAGCTCATGTATGACAAAACGCCAACTAAAGAAGTTGTTTTTTTTACTGCAGGAAGCCTGAACACTTCATCTCAGAGTGTCCAGAGAACCAAAATAAGGAGAGGAGAAGAGAAAAGGAAATCAGGAAACAACATTACAACAAGCCCTCCTCCAGCAAGCACAAAAGAAAGGAGAAACGTTTCATTGCTGAAACCTAGAGTGACACTGAAGAAGAATCTTCATCTTCCAGCTCCAATGAAGATGAAGAGGAAGCAAAGGCCAAGGAAATATGCTTGATGGCCATTGATGCTTCAAGCACCCATTCTGAAGCTAACTAATCAGACACTGAAGAACCTCTATCTGAAGAGGATTAGGTATTATCATCTTTTTATTTTGATTCAGATCAATTTAAAATTGAATTTAAATATTTATGTCTTGATTTAATTAACTCTGAAAAAGTAATTAAATAACTTAGTGAGAAAGTAAATGAACAAGAAAACCTGCTGTCAGAAAATAACAAATAAAAGGATGAAATCACCCTAGCTAATGAACAAATCATTAAATTAAAGACTGAATTGTCTGAGGCAAGGTAACTTGAAGAATCCCTGAATGTGAGAAGTATCAATTTGATGAACATCACAAGCATAGTGAATGCCAGACTTAATGGCAAACTGGGCTTAGGTGTTTCATCAAGCCAACCCCCACATATTCAGAAAAACATTTTATCCACCCCCATAAAATTTGTTTCTGAAAAGGGTAAAGAGAATATAGAAGATAATCATGTTAAACAAATAGTATAAAAATAAAAGAAAAAGGAAAAAAATGAAAGAATAAGAAAAATTTTAACCATAACAAAGTTCAACAGATTTCGTCGAACTCAGATCGGTGAAATGTATCCAGTTCGTCGAACTCAAGTCGACGTACTCTGAACGCAAACTTTTACTATAACTATTCTCTGAACTGCGATCGACGAAACCAATATAGTTCGTCGACCAGAGATCGACGAAATTGGGGCCCAGAAAATGAATACTTTCATTCTCTGAGTGGAGTTCGACGAACTCATCCCCGTTCATCGACCTCAGTTCGACGAACGTACCAGAATTGGTTGACCCTAGTTTATAATAACAGAAATTTTAATTCTGAAAGTCCACCTAGTGCCAACTAGCTTCACCTATGGGGGGGGGGAATAGGTGTCTTGTAGCATTTTTGCGGAATTAAAGTTTTACCTGCACAAATAAATCAAACAACACAGCACAGAAAAGACTCAAGCAATTTATAGTGGTTCCCCGATTTGGGTACGTCCACTTTCCCCTTCGACCTATCTCCCAACCAGGGACGACTCGGTCACTTCACCAACAGGATGGAAATCCAATCCTTGCACTAACGGAAGGAACCCTTCCACACGTAGGAGTCACCACTCCCACACCACGGGTTGCACCCAACCCTTACAACTAGGAACCAATCGTTCCTTTACAACGAAATTGAAAATATAATGTATTAGAAATACAAACAACTAATGGAGACTAAGGTGTCCCTCTTCGTTCGACGATGTGTTCTTGAAGTCAACGAAGAGTCCACAACCCTAGATCTCTCTTGGAGAGAATCTCCCCGAAACCGGCGGCGGCAAAGGGCGGCGGCTTAGCTCTCGGAATTGGCGGTGGCAACGGAGTGCTGTGGCGATGCTATGGAGATTCAACCTTCTTAGCAAAGGTAGCAAGGTCTTCCAACGGTCACACTAGGATCGATTGTCTCGATCGATTCGGAAGGGGATGGTTTTCCCGATCTACGAATCAAGAGACAAAAGACCTCTGGTTAGACGCGTGAGACGTTGTGCTAGGCTAAGCTTCTGTTGCCGGAGATCTGGAAGAAACCGTGATCAGCAACGTCGACTAACTGCACGAGCGGCGACGACGGCGGCGGAGCAAGATGCGCGATCTAGGTCACGTCGGCGGCCTTTCTTTTTGAATCATGTATTCGTTCTACTTTTCTGCTCAACCATACGGAGGTATTTATACATTAGGTCATTCCACATGACCGTTGTGGGCCCCACCAACAAGAAGACCTAAGTCCGGTTCGAAATAATCCAGGTAACTTGGACCGGTCCAGAAAACAGCAGGAATTTGCCCAAGTCAAATTCGGCGAGAATCGTAGGTGATTCTCGCCGAATCGGCGAGAATCAACTACGATTCTCGCCGAATTCTACTTAACAGAATTCAATCTCCACTGATAACACAAGCCGGTGAGAATTGGCGAGAATCACAATTGATTCTCGCCGAATCGTCGAGAATGCAGAGTCATTCTTGATGAATCGGCGAGAATCACTTCGTGATTCTCGACGATTATGCCTTAGAAGAATTCAAGGCGGCTTCGAGACAACCGACAGCATTTAGCGAGAATCAGTTCGTGATTCTCGACGATTTGGCGAGAATCACTAGTGATTCTCGTCGAATCTGCGAGAATCACTTATTGATTCTCGTCGATTTGTACTTAGACGATTTCGTGAGCTGGTCTTTGGCCCATCCTTGCTCCTTGTTTGCTCTTGATCTTACATTACCCTGTGCTTAAAAATAAGTACACTCCAATAGAGAGAGTACACGTAAGCCAACACACTAATCTGCTCAACGAGGGATTACGTTGCACAGATCGTGTATATTGACCTACTGCACCCTGACATTGGTGTGTACTTAGCGATGAATAGCTGCAAGCACAACTTGAAGACAAGTAATCAAATACATTGTCAATTCACCTTACTTGTTCAGGGGCTTCTTCAAATTAGGTACATTGTGGATACAATACCCAACAATCTCCCCCTATTTGAAGAAGCTTAAACCCTAAAAGCTAAGGTGAATATAACGGCTTGGATGAAAACACAACTTTGAAAAACGAGAGTGAGTTGAAATTCCATACCATTATCTTTAGAGCATTTGGAGCATACACCTTAGCACCTTAGCCGATAGAGTAATCTCCCCCTTTTCGGCTTCTGCAAATCTGGGTCTGTTGCATTTGACACCATGCTCCCCCTCAGTTCTTGCACCTGTGCTTACCCTTGAGTTCCTGGCAGAGGCTCCCTCTAGATGCACGAGCCTGGAGCTTCTGTAGTCTTCATTCCTCATAGTTTAGCATCCCCAATTCAGTTTTGAAAAGACTGAACTTGGCCTCGTCTAAGGGCTTTGTGAAAATATCTGCAATCTGCTTGTCCGTGGGGACATAGTAGAAAGAGATGTCCTTATTTTCCACGTGCTCCCAAATGAAGTGGTAGCGCACTTCAATATGCTTCGTCCTGCTGTGCGATACTGGATTGTTTGCTATGGAGATTGCACTAGAGGAGTCGCAGTACATTGGTACTTCCTTGAACTGAAGGTCATAATCAGCTAACTGTTTTCTGATCCAAAGGAGTTGTGCGCATCAGCTGCCAGCTGAGATGTACTCAGACTCTACTGTGGAAGTTGCTACATGATAAGTCACTAATTATAGTTTTTTCATAAATTTTTTATTTAATTAATAATAAGATTATAATTATATTTTATTAATTATGGTCCTAATTGCTTTATTTTCATATTTCAGGTCAATACGAGCTGCGAATAGAAATTTGGAGCTTGCTGGACTGATCAGGAGTTGAAACGGAGAAAATGATCATTTTTGGTCACGGATAGCTGAACTTCAAATGGTCATAACTTTCAAACCAGGAAGAGTTACGGGACGTGCAACCAGTCAACGGAAAGAAGATGACGTCCTCTACAATTCTGGAGAATTTCACAAGTACACGCCCGTGACACGGGCGTGACATTTGAGTCACGGGCGTGTCTAGGTAAAAAAATAGATTTCTCCAAAAAGCTTCCCTGAACAATTATGGGACTTTTTTCTAAGGACATGCCCCCTGTCACGGGCATGACCTAGGGCGTGACCTACCCAAAACTACCAAATTAATCCCAGATTGCGCCGTTTCCAACTATTTTGCTGAACCAGTCAGACACGCCCTAGGTCACGGGCGTGACCTAGGGCGTGACCACTTCAGAAACAGCAGAATTACTTCCCGTCGCTCCCATTCCCGTCGTTTCCTGTAACAGATTAGACACGCCCTAGGTCCAGTAGAATTAGAGTTTGTGTTTTATAAATGGTTAATTCAAAGTGAGTCTAGATCAAGTGCTCGTTGTTAGTTTATTTTCTTCCTTCTTTAGTTTAATTTAACCATTTTATATTTAGATAAAATAATATTAATTTGCATGAGTAGGAGTACTCAACAGGCCCCGAGTCTAATACGACATTTCCTATACTATATTTCGATAGGTACACTTGCCTATTTGAGATTTTAGTTCAGATAATATTTTAAAACTATAGAAAATCTTCTTCAAGTTTTTGGCGCTGTTGCCGGGGACTATTTTGTTGATATTTTGAAAACGCGAATTGTATTACTTTTATCCCTCTTTTTCTCTATCACCATTTCTCTTTTTAATTTTTTTTCAAATTCATTTCAATTAGCTAACGGTTGTTTTTTTTTCTTCTTTTATAAAAAAAATGTTATCACAATTGGCCGCTAAAATTGCCGAGCTTACACACAAAGTAAATCTTTTGAAAGCCGCAAGACAACGCCAAATTGTTTGTTATTATTGTGGTGGTTCTCATCAAAGTGAATATTGTTATCATTATAATTTTTATCAAAATCTTTCTTATGAAAATAATTTTTATAATAATTATGAAAATAACTATTCTCACTTTTATGATAATTCTTTTTCTAATTTTTATGAAAATAATTTTTCCAATCCTTCTAATTTTCATGAAAATACTTTTTCGAATTCAACTATGAATAATTATTTTGATTAAAAAAATTCTTCTTCCATCTCGGATGTTGGTTTTTCTTGTTCGCAAGATCAACCGGGAAACTTCCCGAGTGATGAGAATAATTATTTAGATCCGAATTTTTATCCTTCTTTTATCACACCACACACTTCTTCTTCTAATTTTGGGGACTTTACACAATTTCAAGTTGATACTCCCCAAAATTTAGAAGAAATTATCACTTATTCTACTAATTTTTCTCCTTCTTTAAATATTTCACCTATGGTGGAACATGAATCTTCATGTACCCCCTTGGTGTCTTATTCAAAGGAGGAAGAAGAATTATTATATCAAAAATTTATTAATTTTATTGGCACACCGGACGAAGTAGAAGAAGAACATGTGTCTCCTCCTACGACTTCCAATTTTTCTCCTCCATGCACAATTTATGACTTTTTAGGAGCAAAAATATTTGATCCTGATGCGTCCAATGATTTTATTTCCAGTAAATTTTTGGATAAAAAATTAATTTTAGAAAATAAACAACCGGAGCCTAATCTTATACCTTCACAAGAGCCTCCTCCTTGCGAAGATTTTTCTGAAACGCTTACTTTTGATTTTCCTTATACTAACGATTGCCATGTAGAAGAGGAGCCGTTGCAATTAAACATCATCCACGATCCATTTGCCGCTCCTCTACAAAAATTCAAATCACCTCAGGTATGGATCGGTGATTTGAATCTCAAATTTCAAGTCAACTGCAAGAAGGAAAATCAAGAAGAAAGCAGAGGAGTAGCCAGGCAAGCAACTTTGGCATCTTCGCCAAAGCATGGATTAAGGGAGTTGCCCGTTCACTTTAATTTTTATTTTCCATTTTCTTAACCCAAACCGTCTAGCTTAAAGACGGGAAAAAGAAAAGCGTTCTTGGGAGACACCCCTTGATTATCTTTAAATCATTGCAATTTACTTTTTTTATGCATTTTTCCCCCTCCTACTTGGCTTGTAAACATTGGGGACAATGTTTATTTTTAAGGGGCTGGACTCCATTTCATGCTTTTATTTAAAAAAAAATAGAAGAAAAACTTTAAAAATACAAAAAAAAATTGTTTTCTTTTTATTTTTAAAAATACAAAAAAAATAGAAAATCAAAAATTAATTTCTTGGAAAGGGCCGTGTTGGGCTTTCATCCCACAAAACTGCCTAGTACCTTGCGAACCCGTCACTAGGTAGTCCTTGGGAAGTCCAAGAAATAATAAAAAAATTTAGGATTTTAATTTATCTTTTCTTTGTTTTAGTATTGTTATCTTAAAAAAAAATTCAATAAATATAAATGAACCCCTACTTAATTTTATGTGATTTTCATCAATTTAATTGAGTTTATTTATAGAATTTTTATAATTTTTAAATTGCTAGTCTTTTATTTTATCATAGTTAGTTAAATTAATTTTTAGCGATTTAATTTTGAGAAATAAACTTATGAATTAATTTTGTTTAGAGAACCTTATTTACTTCTTTTTCTCTTAATTCTAATTAGTTTCAATTTTATAGTGTTTAGTTTAACAATCTTTTGATTTTAATTATAATCATTTATGCTTAAATATTCTTAGGAAATTCTAAATTTACTATAGTTGCTCTCTAATTATTTTAATTTAATTTAAATTTTGTGTAAACTTCCATTTGTTTTAAATTTTCTTGTTAGATCATATGTCATAGGGATGAGAGGATAAAATTCATCATACCTTGGTACACATATGCAATTTTTTATTTTGGTTAGATCATATGTCATGGGACTTATAAATTCCTTGGTACACATATGCAATCCCCAAATAAAAAATAGGAGTAAAAGAATAAAATTTATTACTCCCATTTAATTTTTGTTTTGATTTGAAGAGAAAAAATATTTGTTCATATGTCATGGAAAATGAGAGGATAAAATCCATCATTTTCTTGGTAAACATATGCAAATATCAAAAGAAAAAATGTGTGGGGTGAGAGGATAAAATTCATCACTCCCAATCCAAAAACTCTTCATTTTCCTTTTCCCCAAATCCTAAAAAAATGGTTTTAGAAGTAAATTAAAATACTAAGAGAGCATAAGTAGTAGTTAAAAATTTCTTACAAGTTTCTTTTTAGTAATAATGTGAATAATTCTAATCTAATTTTGTTTGCTAAATTACTTAATTTTGAATTCTAATTAATTTATATGAGAAATTTTTGCTAAATACCTTTCTCTGTACATTTTAATTTCATAGTTTAGGATTTAATATTTAAATCGCTAAATTTTATTTTTAACTTTCTTTTGATTTAATAAATTTTTAGTTTAAATAAAAAAATATAAATTTCTTATAAGTACTTCTCATAGTTTTGCTCTGGAATAGCAAAAGATTAAGTATAGGGGTATTTGATAAGTCACTAATTATAGTTTTTTTTCATATATTTTTTATTTAATTAATAATAAGATTATAATTATATTTTATTAATTATGGTCCTAATTGCTTTATTTTCATATTTCAGGTCAATATGAGCTGCAAATAGAAATTTGGAGCTTGCTGGACTGATCAGGAGTTGAAACGGAGAAAATGATCATTTTTGGTCACGGATAGCTGAACTTCAAATGGTCATAACTTTCAAACCAGGAAGAGTTACGGGACGTGCAACCAGTCAACGGATAGAGGATGACGTCCTCTACAATTCTGGAGAATTACACAAGTACACGCCCGTGACACAGGCGTGACATTTGAGTCACGGGCATGTCTAGGTCAAAAAATAGATTTCTCCAGAAAGCTTCCCTGAACAATTATGGGACTTTTTTCTAAGGACATGCCCTCTGTCACGGGCATGACCTAGGGCGTGACCTATGTTGCGCGCTAGGGTTCGAAAAAAATAAACGCAACCGAACTAGCAACCCGATGAGGCAAGTATACCTATCGAATTGTAACAAGGGGACACAAGTGTCGTATTGAAATTCGGGAACTGTTGGCTAAGCTTACTCACACGAACGCTATTATCTTATCGACTGAAAAACTAGGGTTTTAGAAAATCTAAGTGCAAGGGAGAAAGTAAAGTTATACTAGAAAGAGAAACACTGCAATTAAGTAAAGCTGTTAAGTAAAGAACTATGCTAGAAATGAAACTACTGCAGTTAATTAAAGAGCACAAGATAGGAGATTACTACTAAAGGAAGAAAATATGAAATGGAAATGCACCCGATCAAGATTCACCTCGGCTAAAGACGATTAAGAAAATGCGATAAAAATCTAAACTTAATAGGATAAGGGTCCTTGACCGTGGAGGTTCCTAAAGCTTGAACACGCTTCTCTCGAAGTCGTGCCCAACTGAGTTTAGGAAGGTCCGACCGACTCTCGTCTAAATCGGAGGCCTAAAACTCGCTTTACGCAGTGAACCCCACTATTGGATTTTACTCCAATCCGGGAGATTTGGACGTCTGCCTCTCTCGAGGGGTGCGTACAACTCCCTTTACTCTTGAATGCTCACTTCATTCTTTCGGCCTCTCGGCTAGCCCAAAATGAAAGCAAAGGCGGAGAGTATATATCGAAAATATACCTCTAACTCGTGATTAATCAAAAGTAATTCAAGGCCCTAACCTAAAAAGAAAAGATTGATTAAAACATCATAACATAATCGCTCTAACCTCGGATCATCAAGATCGAGTACAAGGAGGATTAGTTAATCATAATGGAGTGGACGGGGGGAGATGAGTAGAAAAGCATAAGAAGAACACAAGCTAAAGGAAGAACAATTTTATTAATGAAAAAGGGCAAGTTACACTAATGAAAATAAAATTACAAGTGCATGAAAATTAAATCCTAATCTAGCCCTACAAGTAGCACTAAGCAAGAGCAAAAATTACAAAGAAAAGCTAAGACAAACTACAATTAAGCTAGGGTTAATCAAAAATTACAAAGAGAGGGGGAGAGAGAGAGAGAGAAAGTATGAAAAAGGATCAAGAAACAAAGGGGCAGCACCTCCCCCACTCAACCAAAGCTTACTGAAATGAAGAGGGGGGCTCTATTTATAGATTTTTTTCTCGGGTTGGTCACGCCCTCCGACACGCCCTAGGGGGGGCATGTCAGGGGGCGTGACAGTACTATGTTGACCTCGGGCTCTGGATTCTCGCGGGAGGGATGATTGATTCGGTACGTCGGTGGTCACGCCCTAGGTCACGCCCGTGACAGGGGGCGTGACAGGCACGTCATATCCAAATCATTGGTCGGAAATCCGTCAGTCACCGAAAAAGGAGGGTGTCACGCCCATGTCACGGGCGTGACATGGGGCGTGACAGTACTGTTTGCGTGCTGAGGCGGAACGGCATTTAATGCGGCGGCAGGCTTTACGGCAGAGGGCGACACGCCCCTGGTCACGCCTGGTGACACGCCCAGGGAGGGCGTGTCAGGGGGCGTGACAGCGGTTTTTGACCGTTTTCTGTCCCTTCCAGCAGGTGTCCTCGGGATCGGGTGACACGCCCTAGGTCACGCCCAGGGAGGCCGTGATAAGGGGGCGTGACAGGTCATTTTGGCAATTTTTCTGGAAACCTGCAAAAAGACAGGAAAAAGTTAGTGGCAATAAAATTTACATAAAAAGGATAAAAATAAACTAATAATAGACATAATTTGTACAATATAAAATATAAAATACGATAATAGTTTAGGCTACAAAACGTATTATCAAATTCCCCCAAGCTTAAGCTTTGCTTGTCCCCAAGCAAAAATATAAAAACTAAAAATTTATAAAAAGGACTAATCAAAAAGTTCTAATTATGCCTACACAAGTACTATACGAAATTTTAAGTAGGGAAAAAGGTGAAATGTAAGTCTAAAACAATTATTTAGGTATGGTAAAACTTTTATAAACTTTACTTAATAAAAACAAATCATCCAAAATTTTAACGAGATTTTTTTTAAATGGACTTAAGCAAAGCAACGAAAATGAAAAACACGCATTGAGCTGTTACTAGATCCAAGCAACGCATTATAATCATATCAATTTAATTAACAAAAATCTAGGCTTAAATCCAAAACTAAAACTGATTTACTGTTTTTCTTTTCTTAGTTATTAAATAAAAATCAAAAAACGTGAATCAAAAGGACTTAAATAGGACAAAAATGTTTGGCTTAGGAATATGATCAGGAGTGGAATTCAAAGATAAACATGAAGGTTTTAAAATCACACTAAACCAAAGCAAAGAGTTTCAAAATCTTTATAAAAATATATACACACATTCTTTTTCTTCTTTTTCATTTTTTTTCTTTTTTTTTTCAAAACAAAGGCCATAAATATTTTTTATTTTCCTTTTTGAGTTGGCCAAACAAAAATAAACATCACTTTCGAACATACTTTTTTTTTCGAAAACCTTTCTCCCACAAAAATCACAAAATACCCTATCAAAATTGTCAAACTAATTTATGAAACTTAAAAAGGCTAGTGTGATTCGATAGGTTGGAAATTTTGGCATTGGTGAAACTGAAATGAAGGGAGGAGCTATCAAATGAAATCGGAAAAAGGCTCAAAAACGGCTAACTAGTGGTAAAAGTTTTTAGGTTGGCAAGAAAGCTCAAACGAAAACAAAAACGGCCTAAATCATTTTCACACTTTTGAATTTATTTAAAACAAAGGTTTGAAAAATTTTCAAAAAGCGAGTCCTAGATAATAAAAGAAGATTGATGAAATTAACTTGAAGATAAAAATAATAGGTGACTTGGATCGTTCACATCTACTACGTTATTCAAAAGTTGACTTTACAAAAATTATTCAAAAACGAAAAAGAAAATAGTGGATGATGAATTTTTAAGAAAGTAAAGGAAATAAACAACAAAAAACCATAATAGAAATGCGAGTTTTAGAAAAATATTTCACCTTAACATGCTACCGCGAATTAGAAACACAGCATGGCCAACATTTTACTTGTGAAACATAATTAAAAAGAACGATTAGAAATATTATAATTAACTAAGTTGTTTATAGAAGATTTTGAGTAAAACAAAACTAAAAACTAGGGGTACTATTGAAATACCAAAATGTCTAAACTATTCAAAAACACATATATATTTTTTTTAAAATTTTGTGAAATATTCTCTTTTTTTTTGGATTTTGGATTTTTTCTCTTTTTTTTTGGAATTTTAAGATATTCATTTTTTTTTGAAGATATTTAAAATATATACAAAAAGAAAAATATTTACACTACGCAAAAATGAAGGAGGAAATCCTCCCCCAAGCTTAAAACAGACATTGTCCTCTATGGCTAAAGAAGGGGGTTGGAGAAGGAGAGAAAAATAAAGTACAGAATTGAAAGACAGAATTGAAAAACAGGTACTTCCCCGGATTTATTTGCTGCGAAAGCTGAGTGATGCCGCTCCCCGAATGTCTTCTTTGGACTTTGTGATGGATTCAGCAATGTTGGAGCAGGCAATCGCAGAAGCTTCAGCTTGTCGGATCCGTCCGAGGCAAAAATTGTAAAATAAAGAAAACAGAAAAAGATAACTTGGGTTGCCTCCCAAGAGCGCCCTTTGGTTAAAGCATCGTGAGCTCGACGCATCAAAAAAATAATTTTGTCCTAAAATGTTGTTGTCCCGAAATAAAATTGTCTTTAGCAAAAAATTAAAAGTTTCAGATTAGAGTTCGTGAAGCAGAAACTTAATAATGTTTGGACTGACATCATCATCACCAGAGAAATACAGTTTAAGACGCTGACCATTCACTTTGAAATTACCCTTATCAGGGTGAGAAATTAAAACAGTTCCATAAGGAAATACTTCTAAAACAGAAAACGGGCCAGACCAGCGAGATTTTAATTTGCCCGGAAATAAACGTAAACAAGAATTATATAAAAGGACTTGGTCGCCCAGCTTAAAGTTTTTAGGGTGCCTTAAGTGTTTATCGTGTAAATGCTCCGTCCGCTCTTTATAAAGTTTGTTATTTTCATAAGCATAAGAGCGCCACTCGTCGAGTTCATTTAGTTGAAATTTTCGAAGGTCACCGACTGAGTGGGGATCGAAGTTTAAAAATTTTAAGGCCCAAAAGGCGCGGTGTTCTAACTCTACGGGCAGATGACACGATTTTCCATAGACCAGCCGATACGGCGTACATCCGAGGGCGGTTTTGTACGCTGTTCGGTAGGCCCATAGAGCATCGTCAAGTTTGGCTGAACAGCCTTTTCTAGAACTTGAAACAGTCTTTTCTAATATTCTTTTTATTTCTCTATTAACTACTTCGACTTGACCGTTAGTTTGGGGGTGGTAGGCAGTGGACAGTTTATGCGTAACGCCGTATTTAGTAAGGATTTTTGAAAATTGCGCGTTACAGAAATGGGAACCCCTATCGCTAACGATTGCGCGTGGCGTACCGAATCTAGAAAATAATTTTTTTAAAAATGTGACTACAACTCGGGAGTCGTTCGTAGGAAGAGCTTGGGCGTCAGCCCATCGTGAAACATAATCAATAGCAACTAAAATATATTTGTTTTCGAAGCTAGAAGGAAGGGGGCCAACAAAATCAATTCCCCAGAGGTCGAAAATTTCGCACTCTAAGAAATAATTTTGCGGCATTTCAGTTTTATTAGAAATGTTGCCCGACCGTTGGCAACTATCACACCTGCTCCCAAAGGCTTGCGCGTCATTAAACAGGTTAGGCCAGTAAAAACCCGCGCAAAGCACCTTATGAGCGGTGCGAGCAGCTTGATAGTGCCCACCTGTCGGACCTTCATGCAAATGTTTTAGAATATCAATTCCTTCATCACAAGAAACACATCTCCTTATCACTTGATCCGCACAAATTTTGAAAAGATGTGGGTCTTCCCAAAAGTAGTTCTTCAGCTCAGAAAAGAATTTCTTCTTTTGCTTAGAGGAGAACTCCTTTGGGAGCACCCGGGCCACTAGATAGTTGGCGATGTGCGCGAACCAAGGAGAAGTAGATGTATTAACTAAAAGCAGCTTCTCGTCAGGAAAATAGTCATTAAAAGATTTATCATTTAATTTTTCTATAAAGGGGTTATCTAATCTGGATAGATGGTCGGCGGCCAAGTTCTCGGCTCCTCGCTTATCACGGATCTCTAAGTCAAACTCCTGGAGGAGTAAGAGCCAGCGAATCAAGCGAGGCTTGGCATCCGTTTTGGCAAGAAGGTACTTGAGGGCCGAGTGGTCCGTAAAAACAATGATTTTTGAAAGAGTAATGTAAGGGCGGAATTTATCAAACGCAAATACTATAGCTAAGAGCTCCTTCTCGGTTGTGGTGTAATTTTCTTGTGCAGATGTGAGGGTTTTACTAGCGTAATAGATGGGGTGGAAGTTCTTAGATATGCGTTGACCTAATACGGCCCCCACCGCAAAACTACTCGCATCGCACATAATCTCGAAAGGAAGGTCCCACACCGGAGCTATCGTAATCGGTGCGTTAATTAACTTTTCTTTAATTAATTCAAAGGCAGAATACAAGAGTCATCAAAAATGAATGGAGCGTCTTTTTCTAAGAGATGGGTGAGGGGCTTTGTGATCTTGGAGAAGTCCTTTATAAAACGACGATAAAAACCAGCGTGGCCTAGGAAACTTCTTATAGCTTTTATGTTTGTAGACAGCGACAACTTCTCAATAACTTCTATCTTGGCAACGTCTACCTCAATACCTTTAGCAGAAATTTTATGACCCAAAACTAACCTTTCCCTCACCATAAAATGGCATTTTTCCCAATTTAGGGCAAGGTTAGTTTCTTCGCATCGTTCTAAGACTTTTTCGAGGCTTTCTAAACATCTATCGAAGGAATCGCCGAACACGGAGAAATCGTCCATAAATACCTCCATAATGCTTTTTACGTACTTGTCAAATATTGCGAGCATACATCGCTGGAATGTAGCTGGCGTATTGCATAATCCAAACGGCATTCTTCGGTACGCGAAGGTGCCGAAGGGACAAGTAAACGTAGTTTTCTCTTGGTCCTCGGGAGAGATGGGTATTTGAAAGTACCCCGAGAGGCCATCGAGAAAACAATAAAAGCTATGGCCGGAGAGACGTTCTAAAATCTGGTCGATAAACGGTAAAGGGAAGTGGTCCTTGCGGGTGGCGTCATTTAACTTACGGTAATCTATGCACATACGCCAACCCATCATCGTCCGCGTCGGGATTAATTCATTATTCTCATTACTAACTACGGTTATCCCTCCCTTCTTTGGAACTACCTGAACGGGGCTAACCCACTAACTGTCCGATATAGGGTAGATAATTCCTGCGTCTAATAGTTTCATAACCTCGCCCTTAACTACTTCTTTCATATTCGGGTTTATACGGCGTTGAGGTTGGATAGAGTTACGCGAATTATCTTCCATTAAAATTTTATGTGTACAGAAAGATGGGCTTATGCCCTTGATATCAAAAAATTGCCAAGCAATAGCTCGGTGATGCTTACGTAGAACTAGAAGAAGTTTATCGTTCTGCGTATCCGTGAGGTATGCTGAAACGATAACAGGTAACTTGGAGTCTTTTTCTAAGAAAGCATACTTAAGGTGTTCGGGAAGTTCTTTAAGTTCTAGGGTAGGGGGTTCTTCATAAGAGGATTTTGAGATTCTTTCTTTTTCAAAAATAATATCTTCATAAACTTTTTTATAAGGAACGTAATAAGGGGTGGGGCTAGCAGCCAAGACAGCTTCTTGTAGAGATTCAGTGGGAAGAAAAGAGGAAGAACAAAAATCCGAAAATTCTTTTTCAAACTCAGAAAGACAATAAGAAGATTCATCACTTCCTTGCAGTGATTCCGTTGTAAGAGAAGAGGAGCAAAAAGTAGAAAATTCTTTTTCAAAGTCGGAGAGGCAGTAGGAAGAATCATCACTCACGGCATCTACGAAAAAACATGAGTCATCGTTCGCTAAGGTGTTCTTCATCGAAGGGGTGATAGAAAATGTGACTTCGTCGTAGCCTACTCGAAGAAAGAGCTTACCATTGCTTACGTCAATGATGGCTCGGGAGGTGGCAAGGAAGGGTCGGCCAAGGATCAGGGGAACCTCGACGTCTTCTTCGATGTCCAGAATGACAAAGTCCACCGGGAAGATGAACTTGTCGACTTTCACTAGAACGTCCTCCACTATTCCTAACGGGTACTTGACGGATCTATTAGCTAGCTGGATACTCATACGCGTGGGGTTAAGGCTACCAATCCCTAACTCTTTGAACAACGAAAAGGGCATCAGGTTTATACTTGTGCCTAAGTCGGCTAACGCGTTTTTAACAAAAAGATCACCGAAGACACACGGGATAGAGAAACTACCCGGGTCACTGATTTTCTTCGGCAAACCATTTGTTAAAACGGCAGAGCACTCGGCGTTTAGCGTGACGTGTGAAAGATTCTCTAACTTCTTCTTGTTTGTGAGGAGGTCTTTAAGATATTTGGCGTATTTCGGCATCTGTGAAATAGCCTCGTGGAAGGGAAGATTAATGTGGATTTGTTTGAAGATTTCTAAGAAGCGGGAGTACTGATCATCTTGACGTTGTCTATTAAGTTCAGAGGGGTATGGAGGAGTTGAATTATTTTTGAAGATGGGTGGTGGAGTGAGATTATTTTCTAAAATAGGGGTGATTACTTCTTCAGCAGAGGGTGGAAGCGGAGCGGAGCTTTGATTTTTAAAAGCAGGAGCGGAGCTTGCCTCGGGCTCTTCACTTACCATACCGGAGACTTGCTTCCCACTCCGAAGAGTTATAGCTTTTGCTTGCTCTCTCGGGTTGGGTTTGGTATTGGAAGGAAGAGACCCTGCGGGTCGCTCAGAAATTATTTTTGCGAGCTGTCCTACTTGATTTTCTAGACTTTTACGCTTCCGGTTAACGTTCTTATAGTGGCGTCATTTGTGGTGATATATTTAGAAAGTAATTCCTCCAAGCTTGGAGGTTTTGGGTAATTTTGAAGAGGTGGTGGTGGTGGTGGTGCAGAAAAATCATTTTGCGGGGGTGGGCGCATCGCATTCGATGGATTACTCCATGAAAAGTTCGGGTGATTTCTTAAAGCGGGGTTATAACTATTCGGAAAATTAAAACCAGGCGGATGAAAATTCGCAGCAGAAAAATTATTAAAAGCAGTTCTAGGCATATTATTAACATAATCTAAATGTTCTGGAGTAGGGGTTGCAGATTCCCATACCTGAGGGGCGGAGGCAGCAGTCATCTCCGTGATTTTTTTGCTTAGGATTTCTACTTGCAGAGCGAGCTGGGAGACGTTGTCCACTTCATAGATACCTGCAGGCTTGTTTGGGCAGGACCTAGGCACATTCCACTGATAAGTGTTCATGGCCATGTCCTCAAAAAGCTCAAGAGCGGCTTCCGGGGTCTTATGATTTAAAGTACCGCCAGAAGCTGCGTCTATCATTTGCTTCGTGCTTTGATTTAGCCCGTTATAAAACGTCTGCACTTGTAACCATACAGGCAGCGCGTGATGTGGGCATCGTCTTAATAATTCTTTAAATCTCTCCCAGGTTTCGTATAGGGTTTCAGAGTCTATTTGTCCGAAGGCAGAGATGTCGTTCCTAAGTTTTGCAGTTTTAGCTGGCGGAAAATACTTCGCCAAAAATTTTTCAGTTAATTCATTCCAAGTGGTTATGCTATTTTTCGGAAGTGTGTTAAGCCACTGCTTAGCTTTAGTTCTTAGAGAGAAGGGGAAGAGTCTCAGCCTGATCGCATCATTTGTGACACCATTTATCTTGAAGGTGTCGCAAATTTCAAGAAAGCTAGCTATATGTGCGTTCGGATCTTCATCTTGAAGTCCGTCAAATTGCACATATTGCTGCACCATTTGAATTATGCTAGGCTTTAGTTCGAAGTTATTATTTGCTATAGTAGGGCGGACTATACTTGATTCTGTTCCCTCGAGGTTCGGTCGTGCATAATAGGACATAGTCCTTTGCATGGCCTCATCTACGTTGGGTTCTTCCATTCTTAAAGTAGCAAATGACTCGGAGTCCTCAACCGGCACTTGGATAGTAGGACCTTGAAATCGCGATCTTCTCCGAAGAGTACGCTCAATTTCGTGGTCCAAGTCCAAAATAACCGATAGACTCCCGCGGGTCATGCACTAAAAGAATAGAAAAGAAGAAGAGGAAGAGAAAAAGGATAAACTAGAAAAAATATTAGAAATTTTTTTTTGAAATAGATTTTTTTTTATATAGATTAACTCCCGAACTTCCCAAGGACTACCCCGTGAAGGGTTCGCAAGGTACTAGACAAGACAGTGGCGCTAAAAGCCCTTTTCTCTTTTCGAGAGAATTAGGTGGCGTAGAAAAATTGTGAGGTTGGTTTCTATTAAGAGCGGTGATAAAATTTTTTGATTTTTTTTTTAAAATTTTAAAGAAAGAGGATGAGAAAGAGAAGGGATAAAATTAATAGGTTCGTGTTTTCAAAATATCAACGGAAGTTGGTTCCCCGGCAACGGCAACAAAAACTTGTTGAGCGCTAGGGTTCGAAGAAAATAAATGCAACCGAACTAGCAACCCAATGAGGCAAGTATACCTATCAAATTGTAGCAAGGGGACACAAGTGTCGTATTGAAATCAGGGAACTGTTGGCTAAGCTTACTCACACGAACGCTATTATCTTATCGACGGAAAAACTAGGGTTTTAGAAAATCTAAGTGCAAGGGAGAAAGTAAAGTTATACTAGAAAGAGAAACACTGCAATTAAGTAAAGCTGTTAAGTAAAGAACTATGCAAGAAATGAAACTACTGCAGTTAATTAAAGAGCACAAGATAGGAGATTACTACTAAAGGAAGAAAATATGAAATGGAAATGCACCCGATCAAGATTCACCTCGGCTAAAGACGATTAAGAAAATGCGATAAAAATCTAAACTTAATAGGATAAGGGTCCTTGACCGTGGAGGTTCCTAAAGCTTGAACACGCTTCTCTCGAAGTCGTGCCCAACTGAGTTTAGGAAGGTCCGACCGACTCTCGTCTAAATCGGAGGCCTAAAACTCGCTTTACGCGGTGAACCCCACTATTGGATTTTACTCCAATCCGGGAGATTTGGACGTCTGCCTCTCTCGAGGGGTGCGTACAACTCCCTTTACTCTTGAATGCTTACTTCATTATTTCGGCCTCTCGGCTAGCCCAAAATGAAAGCAAAGGCGGAGAGTATATATCGAAAATATACCTCCAACCCGTGATTAATCAAAAGTAATTCAAGGCCCTAACCTAAAAAGAAAAGATTGATTAAAACATCATAACATAATCGCTCTAACCTCGGATCATCAAGATCGAGTACAAGGAGGATTAGTTAATCATAATGGAGTGGAGGGGGAGATGAGGAGAAAAGCATAAGAAGAACACAAGCTAAAGGAAGAACAATTTTATTAATGAAAAAGGGCAAGTTACACTAATGAAAATAAAATTACAAGTGCATGAAAATTAAATCCTAATCTAGCCCTACAAGTAGCACTAAGCAAGAGAAAACATTACAAAGAAAAGCTAAGACAAACTACAATTAAGCTACGGTTAAACAAAAATTACAAAGAGAGGGGGAGAGAGAGAGAGAGAGAAAGCATGAAAAAGGATCAAGAAACAAAGGGGCAGCACCTCCCCCACTCAACCAAAGCTTACTGAAATGAAGAGGGGGGGCTCTATTTATAGATTTTTTTCTCGGGTTGGTCACGCCCTCCGACATGCCCTAGGGGACACGCCCTAGGGGGGGCGTGACAGTACTATGTTGACCTCGGGCTCTGGATTCTGGCGGGAGGGATGATTGCTTCGGTACGTCGGTGGTCACGTGATGAGTCCTCTTTATATACCTATTTTCGGACTCATCTAGGCTTATTTTCTTGTCTTTGCACACTGTTTAGCGTCATTTGCACTTCTTTTGGTTCGTTACGGTTTTCCACGTCTTGTGCACTTTATTAGCCTATTTCTGTGTGTGTGTGTATTTCCCTCTTTGCTTGCATATTATTTATGTCTGTGACTGCCATAATCGACATCCCGTCCAGTTTTCCTGCAGGTTCTGGGATCGTGTGGGCGTCCGGCATCGGACTTTCACCATTTTTGGCAAAGGAGTCAATGGTCGTGCGTTTTTACCTACGCACGACCATCGACCTCTTTGGCGCACGATCATCGGTCGTGCGCAGTCTTGACCTCTCCTGTGAAAGTTCTGTCCCGGCATATCACACGATCACCAGCCATACCGCGCACGATCACTGCTCGTGCGCTGCCGGTCGTGCGCAGTCATGATATCTTTTTCCACTTTTCTGCCTCCATATCGCACGATCACTGACCATATCGCGCACGACCATTGGTCGTGCGCCAGTGATCGTGCGCGCTGTTTAATTCTGTCTTCTATAAATAGCGCAGGTTTCGCCCTATTCCGGATCGCTCGACACTTTCCGCCGTATTTCGTCCCCGAAGAGTTTTTCCGCCGTCCTCCTTCATTCTACACCTTAGGGAGGGTCTCCAGGCAAGCTTTCAACGCCAAATCAATGCCGGAGCATCCTCTCGGCCTCCTCCTTCATCCTAAAGCTTCAAGCGGAGTTTTGACCTAGCTTTCTCCATCAAGTTAGGAGGAGCTGGAGCCGCAATCTACCGGGTCATTTCAACGAAGAAGACGGGTCCATTGGGAGTGAGTGACAGCCTCCTCTACCCCGGACGCAGTTGAGGACCGAGCTTGGACTCGGATTGACAACCCGGGATTCCAACTGTGAACCCTCAATAAGACTTCGGATTCGGTCGATTCGCACACCTCTTCCTCTTGTATTTGATAGCTTAGCTTAACCCTTTGTATTGATGAAGTACACTTTATTGTAGTTAATGATCTTGCACTTTTTCATGTCTATGTGATTTGTGTGATTTTGTTATTATTGCTTGAGGTGCGCCATATTCCATCCACCACCATCCACCCTTGCCGCACTAGCAATTGCTAGTGGCGTGCGTTGCGAAGAGGTGCTCACGACCCTCATTCCGCCATTCTAACCACCTCATCCGCTAGCCTACTCGTCCATCCGCCAAGCGATTCGGTGCATAGCGGCCCGTGTAGTTTCCATCCCGCCTGGCGAAGCATCGCATAGCGGCGTTGCATAGGAGTAGCTTGTAGATTTTATTTCCTGTTTCCACAACAATCAAAACCCCCTTTTTGAGCCGACCCGAGGACTTCAATCTCAAGTCCTCCTCGACATTAACTCATCCCTTACTGTGTTCCTCAAGAGACCGACACTCGGGGATTTATTCCCAAACTTTATTACTTGTGCGACCGGTGCGCTTGCCGTATTTTCCACGCATCAAGTTTTTGGCGCCGTTGCCGGGGAACACAGTCATTTGAGTTTTTGGAGAGGGAGATTATAGATTGAAGCCCTTTTCCATCTGTTCATTCTATGTTTTATTTTTCTTTGCTTTAGTTTTTATAATTTGTTGCTTATTTTTCTTTAGTCCTTTTCTAATTTTGATATTTCAGTAGCAGGTATTCCTTTTTATTTATCTACTTGTGTGTAGTTAATTTTTGCTTAGAAAATTCTCGTGGTGAATTCTTTCTTGCTGCACCATGTATTCTTATGCGAATATCCGTTGCCGTTGGTGCGGGGATTATAGGCATAGCAGTGATGAGTGCCCCACTGAAGAATGGGAGCATAATTCTCGTGGTTCAGTGTATGGGGCACCGTTGTCTTATGGTACTTCATACACCGTACTCCAGTCTTATGGTCACTACTCTTCTCCGCATTCACCTTTTTCATATTCCTCCCCGGTCCCTTCTGGACCGAGGGGTAATGGAAAACGGTGTTTGTGTTGTCATAGCACCGACCATGTGATGAAAGATTGCGCAGAATTTCAGCGCCAGATGGAGGCGGATGATGAACCGGATATCCGGATCGTCTCATCCACCTCTCAAATGGCCGCTCCTTCTGATTCTGATGATGTATCCGCAGTACCACCTTGTCTATGGGGGACTGCTATGGATACACCCATCAGACCTTCCACTAGTCAGTGCAACGACATTGCGGCACCTTCTCTCCTTGTGCCTTCTTCCCCTATTTTTGATTCACCCCCGGAGGAACCTGCGCATATTATCTCTGATGATGTTGCTCCTCCGCTTTCTTTGCATGAATTACCTACTCCCATTTCTAGTGAGTTGGTTGATGATGTTGTGCCCTTTGGAAATTGGGAACATGAGGATGCGCCGTGGTGTGACGAGGACATTATTCTCATCAATGGTGAGTACTATGTCTTGGAACACCGTGACGTACCGAGGTGTGATGAGGAAATCCTTGCCGGCGAGGAGGTTTCTACTTCCTTGTTGGATGAGGGGGTCCAAACCACCACCGAGGACCTCGTGGTCTCAGCTTCCCCTCGCCATGACTCACATGACACCGACAGTGATCTATGTTTGGATCCTGCTGAGAGTGATTCCGAGATCACTCTCCCTATTTCCGCTTCTTTTAGTTTTTCTTCTCCTTTATTCCTTGACCCCCCCCTTCTCCTTCTGCGCCTGTGCGGGTTGACTCCCTACAGGTGAGTTGGGTTGACGTTGAGCCTTGCGCTCAGGTTGTCGGCGAGTGCCTCAGCTTGCATGAGGAGTTTCCTACTCCTTTTGCAGTTGAAGCCTCTACCTTCACCTTCGCCCCCAACGAGCTTGTGGTGGACGATACCCTACTAGGCAAGGATTTGTTTTGTGGTGAGATGAGTGAGGACCAGTGCTCCTCCTCATCTTACTTCCTATTTCCTCTACCTGTGCGTCGCAGGTATTATTACTCAGGTAGAGGGGTAACTGTTCTATCGCCGTATCGGTACCCGTTACCGACACGGATATTAGGACAGTTGCCTGTGCACTTTTCTTTTCATAGGCCCATTAGCTAGAACTTTTCTTTTGCTGAATAAGTCGTGCTGGGATGACAATAACCCCAGTGCTTATCTTTCATTTTCTGCATTTTTCTTTTTTTTTATGTCTAGCTTAGTTTAGTATTTCTTTTTGTATATTTTTCTTTTGTTTTTGCGGAGCTCACCCCTGCAGGTATTCATGGAAACTACGCATTGGCGGGGTTGTGATCCTTCGTATGGGGGGCCTGCTGCTACTTTCCACGCATCTTCTGGTATTCTCACTAGCTGAGCATTGGGTAACCTCTTCCCTTAGCTCATTCTGATTTTAATTTCTCTATCATTTGATGTGTTGTTTAGTTTAAGTCTGGGGGAGAGCATGTTTACCTTTTGCACGTGCACATTTCTTTTGCATACTAGAAGCTTTTCGTATTTTATTTTGTTTATGTTCATTGCATCGCACACCACTACACCCACATGAGCGCGTGCTTAGCTGTTACCGTGCCGCGAGTTGAACTTGTATCTTTGTTAGATTTGGAAAATTTCTATGCTAGTTTAGGATTGTGCGACGGAGTAAAATGTTGGCCTTGCTGTGTTTCTAGTCAACTGCTCTCGTTTTGTATAGAAATTTGTGTAGATTTAATTTTTCTGTATGCTTATAGTTCTATATTTTTCTATTTGCGTACATATTTCTTATTCTACTCAAAAGTTGGTGAATCCGGTGTGAATCAAACGGTAGCATAGGAATGTGTGTAGCCGCCACTAGACTCGTATTGCTTGAGTCGGGAGGAAGGATTATCTTTCTCGGTTGCTAAGAACTTGCCCCAAGCTATTCTTGAAGCATTGGTACATGGTTAGTCTAGCGTGAGCATGATGTAGGCCACCTTTTGGCCCGGTTGAGCTTTGTACCCATTCCTAACATCGCCCTTGCTAGCCCCTTTGTGCCTACCCTTCCTATTGATTCAGCTCCACTATATTCGCCAAAGCCTCATAGTTGATCCTAGTCGCACACCCAAGTCGAGCTTAGTGTTTTATATTTTCATGTTGGGTTGTGATGTGGTATTTTTTTTATTCGTGAAAATGTGGAAGCGCGCCCAAGTTTTATTTGCTGAAATTGTATATTGTGAAAAGAAAAAAGTTGACAAAGAAAAATATTTGAAAAAGTGAAAAAAAAAAGAGAAAAGAAAAAGAGAAAGAAAAAGTTTGATTGAAAATCTTTATTTGAGATGATTTGGATTTGGAGTAGGCGGTGTGCACACACCCATTTAGTAAAAGTTAAGTCTGGGGGTGTGGTGCACCCGTGTTTATTTTGTGGGCAGCGGGTACTAGTTTTGTACGTTAGCTCATTTGGGTTAGGTGCATACCCTTCATGTTTATCCTTGTTTTCCTCACCGTAACCCAAGCCCCATTATTACCCGAAGTCCTACGGACTTGTGCTTGAGTTGACTAGTGCCGTGGAGAGAGTGCGAACGGGAAAGCTTATGGTTTCCGACATTGGTGGATTCCTTTGGGGGTAATCTTGAGCCCCGGTCTTCGGCAATGCTCACCTTAGTGGCCTGTCTACTTTCTTCCTGCGTAGGACCGGATGATTCACCGTGATTCCACTTTTGAGTAATAATAAATTTTTGCTACGCATTGTGGAAAATATAAAATATTTTGTATACTTAAGAATTTCCTCTACTTTATTTTTATGCACGCGAGCATGCGACTTCGCATGGTACTCCGTTTTGCAATTTCTTTGTTAGCTAGTTCATTTTCCCCGTCTGCTTAGGTTGTGTTTGCTCGGGACGCGCAAACGGTTAAGTCTGGGGGTGTGATGAGTCCTCTTTATATACCTATTTTCGGACTCGTCTAGGCTTATTTTCTTGTCTTTGCACACTGTTTAGCGTCATTTGCACTTCTTTTGGTTCGCTACGGTTTTCCACGTCTTGTGCACTTTATTAGCCTATTTCCGTGTGTGTGTGTATTTCCCTCTTTGCTTGCATATTATTTATGTCTGTGACTGCCATAATCGACATCCCGTCCAGTTTTCCTGCAGGTTCTGGGATCGTGTGGGCGTCCGGCATCGGACTTTCACCATTTTTGGCAAAGGAGTCAATGGTCGTGCGTTTTTACCTACGCACGACCATCGACCTCTTTGGCGCACGATCATCGGTCGTGCGCAGTCTTGACCTCTCCTGTGAAAGTTCTGTCCCGGCATATCGCACGATCACCAGCCATACCGCGCACGATCACTGCTCGTGCGCTGCCGGTCGTGCGCAGTCATGATATCTTTTTCCACTTTTCTGCCTCCATATCGCACGATCACTGACCATATCGCGCACGACCATTGGTCGTGCGCCAGTGATCGTGCGCGCTGTTTAATTCTGTCTTCTATAAATAGCGCAGGTTTCGCCCTATTCCGGATCGCTCGACACTTTCCGCCGTATTTCGTCCCCGACGAGTTTTTCCGCCGTCCTCCTTCATTCTCCACCTTATGGAGGGTCTCCGGGCAAGCTTTCAATGCCAAATCAATGCCGGAGCATCCTCTCGGCCTCCTCCTTCATCCTAGAGCTTCAAGCGGAGTTTTGACCTAGCTTTCTCCATCAAGTTAGGAGGAGCTGGAGCCGCAATCTACCGGGTCATTTCAACGAAGAAGACGGGTCCATTGGGAGTGAGTGACAGCCTCCTCTACCCCGGACGCAGTTGAGGACAGAGCTTGGACTCGGATTGACAACCTGGGATTCCAACCGTGAACCCTCAATAAGACTTCGGATTCGGTCGATTCGCACACCTCTTCCTCTTGTATTTGATAGCTTAGCTTAACCCTTTGTATTGATGAAGTACACTTTATTGTAGTTAATGATCTTGCACTTTTTCATGTCTATGTGATTTGTGTGATTTTGTTATTATTGCTTGAGGTGCGCCATATTCCATCCACCACCATCCACCCTTGCCGCACTAGCAATTGCTAGTGGCGTGCGTTGCGAAGAGGTGCTCAAGACCCTCATTCCGCCATTCTAACCACCTCATCCGCTAGCCTACTCGTCCATCCGCTAAGCGATTCGGTGCATAGCGGCCCGTGTAGTTTCCATCCCGCCTGGCGAAGCATCGCATAGCGGCGTTGCATAGGAGTAGCTTGTAGATTTTATTTCCTGTTTCCGCAACAATCAAAACCCCCTTTTTGAGCCGACCCGAGGACTTCAATCTCAAGTCCTCCTCGACATTAACTCATCCCTTACTGTGTTCCTCAAGAGACCGACACTCGGGGATTTATTCCCAAACTTTATTACTTGTGCGACCGGTGCGCTTGCCGTATTTTCCACGCATCATCACGCCCTAGGTCACGCCCGTGACAGGGGGGCATGACAGGCACATCATGTCCAAATCATTGGTCGGAAATCCGTCAGTCACCGAAAAAGGAGGGTGTCACGCCCATGTCACGGGCGTGACATGGGGCATGACAGTACTGTTTGCGTGCTGAGGCGGAACGGCATTTAATGCGGCGGCAGGCTTTGCGGCAGAGGGCGACACGCCCCTGGTCACGCCTGGTGACACGCCTAGGGAGGGCGTGTCAGGGGGCGTGACAGCGGTTTTTGACCGTTTTCTGTCCCTTCCAGCAGGTGTCCTCGGGATCGGGTGACACGCCCTAGGTCACGCCCAGGGAGGGCGTGACAGGGGGGCGTGATAGGTCATTTTGGCAATTTTTCTGGAAACCTGCAAAAAGACAGGAAAAAGTTAGTGGCAATAAAATTTACATAAAAAGGATAAAAATAAACTAATAATAGACATAATTTGTACAATATAAAATATAAAATACGATAATAGTTTAGGCTACAAAACGTATTATCAACCTACCCAAAACTGCCAAATTAATCCCAGATTGCGCCGTTTCCAACTGTTTTGCTGAACCAGTCAGACACGCCCTAGGTCACGGGCGTGACCACTTCAAAAACAGCAGAATTACTTCCCGCCGTACCCATTCCCGTCGTTTCCTGTAACAGACTAGACACGCCCTAGGTCACGGGCGTGACCTAGGGGCGTGACCCGCAAAACAGCGATTTTTGGCGGTTTTTCTCCAATGTTCCCGGGCTTTCAAGACTGCAGTTTTCGAGCCTGACACGCCCTAGGTCATGGGCGTGACTAATGGGCGTGACTCCCAAGCAGAAAAATCTATAAATTCCAGATGTGTCTAGAAGATCAGGAGGAAGATTAGGAGCATGTTTTAGAAGTATTTTGTAGCTTAGTTTATTGTTTTTCAGCATTATCTTTTATGTAATTTCAAATTCAAAGTTTAGATTTCAATTCAAGAATTTCCTTTTTGCAAACATGTTCTTCTTTCCCTTCTTTTTATGTATTTCTTTTATCATGTCAAGTAGCTAATTTACATTAGCACTTGATCATGATGAACTTTGAAAGTGAATAAACTCATTTTGTCAAACTCTTTATTTATCACTATCGATTTATCTTTGAATTATTTTGTATCGAATTCATATTTCGCGAATATGTTTTCAATCCTAGATCCGTATCTTAAATGACCGAGAGGTTACAGATACGAGTAGATCGCTCAAAGATAGAAGAAGCCGTATGTACTCCTCGAGAGAGGATGACATGGATCTTCCGGAATGGAGTCAAATCCAATAGCGGGGTTCACCGTGTAAAGCAAGCTTAGGGGTTTCGACTAGCCGAGAGGTCTTAATCGATCAACCTAGGTTTAGTCAGAAGCATGAGCTCGAGAGAGACGCTTTTGTACGTTAGGAACCTCCACGGTCGAGATGACTAAATTAGAGTTTGTGTTTTATAAAAGGTTAATTCAAAGTGAGTCTAGATCAAGTGCTCGTTGTTAGTTTATTTTCTTCCTTCTTTAGTATAATTTACCCATTTTATATTTAGATAAAATAATATTAATTTGCATGAGTCGGAGTACTCAACAGGCCCGAGTCTAATACGACATTTCCTATACTATATTTCGATAGGTACACTTGCCTATTTGAGATTTTATTTTGGATAATATTTTAAAACTATAGAAAATCTTCATCACTACACAATTCTGCTTCTTGCTGTTCCATGAGATAAGCCTTCTTCCGAGGAATTGACACGTCCCGGAAGTGCTTTTCCTATCATCCCTACTCCCTGCAAAATCAGCATCTGAAAAACCTATTAGCTCGACATCATTATTTCTCGGGTACCACAAGCCAAGATTAGGGGTACCTTTAAGGTATCTAAGAATTCGCTTTGCAGCGACATAATGAGATTCCTTAGTGTTCACCTGATATCTGGCACAAACACATGTGGAGAATATGATATCCGGTCTACTTGCAGTAAGGTAGAGCAGGGATCCAATGATGCTCCTGTATTTGGTTTCATCAAAAGGTTTCCCTTTCTCATCCTTATCCAGAGACATGGTGGATCCCATTGGAGTCCTCATAGATGTTGCATTCTCCATTCCGAATTTCTTGAGGAGTTCATTGGTGAACTTCGTCTGCGAAATGAAAATTCCTTCCTCAGACTGTTTCACTTGAAGTCCCAAGAAATACTTTAGCTCTCCCATACTGCTCATTTCAAACTTTCATTGCATAAGTTTAGAAAACTTTTTGCAAAGATTGTTGTCTGTTGAGCCGAATATAATGTCATCGACATAGATTTGCACCAGCAAGATCTTGCCTTTGACTTCCCTGAGAAACAATGTCTTGTCTATTTTTCCTCTAGAGAACTTGTTCTCAAGAAGAAAGCTAGACAAGGTCTCATACCAAGCTCGAGGAGCTTGTTTTAAGCCATATAGAGCTTTATTAAGAAAGTATACATGATTAGGATAATTAGGATTGACAAAACCTGGAGGTTGAGCGACGTATACTTCCTCTTTCAAGTCTCCATTCAAGAATGCCGATTTCACGTCCATCTGATAGTCTGTGAATCCTTTGTGAGAGGCATAGGCTAGGAAAAGATGGATTGCCTCAAGCCATGCAACTGGCGCAAACGTCTGGTCGAAGTCAATCCCCTCCTCCTATCTGTATCCTTGAGCCACTAGTCTGGCCTTGTTCTTGATGATGACCCCGTGTTCATCCAGCTTGTTTCTGGTGCCAATCACGTTTTGCGTCTTAGGTTTGGGAACCAGCGTCCAGACTTTGCATCTTTCGAATTGATGCAGCTCATCTTGCATGGCCAATATCCATAACGCATCTTTGTTCGCTTCGTCGAACTTTTTTGGCTCAACCGGCGACAGGAAGCTAAAATGCATAATCTCGTTAAGAGTACCTCGGCGAGTTCTGACACCGTCTCGGGGATCTCCAATGATTTGATTTGTGGGATGATCCCTTACGTGTTGGAGCTCTAGAAGTCTTGCATCAGGAGCTCTAGCAATTTTTGGGGCTCCTTCCTCTTCAGGGAGGACTGCTCCATCCTGATCATCATCCTCTCCGATCAGCGTTGAGGTGGAGACCTTGACATATTTTGGAGTTTCAACTTTCTCGGGCTCATCCAGGTATAGCTTTTCGAGTCTGGCACCTGCATCTTCAAGAAGACCACTAGAAGACTTGCAATTAAGCAAACTTCCTTCATCAAATACAACGTTTATTGATTCCTCTACCACTAGGGTTTTCTTGTTGAAAACTCTATAAGCCCGGTTATGGATACTATAGCCCATGAATATGCCTTCGAAGCATTTTTCACCAAACTTAGTAAGCGGGTACTTCCCATTATTCAGTACATAACATCTGCAACAAAAGATCCTCAAATAGGACATGGTTGGTTTCCTGCCTTTCAGTAGCTCGTAGGGCGTCTTACGATGACTTTTGTTGATCAACGCCCTGTTTTGAACATGACAAGCCGTATTGACAGCCTCGGCCCAGAAGTATTCTGGGAGTGAAGCGTCATTCAACATTGTCGTGCAGGCTTCAATGAGTGTTCTATTTCTCCTCTCCGTAACTCCGTTTTGTTGAGGAGTGCGCGGGGAGGAAAACTCATGAAAGATACCAAGTTCTTCACAGAACTCTGTCATAGCACCAGACTCGAACTCTGTTCCATGGTCACTTCTGATTTTGACCACTGAGCAGTTAAGTTCGTTCTGAATCTGCTTGACAAAGCTGGTGAAGATGTCAAATGTATCAGACTTGCGTTTTAAAAAGAACACCCAAGTAAACCGAGAGTGATCATCTACAATCACTAGCATATAAGACTTCCCTCCTAAGCAATGAACTTGCATTGGACCAAACAAGTCCATGTGCAGAAGATAAAGACATCTGGAGGAGTCTTTGTCTGAGATGCCCTTAAAGGTAGCCCGAGTCTGTTTGCCCATCTGGCATGCAGGACAGGGACTATCTTTGATGCACTTAATAATGGGAGCATCCCTTACTAAATCTTTGGAAAACAGCATATTAATTGTCTTGTAATTAATATGTGCCAATCTCTTGTGTCATTGTTCACAAAGAGATGCACTGCCTTTTGCTACTAGGCATACGGGGGTAGAAGAATCTAGACTGAGAAAATCGAAACAGAAAATATTTCTGCTCCTAATGCCGGTTAATACCGTCTCCGAAGAGGCACATGATATTATCAGGCATTTATCCTTGCAGAACTTAACGTCATACCCTTTATCACATAACTGGCTTACACTGATCAGGTTATGATTTAACCCTTCAACATAAGCTACGTCAGTGATAGAGAGTATACCGTTGGAAATCATATCGTAACCTCTGGTGACTCCCCGATCAGATCCCCCAAAGATGACTTTGGGTCCATTCTCGACTGGAGAGTACTCCCGCAGTAGGCTTCTTGTCCCAGTCATATGACGGGAACATCCACTGTCCAAATACCATATGGGAGTTTTGGAGGCCTTTGGACATTCCTGCAAAACAGAATTAATTTGCCTTAGGAACCCAATCAAACTTTGGTCCTAGATTCCTCGTTAGCATACTCCCCCTCAGGTGGTTAGCCCTACGAGTGGTCGGCCTCGCATTGCCAACATAAGGAGTCTCGGTATTCCTCGGATTAAACAAGCAATCCATGGCAAAGTGACCAACTTTGTCATAGCACCAGCAGTCAAAGCTGTTATACTTTCTCTTAGGCGCCTGCTTCACCCTTAGAACGTAGGGTTCAACCGTGGCCTTGGACCTGGAGGTGGAGGCATCATGATGACCACAGTCGCATGATTTCTTCACCTCTTGGTTTCTCAGTGTAACAGGCTTGGCCTTAGGTGTCTGCTTCTGATTATGGCCGCTAGAAAAGTGACCATAATTTTCCACACGGATTTCCTCATAAGGTGCCTTGAAGACACTCTCACTGAAGTTGCGGGGGAAGTTCCAACCAACATATCGGCTCTTTGGCTTTGCAACCGAGGGCCTGAAGTGATGGCCATATGTTGACTCAAAGTCATGTTGGTTATAGGGAATGCTGGGCTTTCTGAACGCAATAGGACTGAGTGGGGCCTTTCCCTTTTCAACAGCAGAGGCTTTCTTAGCAGCCTTATTCTTCCTCTGGTTCCTATTTCTCCTTGATGAGGAACCAGGTACCCCTACGTGCCCCAAACCAGCTCCTTTGGCCTGAGCAATGAAGGTATCAACCAGTGGAAGAACTGTATTTGGCATAGAGAAGCTCTTAACGATCTTCTTTTCTGTCGCAAGTTGTTCTTCCAACTTGTCAATTTCCTCTTGCTTAAGATCGGGGAGCTTAAGAGACTCTGAATGCTTAGAAGTTAGGTCCAAGTGCTCCTATCGGAGGGAGATCAAACTGGTGATCTCTTCCCTCAGGGATACACTCTCACCTTTAAGGAATTTAACTTCCTTTTTCTCAGCCTTCAGTCTCTTTCGACACTCCTCGAAAGTATTGAGCAGAAGCTCATACTTATCGAGGAGCTCAGCTTCACGGGTCGAAGGGCTATCCTCAGGGTCATCATCCTGAGACTCAGGATCAGAGTCAGAGTCGAGGAGAGGGGTGTGAGCTTTTACCTTCCCAGTAAATGGGGGGCATTCTCCTTCTGAGTCAGAGCGACCCATTAGCCCAAAGTAGGCTTCCTCGTCATCGCTGGTGTTTGACGTGTCAGATTCACTCAGCGTCTTTGTCTTATTCGCGATGTAACTCCTCTTTATCTTCTTGTCTTTTGAGGACCTATGCTCCTCTCCCTTTCCCTTCTCCCTCTTGCCTTGTTGGCAATCAGCCACGACGTGTCTTGGCTTGTTGCAATCAAAACAAATAATCTCAGATGAGCGGTGTTTGTTCGGTTTGGAAGCATACCTGTCAGAAGAATAGTTCTTCTGCTGATGCCTAGAGGAGGAGCCGTCTCTCTTTCTCTGATTTCTCAGCTTGAGGAACTTCTTGAATTCCCGGGTGATAAGTGATGGCCGCGGAACAGAGACCTACTGTGGTTGGTTCGAAATGGTCAGATTCCGCGGGCCGGTTAGAAGATCGAGTTTTCTAATGAGAGGAGGCAAGTGCACCTATCGCAAGTAGTACTCGGTATTCGGGAAAATACCGAGGTCGTATTATTCTCGGGGACGCGTTGATTATATCTACTCTTCCAGGAACACTATTATCTTACTATCAGTAAGGTGGGATTTTTTTAGTTTAATTAAAACGGAAAGAAAGAGAGCAGAATTTTGCTAAGTTAGTTCGATGACGGGTTAACGCTCGGCATCGAATCGGATTAAGACCAAAATAATTCTCAAAAATTATTAAACTTTGTTTTTAATTTAATAAAAGGCACTTGTCCATGGGGGTTCCAAAAATATGAGCGCACTTATCTCTAGGAATATTGCTCACCTAAACATTAAGACTATTCGACCGATCGTTAGACCGATGAAGGATTCCTCTTAATGCCCGTTTTACGCTAAGAACCCCGCTATTGGGTGGGGAACCCAATCCGGCAAAACTACGCTTCTCCTCTTTCGAGGGGGCATATGCAGTTCTCTCTACCCAAGGGGGATCGGTCCATACGTGCGGCCTCTCAGCGTTGCGTATGGATAACGGAAATAGAGCCCACAAATCGATTATGTGGTCCTATGCGTCGTTAATCCGGGGCAAACCATAAGTCCTTAAATTAAAATAAAAATAAAGTTCTTTAATTATTTCAAATCATTCTATTTGTCCCAATGCTCTTCGATGCCGAAGGCTAATAGAGATTAGCCACTCATCGGTATGGGGACGGCTTTATGTTTTTAGGTGAAACGTGAGTGTTAAATTAAGCACTGAACGATTATAATAGAAAACTCAAAAAATAGGACAATTAGATAAATTGAAGGCTAATTGATGCAGGCACTCACGCACACTTCAAAACCATAAAGAAAATTAAATAAAGCAAGCCCTACTCAAATGAGTAGGCGGAAATAAATGCACACACGCACACACTCTTCTTAATTGAAGAAAGCGATAAATAAAGCGTCAAAATTATCTCCTACACGCACGCACTCTACATAATTGAGAAAGCGATAAAATTGCAAGTCCCGGCTCAATTGAGTGGGCGGGGGTAAATTTATCTCATACACGCACACACTCTACTTGAAAGTAAAACACACACACGCACTCTACAGAAAAGTAAACACACGCACACACACAAAGTTTTCCTACTCAAGTGAGTAGGAAGAAAATGAAAGTAGTAAAAAGACAAGTCCCACTCAAACGAGTGGGCGGGAAATGAAAGCAGAGCGCCATTTAACTCTTAACGAGTAGGCAGAAATAAATGCATACGCACACATGCACTCTACAGGAGTTGAAATAAAGCAGTAAAACCTAACTCATACACGCACACACACTTGCAAAAATAAGAAAAACAAAGTTGCTGAAAGATTAAAACGACTGCATTTCTACCGCTAGAATGCGGTAGAAATGCATAAAAAGTGAAAATAAAAATTAACCGGAGCGAAAAGTTTTGCAAATAAACGCAAAATGAAAGTACTCGAAAAATTAATACAACTGCATTTCTACCGCTAGAATGCGGTAGAAATGCATAAAAAGATGAAATAAAAATTAAAGGGACTAAAAGTTTTACGAATAAAAAGCTAAAATAAAGTGAGCGAAAAATTATAACGACTACAATTTTATTCATAAGTTTTTATAAAACCTCCAAAAAAGTGAGAATAAAACTAAAAAGGAACGAGAAGGTTTACATTCCTAAGAGCCTAAGTTAAAGAAAATAAAAACGAACACTTTTAGGGGAGTTTTTATAAAACCTATATGAATGAAAATGATAAAGAAGAAAAAGCTAAAGCTAAAAAGTGCAGAAAATGAAAACTAAACGGACGGCACAACGGCTAGAAATGCCGATAAATCCTAAATCTAACTAAGTTATCAAGGCTATAAAAATGAAAACATAAAAGAAACACAAAATATGAACGAAAAATTGCTTAAGTAGGCACATTCAAATGGATTTTTCATACTAATGAAGAGAGAAAAATTCAAATTTTATTAAAGCAAAAACCCTAAAACAAACTAAGAGAGAGAGAGGGGGGGGGCAGAAATTCTCCTTACATAAGTATGGAATCCAAATGGGCAGCACCTCCCCTAAGCAAAGTGGTCAAAAAAGTGGACAAAATAAGCTTCCTGGAAGCTCTTATTTATAGGCAAATTTTCGGGTTGGTCACGCCCGTGACTAGGGCGTGACTGGGGGGCGTGTCGACACTATTCATGAGCTGATCGGGTGACTTGACTGGAAAGTTGACTTCGGCTAAAAACGTGGCGGTCACGCCCTAGGTCACGGGCGTGACTAGGGCGTGTCGGGGAGGTCGATATGGGCGCGGTCCAGCCGCAAAGTCGCGCGCGTCACGTCGGGCCAGGTGGCTAAGTCACGCCCGTGTCACACCTTGACACGGGCGTGTCTTGGGGCGTGTCGAGCTTGGTTTGATCATCGCCGATCGTCGAGCTGGAAACTTGTGGTCTGCGATCGTCGAGGGCGTGACACGGGTGTGTCGGTCATGTGACACGGGCGTGTCAGTCAACATTTTGACTTTTTCTGGAATTTTTCTGGAATTTTTCTGGAATAAAAATAAAGCTAAGTTAGAAATAATATTTACAAAAATAAGCAATTTATTGAATAAAACAAATAAAAAAGACAAAAAATAAACAAAATTGACTTAAATAAAATACGAAAATATAGGCATATTTACAACTCATCAAACACCCCCATACTAAATCTTTTGCTATTCCAGAGCAAAAGTTTGAGGTGAACTTATAAGGAATAATAAAAAACCCTAAGTTCTGCTACCGCTAAATTAATTATAAGAGAGATCAAATAAAAATATACGGGGTATAAGAGTTAAGTCATAAAATTATTTAGATGATTTAAATAGGGCAAAAGTTTTGGCCAAAAGACTTCTTGATGTAATCAAATAGAAAGCAATAATTGTATTGGTTAGATTTAACAGAGAATAGTTTGGAGTTATACGAACTTTAGCTTATAGGAGTGTTATCGGAAATAATGCAATTTACGAATTATGCTCTCAAAAAGATTTTTGAATTAATTCTAGAGTCATGAAATTGGCTAAGGGGGGTTGATGTTGGTTTATGAAGATGCTTGGATTTTGAGGCGAGGTTATTATTTTTTTCTCGAACCACCATTTTTTTTTGATTTGGATGTTAAAGGAAAACGAAATCTTATTTTCCTTAACTTAAAAATTTTTTCTTCTTCATAAAAATAACCCAATGTATATGTGTTGGAGTAATGAATTTTATCCTCTTACTCCGTAACGTATAATCTTTTAAATTATTGGGTGCCTATGTTTACGGAATGAAATCTTATTCCCATTGACATAAGATCTTTTTCTTTTTGGGGAAATATTTTTATCATACCAAGTAGGTTATGATAAGTAAGGGGAGAAAAGAGAACTAGATTTTTAATTGAAAAATAATTGAGAGCAACCTTTATAAATTGTACATTCCAATTTTTCAGAAAGCTAAAAGCAAGCATAATTGAATTCTATAGTCGTTATTTTCTAACATGATACACATGCTCCTATCTATGAAAAATTAGAAGTAGTGCCTAAAGCGAGTCCCCTATTTTTAACAAAGTATAATAAATTCTTTAAAACTTAACCCCGGCTATTTAGATTTTTCAATCTATAATTAACAAACGAATAGTGAACAAAGAATTGATCAAATTCGCATATAAATAAACTCAAAACGAAAGCTTTGGATAGCAAGAAACTTAAGAATGAAATGTTTGATTTATTTGTTTCATAACTTACATAAAATTTTTTGTTATTTTTTTTTGAAGTTATGCTCTTTTTTTGTATTTTTGTATTTATATCTTTAATATATACATACTAAAAAGAAAGAAAAAAATGCGAAAATAAAAAATTTGTTTGGATTTTTAAGTTTTGTGAATTTTTTTTTGTTTATGTTTTGTGAATTTTTTTGTATTTTTAATGTTTTGTGAATTTTTTTGTATTTTTAATGTTTTGTGAATTTTTTTGTATTTTTAATGTTTTGTGAATTTTTTTGTATTTTTAATGAAATTTTCATTCTATTTACAAAAATTTGGGAAAAAGAAAAATTTTTTACAAGGATGAGAGGGAAAAAGGGAGAGGGGAAAGAGAAAGAATATTTACAAAAAGTACTTATAAAAATTATTTACAAAAATATTTACAAGAATATTTACAAAAATATAAACTAGGTAGCCGCGAGATGACTCGTTATGTGGATGGCTCGATGAGCCGGATCTCGCGGACCAAGTTAAAAATAAGTCAAAGTTTCAAAAATGAAACTTCAAAAAAATTTTAATTAAGATTTTTTGATTTTTTTTGTGTTATATATATATTTTTTGAAGTTTTGTTTTTTTAAATTTTTTTTTAAGGGAAAAAAAAGTACGAAAATACGAAAACACCCCCATACTTAGATCCAACATTGTCCGCAATGTTGTATGCTAAGTATGAGGAACAAGACAGCAGGTATATGTACAAAAAAGGAAAAAGAGGGGGGCAGAAGACGTCCCTGATCCGCGCGCGGGGAAGCCCATTAGAAACCCTGCATTTATTAGAAAAATAGAAAACAAAATAAATAAAGACGTAAAAAAGATAGACGTGGGGTGCCTCCCAGGAGCGCTTTATTTATAGTCGCGTAGCTTGACTATAGTGGCGGGTTTATAAATCGAGGAGGGATATGGTTTCGCTATACTCGATCACAGGGTCGCCCGGTATGTAAGTCTTTAATCGATGACCGTTTACTTTAAACGAGCCTTTTTCCGGGTGGGAGACGAGTACGGTCCCATATGGAAAAACTTCTTCAACTAAGAAGGGACCGGACCAACGGGATTTGAGTTTGCCAGGAAAAAGTTTAAGACGAGAATTATAAAGAAGGACTAGATCGTCCGGAGAAAAAAATTTTGGGGTTTTAATTTTTCGATCGTGATAAAACTTAGAACGCTCCTTATAGAACTTATTACTCTCGTAAGCGTTCGCACGCCATTCATCGAGCTCGTTTAGTTGTAGTTTCTATTCTGAGCGGCTAAGTTAGAGTCGAGGTTTAAGAGTTTTAATGCCCAAAGTGCGCGGTGCTCCATTTCTACGGGTAAATGGCACGCTTTGCCATAGACTAATCGAAACGGGGTACAACCGTTAGCGGTTTTGTACGCCGTACGATATGCCCATAACGCGTCGTCGAGCTTAGCGGACCAATCTTTCCTATTAAGTGAAACGGTTTTTTCTAATATGCGTTTTATCTCTCGATTTACTACCTCAACTTGGCCACTTGTTTGTGAGTGGTAGGGGGTGGCAAGCTTGTGCGTGACTCCGTATTTTGCTAACGTCTTAGCCATTAGAGCGTTACAGAAATGCATTCCCCTATCACTAACAATATCGTGAGGCGTGCCGAAGCGAGAAAATAATTTTTTTAGAAATGTAACGACGACTCGCGCATCGTTGGTGTGGAGAGCTTGCGCTTCCGCCCACCGTGATACGTAGCCGACCGCCACTAGAATATACAGATTTTTATAAGGAGGTAGGGGCCAACAAAATCTATGACCCATAAATCGAAGACCTCGCATTCTAAAAACATATTTTGGGGCATCTCGTCGCGACGTGAGATGTTACCCGACCGCTGACAGCTATCGCATGCGCGCACAAAATTGTGCGCGTCTTTGAAGAGAGTGGGCCAAAAGTAGCCCGCCTCTAGCACCTTCCTAGCAGTCCGATTGGCTTGATAGTGCCCCCCGGCTGGACCCTCGTGGCAGTGCCTCAATATTTGTGTGCACTCCACTCCCGCGACGCATCTTTGAACCGCTAGGTCCGCGCAGATACGGAAAAGAAAGGGGTCATCCCAAAAGAAATTTTTCAAGTCGGAAAAGAATTTCTTCTTTTGATGACTTGAAAAATCTTTTGGAAGTACCCGCGCGACTAAGTAGTTCGCAAAATCTGCGAACCAAGGCGAAGATGATGAATACGAACGAATGGCGAGAAGGCGTTCCTCGGGGAATCTGTCATTTATTTCAGATTCGACGAGCGCTTCCGCACCCGGATTTTCTAAACGGGAGAGGTGGTCTGCCGCTAGATTCTCCGCACCCTTCTTATCTCGGATCTCCAAGTCAAACTCTTGTAGGAGGAGAATCCATCGAAGGAGGCGGGGCTTCGCGTCGATTTTGGCTAGTAAATACTTAAGGGCGGAGTGATCGGTGAAAACGATAACTTTAGATAGCGTAAGGTACGAGCGAAACTTATCGAAAGCGAAAACGACGGCTAAGAGTTCCTTTTCCGTCGTTGTGTAATTCACTTGTGCGGAAGTGAGCGTCTTGCTAGCGTAATAAATAGGATGAAAATGTTTTTCTACGCGTTGGCCAAGAACGGCGCCTAAGGCAATATCACTAGCGTCGCACATGATTTCGAACGGAAGGGACCAATTAGGGGCCGCAAGAATCGGAGAATTGATAAGTTTTTGTTTTATAAAATTAAAAGCAGACTCGCAATCGCTACTAAAGACAAAAGGTGTTTCCTTTTTCCAAGAGGTGAGTAAGCGGCTTTGTTATTTTTGAAAACTCTTGAATGAAGCGCCTATAAAAGCCTGCGTGGCCTAAGAAACTCCTAATGGATTTTATGTTTGTCGGCTGAGGAAGTTTTTCTATGATTTCTACTTTAGCCTTATCGACCTCTATCCCCTTAATCGAAATCTTATGGCCGAGGACCAAACCTCCTCGAACCATAAAGTTACACTTTTCCCAATTTAAAACAAGATTCGTGACCTCGCATCGCTAGAGGACACGATCAAGATTACGAAGACAACCCGGGAATGAGCATCCGAATACAGAAAAGTCATCCATAAATATTTCCATAATATCTTCTACAAGCTCACCAAAAATTGCTAGCATACATCTTTGGAATGTAGCCGGCGCATTGCAGAGGCCAAATGGCATTCTTCGATAGGCGAAGGTGCCAAAGGGGCAAGTAAAAGTTGTTTTCTCTTGGTCTTCGGGTGAAATGGGGATTTGGAAAAACCCCGATAAACCGTCGAGAAAACAATAAAAAGGATGACCGGAAAGACGCTCAAGAATTTGGTAAAGGAACGGTAGTGGAAAATGGTCTTTGCGGGTGGCATCATTAAGTTTGCAATAATCGATGACCACACGCCAACCCGTAACAGTACGAGTTGGGACAAGCTCGTTGTGCTCATTCGCCACGACGGTTAGACCGCCCTTCTTGGGCACGACATGAATGGGACTAACCTATGCACTATCAGAAATGGGATAAATAATCCCCGCATCTAATAATTTAATTATCTCAGCTTTCACAACGTCTTTCATGTTTGGGTTAAGACGTCGCTGCAGCTGAATGGTTTTGCAGCAATTATCGTTTAAGAAAATTTTGTGAGTGCAGAAAGAAGGGTTAATCCCCTTTAGGTCAGAAATTTGTCACGCAATTGCGTGGCGATGTTTAAGCAGAACCTCCAATAAATCGGAGGTCTCCGAATCGCTTAAATACGAATAAATGATTACCGGGAGTGTATCATTTTCCCCCAAAAAGGCGTATTTGAGGGATTCGGGTAATGGTTTGAGATCTAGGGTGGGCGGTTCTTCTAGTGAGGTTTTAGTGCTAATGTCTTTTGAACCAATTGGTTCAAAAGGCATGTTCGTAGATGCGTCCTCGTCGCAATAAAAATTTTCGAGCGAAAAAATATTTTCGTTTAAAAATTCGGACTCGAAAACCGGAGAAGAACAATCTCCATAAAAAGAATCTAAGGAATAGCAGAAATCGTCGCTCGGCGACGAGTCTTCCATAGAGTAGTTAATAGAAAAAGTAACTTGGTCGTCTCCTACCCGAAGGAGAAGCTGACCATTACTTACATCAATTAACGCACGTGAGGTCACGAGGAAAGGGCGACCAAGTATTATTGGTACGTTGGCGTCTTCCTCGATGTCCAAGATGACGAAGTCCACCGGGAAGGTGAACTTGTCTACTCGGACAAGGACATCCTCAACAACCCCGATGGGGAACCTAACCGAGCGATACGCTAGTTGGATGCGCATATTGGTAGGAGCAGGAGTACCCAAACCTAAACGCAGGAAGAGCGAGAACGGCATCAAATTAATGCTCGCGCCTAAGTCTGCCAAGGCGTATTTTACTAATACATCGCCAAAAAGGCACGGGATGGAAAACCGTCCCGGGTCGTTTTGTTTTGAGGGCAATTTACTAGTAAGAGCCGCCGAGCAGACAGCGTTGAGAGATATATGCGAAATATCCTCGAGTTTGCGTTTATTAGAAAGTAGTTCTTTTAAAAATTTCGCATATTTAGGCATTTGCAAGATAGCCTCGCAAAAAGGAACATTAATATGAATTTGTTTAAGTAATAAAATAAATTTTTCATATTGCGCGTTTACTCGCTCGTTATCTAACTTATGCGGGTAGGGCAACGCCTTGTTTAAAATAGGTTTGTCGTTAAAAATCGGTAAGGGTTGCGTAATCGAAGAAGAGGGAAGAGTGGTCGGAGGTGAAATATGTACCTGAGGATCGGTCCGTTTTGGATCGACCACCTCCTTACCGCTACGGAGGGTTATAGCGTTGACGGTTTCCCTTGGATTGGGCTCCGTGTTCCCTGGCAGTGCCCCCAGGGCGCGTTTCGACATAAGTCGCGCCAGCTGTCCAACCTGGAGTTCTAAATTTTTTAGCGATCCGGTGATGCTCCGGATATTGGACTCGTTGGACGCGACATAACGATTAAAATTTTCCTCCACCGGGGATGGCTTCATAGGAGGGGGAGGAGGAAACGTTGGCGTAAAAGGAGGGGGAGGGGGACGCTGCGCGTTGTTCGGGTTGCTCCAGGAGAAATTTGGATGGTTCCTCCAACCCGAATTATAGTGGCTACTATAAGGGTTGTTTTGAAATGAGGGACGCACCGGATTTCCCATGTAGTCCACGAATTCGTCGACTACGTAGACGTTAGAGGGGGGGAGAAAACAAGGCGGAGTGGAGGAGGTAACAGACATCTCCGCCACCTGCTTAGTTAGCCTTTCCACTTGGAGGGCTAGCTGAGCAGTGGCATCCACTTCAAAAATGCCCGCCTGCTTAGGGCGTGCCCGCAGGACATTCCACTGGTAGGCGTTCACCGCCATTTCCTCGACAAGGGCCTGGGCGGCCTCGGGGGTCTTATTGTTCAGAGTGCCCCCGGCAGCCGCGTCAATCATTTGACGTGTCTGACTATTCAGTCCATTATAAAAAATTTGTACCTACAACCACGTTGGCAGAGCGTGGTGCGGGCACCGGCGGAGAAACTCCTTAAAGCATTTCCAAGTCTCGTAAAGAGACTCGGAGTCGTTTTGGACGAACGAAGATATGTCCGCCCGCAGTCTTGCAGTTTTCGCGGGCGGAAAATACTTCGTAAGGAATTTCTCTGCCAACTCCGCCCAGGACGTGATGGATCCCCGCGGGAGGGAGAGTAACCACGCCTTAGCCTTGGACTTAAGAGAGAAGGGAAAAAGGCGCAAACGAATGGCGTCATCAGTGACGCCATTAATTTTAAAAGTATCGCAAATCTCAAGAAAATTAGACAAGTGGTTATTGGGGTCCTCATCCGGCAGTCCGTCGAACTGCACGGCATTTTGGATCATTTGAACCACACTTGACTTAATTTCAAAATTATTGTTGGCCACAGCGGGCCGAACAATACTCGACCCCGTATCATCCAAGTTGGGCCGAGCGTAGTAAGACATAGTACGCTCTGCCGGTTGGGCATTATTCGGGTCGGCCATAGAAGAAGAAGAGGGTTCTCTGATAGATTCTGCGGGGTCTAAAAAGGGAATTCGATGGAGAGATCGGATACGCGCAAGAGAGCGGTCGATCTCGGGGTCGAATTCAAGATTTTCAGAACTCGAAGGTTGTCCACGGGTCATACACCCAAAAAAAACGAAAGGGGGAAGGATTTTTTTTTGTATAAATTTTTTATTTGAAAATAAAGTAAAATTAATAGAGTCCCGAATTCAATATAACAACCGTGCTCCCCGGCAACGGCGCCAAAAACTTGATGGTCGCGGAACAGAGACCTACTGTGGTTGGTTCGAAATGGTCAGATTCCGCGGGCCGGTTAGAAGATCGAGTTTTCTAATGAGAGGAGGCAAGTGCACCTATCGCAAGTAGTACTCGATATTCGGGAAAATACCGAGGTCGTATTATTCTCGGGGACGCGTTGATTATATCTACTCTTCCAGGAACACTATTATCTTACTATCAGTAAGGTGGGATTTTTTAGTTTAATTAAAACGGAACGAAAGAGAGCAGAATTTTGCTAAGTTAGTTCGATGACGGGTTAACGCTCGGCATCGAATCGGATTAAGACCAAAATAATTCTCAACAATTATTAAACTTTGTTTTTAATTTAATAAAAGGCACTTGGCCGTGGGGGTTCCAAAAATATGAGCGCACTTATCTCTAGGAATATTGCTCACCTAAACATTAAGACTATTCGACCGATCGTTAGACCGACGAAGGATTCCTCTTAATGCCCGCTTTACGCTATGAACCCCGCTATTGGGTGGGGAACCCAATCCGGCAGAACTACGCTTCTCCTCTTTCGAGGGGGCGTACGCAGTTCTCTCTACCCAAGGGGGATCGGTCCATACGTGCGGCCTCTCGGCGTTGCGTATGGATAACGGAAATAGAGCCCACAAATCGATTATGTGGTCCTATGCGTCGTTAATCCGGGGCAAACCATAAGTCCTTAAATTAAAATAAAATAAAGTTCTTTAATTATTTCAAATCATTTTATTTGTCTCAATGCTCTTCGATGCCAAAGGCTAATAGAGATTAGCCACTCATCGGTATGGGGACAGCTTTATGTTTTTAGGTGAAACGTGAGTGTTAAATTAAGCACTGAACGATTATAAGAGAAAACTCAAAAAATAGGACAATTAAATAAATTGAAGGCTAATTGATGCAGGCACTCACGCACACTTCAAAACCATAAAGAAAATTAAATAAAGCAAGCCCTACTCAAATGAGTAGGCGGAAATAAATGCACACACGCACACACTCTTCTTAATTGAAGAAAGCGATAAATAAAGCGTCAAAATTATCTGCTACACGCACGCACTCTACATAATTGAGAAAGCAATAAAATTGCAAGTCCCGGCTCAAATGAGTGGGCGGGGGTAAATTTATCTCATACACGCACACACTCTACTTGAAAGTAAAACACACACACGCACTCTACAGAAAAGTAAACACACGCACACACACAAAGTTTTCCTACTCAAGTGAGTAGGAAGAAAATGAAAGCAATAAAAAGACAAGACCCACTCAAACGAGTGGGCGGGAAATGAAAGCAGAGCGCCATTTAACTCTTAACGAGTAGGCGGAAATAAATGCATACGCACACACACACTCTACAGGAGTTGAAATAAAGCAGTAAAACCTAACTCATACACGCACACACACTTGCAAAAATAAGAAAAACAAAGTTGCTGAAAGATTAAAACGACTGCATTTCTACCGCTAGAATGCGGTAGAAATGCATAAAAAGTGAAAATAAAAATTAACCGGAGCGAAAAGTTTCCAAATAAACGCAAAATGAAAGTACTCGAAAAATTAATACAACTGCATTTCTACCGCTAGAATGCGGTAGAAATGCATAAAAAGATGAAATAAAAATTAAAGGGACTAAAAGTTTTACGAATAAAAAGCTAAAATGAAGTGAGCGAAAAATTATAACGACTACATTTTTATTCATAAGTTTTTATAAAACCTCCAAAAAAGTGAGAATAAAACTAAAAAGGAACGAGAAGTTTTACATTCCTAAGAGCCTAAGTTAAAGAAAATAAAAACGAACACTTTTAGGGGAGTTTTTATAAAACCTATATGAATGAAAATGATAAAGAAGAAAAAGCTAAAGCTAAAAAGTGCAGAAAATGAAAACTAAACGGACGGCACAACGGCTAGAAATGCCGATAAATCCTAAATCTAACTAAGTTATCAAGGCTATAAAAATGAAAACATAAAAGAAACACAAAATATGAACGAAAAATTGCTTAAGTATGCACATTCAAATGGATTTTTCATACTAATGAAGAGAGAAAAATTCAAATTTTATTAAAGCAAAAACCCTAATACAAACTAAGAGAGAGAGAGGGGGGGAGAAATTCTCCTTACATAAGTATGGAATCCAAATGGGCAGCACCTCCCCTAAGCAAAGTGGTCAAAAAAAGTGGACAAAATAAGCTTCCTGGAAGCTCTTATTTATAGGCAAATTTTCGGGTTGGTCACGCACCGTGACTAGGACGTGACTGTGGGGCGTGTCGACACTATGCATGAGCTGATCGGGTGACTTGACTGGAAAGTTGACTTCGGCTGAAAACGTGGCGGTCACGCCCTAGGTCACGGGCGTGACAAGTGTCAGTCACGAGCGTGACTGGGGCGTGTCGGGGAGGTCGATCTGGGCGCGGTCCGGCCGCAAAGTCGCGCGCGTCACGTCGGGCCATGTGGCTAAGTCACGCCCGTGTCACACCTTGATACGGGCGTGTCTTGGGGCGTGTCGAGCTTGGTTTGATCATCGCCGATCGTCGAGCTGGAAACCTGTGGTCTGCGATCGTCGAGGGCGTGACACGGGCATGTCGGTCATGTGACACGGGCATGTCAGTCAACATTTTGACTTTTTCTGGAATTTTTCTGAAATTTTTCTGGAATAAAAATAAAGCTAAGTTAGAAATAATATTTACAAAAATAAGCAATTTATTGAATAAAACAAATAAAAAAGACAAAAAATAAACAAAATTGACTTAAATAAAATACGAAAATATAGGCATATTTACAACTCATCAATAAGAGAGAAGTCTTCCTCTGACAATTCTGAGCCGGAGGAGCATGGCTCGGAGTCTTCCTCCTCATCCTTCTTCCATGCACGGGAAGAAGCAGCACCCTTGACCTTTCTGGAATGAATGTCTTTTAGGTCCACCTTCTTTTCTTTGGCTGCGGCTTTCTCTGCTTCCTCTTCAGCTTTCCTTGTATTGAGTTGAAGTTCATAGGACATGAGCTTCCCGAACAGAATTTGAGGGTCGGTTTCAACAAGTCTGCCAAACTATCGGATTGCGCAGATCTTTGTGTCCCATTCCTTAGTAAGGGACCTAAGGAATTTATCATTGAGTTCACCGTCAGTGAACACTCTTCCATATCCCTTGAGTGCATTGACGATCTTGAGGAAGTTTTCGAAGGTAACTCCGATCTCCTCCTTGGGCCCTTGCCTGAAGGCCTCATATTTCTGGTTGAGGAGGGATCTCCGATCGTCATTCACTTCATATGTGCCCTCCATTAATACAATCAGACAGTTCCAGAGATCCTTGGCTGTCCTGCAGTTGCAGAAGTTCTGCATCATAGAGTCGTCAACTGCACTTACCAAGATGTTCTGTGCTTTCTTGTCGAGTCCTACCAGCACCATTTTGACCTTTTCCATTTCTGACAACTTCTTTGGCACTTATTTGGTAGGATCAAGGGTGGAGGCCTTTGTGGGAACATAAGGTCCCTCCTCAACAATCATGAATAGTCGTGGGTCGACTGCTTCAATGTAGAATCTGATTCTTTCCTTCCAGATAGGAAAGTTCAGTCTGATGCACACTGGGATTTTGCCGGAGTACTTGAGTCCGTCCATGGTAGATATCTGTCTTCTTCTTGACACTAGTGGCAGGATTCTACTCAAGGTGTGAACCTTTTTGATGAGTAACCTGCCTCTGATACCACTTGAAAGTCCATCTAGTGCCAACTAGCTTCACCTAGGGGGGGAATAGGTGTCTTGTAGCATTTTTGCGGAATTAAAGATTTACCTGCACAAATAAATCAAACAACACAGCACAGAAAAGACTCAAGCAATTTATAGTGGTTCCCCGATTTGGGTACGTCCACTTTCTCCCTTCGACCTATCTCCCAACTAGGGACGACTTGGTCACTTCACCAACAGGATTGAAATCCAATCCTTGCACTAACGGAAGGAACCCTTCCACACGTAGGAGTCACCACTCCCACACCACGGGTTGTACCCAACCCTTACAACTAGGAACCAATTGTTCCTTTATAACGAAATTAAAAATAGAATGTATTAGAAATACAAACAACTTATGGAGACTAAGGTGTCCCTCTTCATTCGACGACGTGTTCTTGAAGTCAACGAAGAGTCCACAACCCTAGATCTCTCTTGGAGAGAATCTCCCCGAAACCGGTGGCGGCAAAGGGCGACGGCTTAACTCTCAGAATTGGCGGTGGCAACGGAGTGCTACGGCGATGCTATGGAGATTCAACCTTCTTAGCAAAGGTAGCAAGGTCTTCTAACGGTCACACTAGGATCGATCGTCTCGATCGATTCGGAAGGGGATGGTTTTCCCGATCTACGAATCAAGAGACAAAAGATCTCTGGTTAGACGCGTGAGACGTTGTGCTAGGCTAAGCTTCTGTCGCCGGAGATCTGGAAGAAACCGTGATCAGCAACGGCGACTAACTGCACGAGCGGCGACGACGGCGGCGGAGCAAGATGCGCGATCTAGGTCACGTCGGCGGCCTTTCTTTTTGAATCGTGTATTCGTTCTACTTTTCCGCTCAACCATACGGAGGTATTTATACATTAGGTCATTCCACATGACCATTGTGGGCCCCACCAACAAGAAGACCTAAGTCTGGTTCGAAATAATCCAGGTAACTTGGACCGGTCCAGAGAACAGCAGGAATTTGCCCAAGTCAAATTCGGCGAGAATCGTAGGTGATTCTCGCCGAATCGGCGAGAATCAACTACGATTCTCGCCGAATTCTACTTAACAGAATTCAATCTCCACTGATAACACAAGCCGGTGAGAATCGGCGAGAATCACAATTGATTCTCGCCGAATCGTCGAGAATGCAGAGTCATTCTCGAGGAATCGGTGAGAATCACTTCGTGATTCTCGACGATTCTGCCTTAGAAGAATTCAAGGCGGCTTCGAGACAACCGGCAGCATTTGGCGAGAATCAGTTTGTGATTCTCGACGATTCGGCGAGAATCACTTGTGATTCTCGTCGAATCAGCGAGAATCACTTAGTGATTCTCATCGATTTATACTTAGATGATTTCGTGAGCTGGTCTTTGGCCCATCTTTGCTCCTTGTCTGCTCTTGATCTTACATAACACTATGCTTGAAAATAAGTACACTCCAATAGAGAGAGTACACGTAAGCCAACACACTGATCTGCTCAACGAGGGATTACGTTGCACAGACCCGTGTATATTGACCTACTGCACCCTAACATTGGTGTGTACTTAGCGATGAATAGCTGCAAGCACAACTTGAGGACAAGTAATCAAATACATTGTCAATTCACCTTAGCTTGTTCAGGGGCTTCTTCAAATTAGGTACATTGTGGATACAATACCTAACAATCTCCCCCTATTTGAAGAAGCCTAAACCCTACAAGCTAAGGTGAATATAACGGCTTGGAAGAAAACACAACTTTGAAAAATGAGAGTGAGTTGAAATTCCATACCATTATCTTTAGAGCATTTGGAGCATACACCTTAGCACCTTAGCCGAGAGGGTAATCTCCCCCTTTTCGGCTTCTACAAATCTGGGTCTGTTGCATTTGACACCATGCTCCCCCTCAGTCCTTGCACTTGTGCTTACCCTTGAGTTTCTGGCAGAGGCTCCCCCTAGATGCACGAGCCTGGAGCTTCTGTAGTCTTCATTCCTCATAGTTTAGCCTCCCCAATTCAGTTTTGAAAAGACTGAACTTGGCCTCGTCTAAGGGCTTTGTGAAAATATCTGCAATCTGCTTGTCCGTGGGGACATAACAGAGAGAGATGTCCTTATTTTCCACGTGCTCCCGAATGAAGTGGTAGCGCACTTCAATATGCTTCGTCCTGCTGTGCGATACTGGATTGTTTGCTATGGCGATTGCACTGGAGGAGTCGCAGTACATTGGTACTTCCTTGAACTGAAGGTCATAATCAACTAACTGGTTTCTGATCCAATGGAGTTGTGGGCAACACCTGCCAGCTGAAATGTACTCAGACTCTACTGTGGAAGTTGCTACACAATTCTGCTTCTTGTTGTTCCATGAGATAAGCCTTCTTCCGAGGAATTGACACGTCCCGGAAGTGCTTTTCCTGTCATCCCTACTCCCTGCAAAATCAGCATCTGAAAAACCTATTAGCTCGACATCATTGTTTCTCGGGTACCACAAGCCAAGATTAGGGGTACCTTTAAGGTATCTAAGAATTCGCTTTGCAGCGACATAATGAGATTCCTTAGTGTTCACCTGATATCTGGCACAAACACATGTGGAGAACATGATATCCGGTCTACTTGCAGTAAGGTAGAGCAGGGATCCAATGATGCTCCTGTATTTGGTTTCATCAAAAGGTTTCCCTTTCTCATCCTTATCCAGAGACATGGTGGATCCCATTGGAGTCCTCATAGAGGTTGCATTCTCCATTCCGAATATCTTGAGGAGTTCATTGGTGAACTTCGTTTGAGAAATGAAAATTCCTTCCTCAGACTGTTTCACTTGAAGTCCTAAGAAATACTTTAGCTCTCCCATACTGCTCATTTCAAACTTTCCTTGCATAATTTTAGAAAATGTTTTGCAAAGATTGTTGTCCCTTGAGCCGAATATAATGTCATCGACATAGATTTGCACCAGCAAGATCTTGCCTTTGACTCCCCTGAGAAACAATGTCTTGTCTATTTTTCCTATAGAGAACTTGTTCTCAAGAAGAAAGCTAGACAAGGTCTCATACCAAGCTCGAGGAGCTTGTTTTAAGCCATATAGAGTTTTTTTAAGAAAGTATACATGATTAGGATAATTAGGATTGACAAAACCTGGAGGTTGAGCGACGTATACTTCCTCTTTCAAGTCTCCATTCAAGAATGTCGATTTCACGTCCATCTGATAGACTGTGAATCCTTTGTGAGAGGCATAGGCTAGGAAAAGACGGATTACCTCGAGCCGTGCAACTGGCGCAAACGTCTGGTCGAAGTCAATCCCCTCCTCCTGTCTGTATCCTTGAGCCACCAGTCTGGTCTTGTTCTTGATGATGACCCCGTGTTCATTCAGCTTGTTTCTGAAGATCAACTTGGTGCCAATCACGTTTTGCGTCTTATGTTTGGGAACCAGCGTCCAGACTTTGCATCTTTCGAATTGATGCAGCTCATCTTGCATGGCCAATATCCATGACGCATCTTTGTTCGCTTCGTCGAACTTTTTTGGCTCAACCTGCGACAGGAAGCTAAAATGCAGAATCTTGTTAAGAGTACCTCGGCGAGTTCTGACACTGTCTCGGGGATCACCAATGATTTGATTTCTGGGATGATCCCTCACGTGTCGGAGCTCTAGAAGTCTTGCATCAGGAGCTCTAGCAATTTCTGGGGCTCCTTCCTCTTCAGGGAGGACTGCTCCATCCTGATCGTCATCCTCTCCGTTCGGCATTGAGGTGGAGACCTTGACGTATTTTGGAGTTTCATCTTTCTCGGGCTCATCCAGGTGTAGATTTTCGAGTCTGGCACCTGCATCTTCAAGAAGACCACTAGAAGACTTGCAATTAAGCAAACTTCCTTCATCAAATACAACGTTTATTGATTCCTCTACCACTAGGGTTTTCTTGTTGAAAACTCTATAAGCCCGACTATGGCTACTATAGCCCATGAATATGCCTTCGAAGCATTTTTCACCAAACTTAGTACGCGGGTACTTCCCATTATTCAGTACATAACATTTGCAACCAAAGATCCTCAAATAGGACATGGTTGGTTTCCTGCCTCTCAGTAGCTCGTAGGGCGTCTTACGTTGACTTTTGTTGATCAACGCCCTGTTTTGAACATGACAAGCCGTATTGACAACCTCGGCCCATAAGTATTCTGGGAGTGAAGCGTCATTCAACATTGTCTTGCAGGCTTCAATGAGTGTTCTATTTCTCCTCTCCGCAACTCCGTTTTATTGAGGAGTGCGCGGGGAGGAAAACTCATGAAAGATACCAAGTTCTTCATAGAACTCTGTCATAGCACCAGACTCGAACTCTGTTCTATGGTCACTTCTGATTTTTACCACTGAGCAGTTAAGTTTGTTCTGAATCTGCTTGACAAAGTTGGTGAAGATGTCAAACGTATCAGACTTGCGTTTTAAAAAGAACACCCAAGTAAACTAAGAGTGATCATCTACAATTACTAGCGTATAAGACTTCCCTCCTAAGCTATGAACTTGCATTGGACCAAACAAGTCCATGTGCAGAAGATAAAGACATCTGGAGGAGTCTTTGTCTGAGATGCCCTTAAAGGTAGCCCGAGTCTGTTTGCCCATCTGGCATGCAGGACAGGGACTATCTTTGATGCACTTAATAATGGGAGCATCCCTTACTAAATCTTTGGAAAACAGCATATTAATTGTCTTGTAATTAATATGTGTCAATCTCTTGTGTCATTGTTCACATAGAGATGCACTGCCTTTACCTACTAGGCATACGGGGGTAGAAGAATCTAGACTGAGAAAATCTAAACAGAAAATATTTCTGCTCCTAATGTCGGTTAATACCGTCTCCGAAGAGGCACCTGATATTATCAGGCATTTATCCTTGCAGAACTTAACGTCATACCCTTTATCACATAACTGGCTTACACTGATCAGGTTATGATTTAACCCTTCAACATAAGCTACGTTAGTGATAGAGAGTATACCGTTGGAAATCATACCGTAAACACTGGTGACTCCCCGATCAGATCCCTCAAAGATGACTTTGGGTCCATTCTCGACTGGAGAGTACTCCCGCAGCAGGCTTCTTGCCCCAGTTATATGACGGGAGCATCCACTGTCCAAATACCATATGGGAGTTTTGGAGGCCTTTGGACATTCCTGCAAAACAGAATTAATTTTCCTTAGGAACCCAATCGAACTTGGGTCCTAGATTCCTCGTTAGCATACTCCCCCTCGGTGGTTAGCCCTACGAGTGGTCGGCCTCGCATTGCCAACATAAGGAGTCTCGGTATTCCTCGAATTAAACAAGCAATCCATGGCAAAGTGACCAACTTTGCCATAGCACCAGCAGTCAAACCTGTTATACTTTCTCTTAGGCGCCTGCTTCACCCTTGGAATGTAGGGTTCAACCGGGGCCATGGACCTGGAGGTGGAGACATCATGATGACCACAGTCGCATGATTTCATCACCTCTTGGTTTCTCAGTGTAACAGGCTTGGCCTTAGGTGCCTGCTTCCGATTATGGCCGCTAGAAAAGTGACCATAATTTTCCACGCGGATTTCCTCATAAGGTGCCTTGAAGACACTCTCACTAAAGTTGCGAGGGAAGTTCCAACCATCATATCGATTCTTTGGCTTTGCAACCGAGGGCCTGAAGTGATGGCCATATGTTGACTCAAAGTCATGGTTGTTATAGGGAAAGCTGGGCTTTCTGAACGCAACAGGACTGAGTGGGGCCTTTCCCTTTTCAGCAGCAGAGGCCTTCTTAGCAGCCTTATTCTTCCTCTGGTTCCTGTTTCTCCTGGATGAGGAACCAGGTACCCCTACGTGCCCCAAACCAGCTCCTTTGGCCTGAGCAATGAAGGTATCAACCAGTGGAAGAACTGTCTTTGGCATAGAGAAGCTCTTAACGATCTTCTTTTCTGCCGCAAGTTGTTCTTCCAACTTGTCAATTTCCTCTTGCTTAAGATCGAGGAGCTTAAGAGACTCTGAATGCTTAGAAGTCAGGTCCAAGTGCTCCTGTCAGAGGGAGATCAAACTGGTGATCTCTTCCCTCAGGGATACACTCTCTCCTTTGAGGAATTTAACTTCCTTTTTCTCAGCCTTCAGTCTCTTTCGACACTCCTCGAAAGTATTGAGCAGAAGCTCATACTTATCGAGGAGCTCAGCTTCACGGGCCGAAGGGCTATCCTCAGGGTCATCATCCTGAGACTCAGGATCAGAGTCAGAGTTGAGGAGAGGGGTGTGAGCTTTTACCTTCCCAGTAAATGGGGGGCATTCTCCTTCTGAGTCAGAGCGACCCATTAGCCCAAAGTAGGCTTCCTCGTCATCGCTGGTGTCTGACGTGTCAGATTCACTCAGTGTCTTTGGCTTCTTCGCGATGTAACTCCTCTCCATCTTCTTGTCTTTTGAGGACCTATGCTCCTCTCCCTTTCCCTTCTCCCTCTTTCCTTGTTGGCAATCAGCCACGACGTGTCTTGGCTTGTTGCAACGAAAACAAATAATGTCAGATGAGCGGTGTTTGTTCGGTTTGGAAGCATACCTGTCAGAAGAATAGTTCTTCTGCTGATGCCTAGAGGAGGAGGAGTCTCTCTTTCTCTGATTTCTCAGCTTGAGGAACTTCTTGAATTCCCGGGTGATAAGAGAGAAGTCTTCCTCTGACAATTCTGAGCCGGAGGAGCATGGCTCGGAGTCTTTCTCCTCATCCTTCTTCCATGCACGGGAAGAAGCATCACCTAAGGAATTTATCATTGAGTTCACCGTCAGTGAACTATCTCTCTCCATAGTCCCATTGAGTGTCATTGACGATCTTGAGGAAGTTTTCGAAGGTAACTCTGATCTCCTCCTTGGGCCCTTGCCTGAAGGCCTCATATTTCTGGTTGAGGAGGGATCTCCGATCATCTTTCACTTCATTTGTGCCCTCCATTAATACAATCAAACAGTTCCAGAGATCCTTGGCTGTCCTGTAGTTGCAGAAGTTCTGCATCATAGAGTCGTCAACTGCGCTTACCAAGATGTTCTGTGCTTTTTTGTCGAGTCCTACCACCACCATTTCGTCCTTGTCCATTTCTGACAACTTCTTTGGCACTTGTTTGGTAGGATCAAGGGTGGAGGCCTTTGTGGGAACATAAGGTCCCTCCTCAACAATCATGAACAGTCGTGGGTCAACTGCTTCCATGTAGAATCTGATTCTTTCCTTCCAGATAGAAAAGTTCAGTCTGGTGCACACTGGGATTTTGCCGGAGTACTTGAGTCCATCCATGGTAGATATCTGTCTTCTTCTTGACACTGGTTGCAAGATTCTACTCATGTTGTGAACCTTTTTGATGAGTAACCTGCCTCTGATACCACTTGAAAGTCCACCTAGTGCCAACTAGCTTCACCTATGGGGGGGGGAATAGGTGTCTTATAGCATTTTTGCGGAATTAAAGTTTTCCCTGCACAAATAAATCAAACAACACAGCACAGAAAAGACTCAAGCAATTTATAGTGGTTCCCCGATTTGGGTACGTCCACTTTCCCCCTTCGACCTATCTCCCAACCAGGGACGACTCGGTCACTTCACCAACAGGATTGAAATCCAATCCTTGCACTAACGGAAGGAACCCTTCCACACGTAGGAGTCACCACTCCCACACCACGGGTTGCACCCAACCCTTACAACTAGGAATCAATCGTTCCTTTACAACTAGGAACCAATCGTTCCTTTACAACGAAATTGAAAATAGAATGTATTAGAAATACAAACAACTTATGGAGACTAAGGTGTCCCTCTTCGTTCGACGACGTATTCTTGAAGTCAATGAAGAGTCCACAACCCTAGATCTCTCTTGGAGAGAATCTCCCCGAAACCGGCGGCGGCAAAGGGCGGCGGCTTGGCTCTCGGAATTGGTGGTGGCAACGGAGTGCTGCGGCAATGCTATGGAGAATCAACCTTCTTATCAAAGGTAGCAAGGTCTTCCAATGGTCACACTAGGATCGATCGTCTCGATCGATTCGGAAGGGGATGGTTTTCCCGATCTACGAATCAAGAGACAAAAGATCTCTGGTTAGACGCGTGAGACGCTGTGCTAGGCTAAGCTTCTATCGCCGGAGATCTGGAAGAAACCGTGATCAGCAACAGCGACTAACTGCATGAGCGGCGACGACGGCGGCGGAGCAAGATGCGCGATCTAGGTCACGTCGGCGGCCTTTCTTTTTGAATCGTGTATTCGTTCTACTTTTTCGCTCAACCATACAGAGGTATTTATACATTAGGTCATTCCACATGACCATTGTGGGCCCCACCAATAAGAAGAACTAAGTCCGGTTCGAAATAATCTAGGTAACTTGGACCGGTCCAGAGAACAACAGGAATTTTCCCAAGTCAAATTCGGCGAGAATCGTAGGTGATTCTCGCCGAATCGGCGAGAATCAACTACGATTCTCGCCGAATTCTACTTAACAGAATTCAATCTCCACTGATAACACAAGCCGGTGAGAATCGGTGAGAATCACTTCGTGATTCTCAACGATTCTGCCTTAGAAGAATTCAAGGCGGCTTCGAGACAACCGGCAGCATTTGGCGAGAATCAGTTCGTGATTCTCAACGATTCGGATTCTCGTCGAATCGGCGAGAATCACTTAGTGATTCTCGTCGATTTGTACTTAGACGATTTCGTGAGATGGTCTTAGGCCCATCCTTGCTCCTTGTCTGCTCTTGATCTTACATAACCCTGTGCTTGAAAATAAGTACACTCCAATAGAGAAAGTACACGTAAGCCAACACACTGATCTGCTCAATGAGGGATTACGTTGCACAGACCCGTGTATATTGACCTACTGCACCCAAACATTGGTGTATACTTAGCGATGAATAGCTGCAAGCACAACTTGAAGACAAGTAATCAAATACATTGTCAATTCACCTTAGCTTGTTCAGGGGCTTCTTCAAATTAGTTACATTGTGGATACCATACCCAACAAATTCCAACATGATTTTCAATCAACATAGACCAAACATTAATCCTTTTAACCTGAGTATTCATATATTTCCAGCTTTAGTTATGTAAATCATCAAGGACCCAAGGTAACCTGGGTCAAGAATATCTAATCTATTTTTGTGTAGGTGAAAGACTATCCTACCACAGAGGAACAGTGGTATCTTGATAGTGGTTGTTCAAAACATATGACCGGCAATAAGGACAATCTATCCAACTAGAAGTCCAAGATAGGTCTTAAAGTTGTTTTTGGTGACTCCAACTATGACCATACTAAAGGCTATGGAGATGTAAAGATTGGAGTTGTCACATTCAAGAAAGTAGCTTATGTATGTGGATTAAAGGACAACCTTATTTCCATTAGTCAACTCTGTGATGAAGGGTATCAGGTATCTTTTGATAAATCCTCTTGCATTATTTCTTCTGTTGATAACAAGATTATTTTAACTGGATCTAGAGTAGGAAATATTTACATAGTAAATTTTAAATCTGCTAGGTCTGAAATATGTCTGTTCAACCAAATTAATAATAATAATGAACTTTTGGCATAAAAGATTAGGTCATGTTAACTTAAAAATACATTGCTAAGCTATCTAGGGACAACCTTGTTAAGGGATTGCCTTCTGGTCCCTATAAGAAGGAAGGCCTTTATAGGGCTTGTCAATTAGGCAAACAAACTAAAAATAGTTTCAAAGCCATTAATAAAAGTGATTCACCTAGGATTTTGTATTTGATCCACATGGTTCTTTTTGGACCCATTGATGTACAAAGCCTAGGTGGGAAATCTTATACCTTAGTGATTGTAGATGATATCTCACGGTTCACTTGGGTGTTCTTCTTGAGGAACAAGTATGATAACTTTAAGGTTCTTACAGATTTTCTAAAGAGCATAAGGATTGAGTACTCTACTCCAGTTGCATTGATCAGAAGTGATCATGGTACTGAGTTTGAGTCTCTTCCCATGCAAAGATTCTGTGAGGAGGAAGGTATCAGACATTGTTTCCCTGTTTCTAGAACTCCTCAACAAAATAGGATAGCTGAAAGGAAAAAACAGAACACTAATTGAAGCTGCAGGTACATTGCTTGCAGATGCTTACTTGCCACTATTCTTTTGGGCAGAGGCTGTAAGCACATCAAACTATGTCCTGAACAGGAGTTTGATACATAAGTTTAAGGGCAAGACTCCATATGAATTACTTAAAGGGAAGAAACCTAAAGTAAATTTCTTTAAGATTTTTTGTTGTATGAGTTACGTTCACAATAATGACAAGAAATATATTAGAAAGTTTGAATCCAAAGGTACAATGAGAATTTTTCTAGGATATTCCCAAGTTAGCAAGGCATATAGGGTTTATAATCAATCTACAATGAAAACAGAAGAGTATGCACATATTTCCTTTAATAAGACTAACATGTTTTACAAGGAGAAGAACTCTTCTACTAGTGAATCTTTGCAAGTACCATATTTATGTGAGCAGTTGAATGAGTTGAACCTCACCAATGAGGCTAATGCCATACCTCTCCACAAAACTTTGAAGACATTGAAGATGATTTCTCTGAAATAGTTGTTAAACCAACAACAGCCCACATAATTCCACAAGAGGAATTAACTCCCAAGGCTGTTGTTGTACCAACTCCACCAACTGATCTTGTCATACTTAGAGATCATCCTGTATCTTAAGAAATAAGAGACATATCAATAGGTGTGCTGACAAGGCATCAACTCAACCAAGACTTTAGGCATGCCTGCTTCATATCTCAAATGGATCCCGAATCTATAAAAGATGTAGAGCAAGATCCACTCTGGATTATGGCAATGCAAGAGGAGCTCAACCAATTTGAGATATGTAGAGTTTACGACTTAGATCCAAGACCCAAAGACTACCCAGTCATTGGAACTAAGTGGGTATTCAGAAATAAACTTGATGACCAGGGAATTATCATAAGGAACAAGGTAAGGCTAGTAGCTCAAGGCTATAGGAAAGAGGAAAGTATTGACTATGATCATACATTTGCCCCTGTTGCAAAGCTTGAGGCTATAAGAATCTTCCTTGCATATGCTGCCTTTAAAAAGTTCAAGTTCTATCAAATGGATGTCAAGAGTGCATTTCTGAATGGAGAACTCAAAGAGGAAGTATATGTGGAGAAAACACCAGGTTTTATCTCTCCCACTAATCCCTCTTATGTCTTTAGATTGCATAAAGCTCTCTATGGTTTAAAGCAAGCTCCAAGAGCTTGGTATGAGACCTTAGCTAGCTTCTTGTTAGAGCATAAATTTTCTAGAGGCATTGTAGATAGGGCCTTATTTATTTAGCATCATAAAGCTAAAATTTTGATAATACAAATTTATATAGATGATATTATCTTTGGCTCTACTGATTCCAAACTTTGCAAAAGGTTTTTTGACTTAATGCATTCAAAGTTTGAAATGAGTAGCATGGGTGAACTCTCTTACTTCCTTGGCCTCCAAGTGAAGCAATTGCCTGATGGCATATTTATATCCCAATCCAGGTATGCTGAGGAGCTAATCAAAAGGTTTGGGATGTCAGATCCCTCAGCCAAAAAAAACAACAATGGCTACAAATGCTGTGGTTGACTCTGATGAACATGGAAAGTCTGTTGATCAGAAATTATATAAGGGTATTGTTGGGTACCTGTTGTATCTCACAGTAAGTAGGCCAGACATAATTTTTGCTACATGCCTTTGTGCTAGATTCTAAGTGAACCCTAAAGAATCTCATCTTATTTTCCTTAAAAGATTTTTAAGATATATAAAGTGTTGCCCAAATCTAGGACTCTGGTTTCCAACTGAGTCAGAATTTGAGTTGACTGGATACTTTGATGCTGACTTTGCTGGATGTATAGTGGATAAGAAGAGCACATCAGGAACATGCATGTTCCTTGGTGCTAGACTTGTCTCCTATTTTTTCAAAAAACAAACATCTGTGTCTACATCAATAGCAGAAGCTAAGTACATAGTAGCTGGCAGGTGCTGTTCATAGATGCTGTGGATTCAAAACCAACTCCTAGATTCTGGATACAACTTAAATAATTCAATCTTACTGTGTGATAATACAAGTGAAATTTCTATTGCTCAGAATCGAGTTCATCATAGTAGAAATAAGCATATAGAGATAAGGCATCATTTCATTAGAGAGTGTGTGGACAAAAAGAAAATTAATCTTGTCTACTTCTACACAGATTTGCAAAGAGCAGACATCTTCACCAAACTCTTGGATGAAAGAAACCATCTGTTCTTTCTAAATAAGCTTGGTGTGATTAATGGAGAAGCTTTAATTAAACTTTCTTTATGTGGTCGAAGAATTTGCCACAATTCGTCGACCTGAGATTGACGAACTGAGAAAAGTTCTTGAGATAATTCGTCGACCTGAGATCGACGAACTCTCTGTGTGAGTCATTTTCGTCGACCAGAGATTGACGATCTGGCTTCAGAAAATTTTCACCGACCTAAGGACGACGAAAAGTTTTCCCTTCTTTAGACTAAGATTAACGAACTCTTTTGTCGATAAAATATTTCGTTGAACTCAGATCGAAGAATTTTTCTTTTTCACAGAACGGAGTTTGTCGTTTCATATTCTGAAAAACCTTATATCTAGGTTTTCTTCGAGCTCCATCCCGCGCTTTCTATTCCCCTTGCACTTGATCTCTCTGTGTTTCCTTTGCAGGTGAACAATGGCGATTCCAGCAAGCGCACTTGCGGCAATGAAGTTTGACATGGGTTTTGATATAGATTTCGAGTCTTTCCAATTCTCCGATCAGATTTTCCTTGACATTCTTAAATTGTTTGAAGATCTACAGGTGAAGAATCTGATGACCACCAGAATAAAGATTGCGGCGATAGAAATTAGAGAATGGGTTTTCATTTCTTCCTCCCCAAATACTGATACTATGACGTGAACCATATCGGGTAACGTCGTCTCTCTTACCCCCACCATCTTAACTGATATTTTTAGATTAGTTAATGGAGAAGAAGAGTTAGAGATCGACAGTGTTGAATTTGATGAGATGTTTATTAAGATGGAGTATTCTGGAGACACACCCCATAAACTGCTAAAGAAACATTTATCTACTGACTATAAGTTTCTAGAAGATATTATAGTCAAGGTACTGCTGGGCAAGCACATAGCCCATGATTACATCACTAGGCAGCAATTCCTTGTGATTTGTGCTGTTGTGAACAAGAAGCCCGTGAATTGGGCTAGAATCATGTTTGAGATGATTAAGAAGAAAAATACCAAAAAAGAGGTGTGTTTTGGAAGAATTCTTGGAATCCTCATTTAGGCCTAGGCTGTTGAATCCCTAGTCTCCCCGACCATATTCATTAAAGCCACCAAGTGGCTTACTTGCGCCTTATTTGGCAGGCGGGAGAGGAATATCTTCAAGCAATCCAAGGCTTCCTCCTCTTCCTCAAGACCTTCTGAGAGTACTAAAGCTGCTCAAACCACTCCCCACCATGCTGAAGATGTTTCCATTCAACCTCCACCTCCTCATGATCAAACAACTTCAACATCCCTCCAGCATACTTCTACTTCTCAAGCCCATACACCAACTCTTCCAGCTTCCCCAATCCATCTTTCTTCACCAATTCATACTCCAGCCCATTATCCGTCACCACATCAATCCCTTGAACATCAACCATCACCAATTCAATCTCCAGTGCATGCTACTACACCAGAGAATGTCACTCCTCCTATGTCTCCTCTTCCTCCACATCTTACTGATATCCCCCCTCACAACATATCTTCCTTACAATCATTTGAACTAATGTCATCCCCCCTCCTTACTTCATCACCTCAAGATGAGCAAATGCAAGATTCTTCACCCTTTCATCCATCATCATCCTCCATTAACCCATCTGTATCCACTCAAACCCCTCCTGAGTTCATGATCATAAATTCCCCCTTCATTGTCTCCATCCTGGACCACATCACTCCAGTCATAAAACAACTCATAGCAGAGGCTATTTCACCTCTTGTTGTCTCCATTTCATCTTTTGCTACCCTACTTTCTGCCTCCTCTGTCCCTCCTTCTTCAACAAGGGGCCTGGTTCCAGTACCTACTGAAACCAGGTAGGGGGAGATATTCAATGAAGAAGCAGGTCCAGCAACAGCAGAAATAGTTTCAGCAGCAGTAGAAATAGTTGTGCAGATAGTTGAGGTCACAACAACAGATGTAGATATGGTTTCAGAGGCTGATATATTGGATGTAGATCTGCTGATTATAGATATTGTGACTGATGGTGATTGCTATATCAATCTCTCAGTAGACATTTTTGGTTTATTACATTCTTTCATTCCATTTTATCTGAATTCTTTTCTTCCAGCAGTAAAGCCACCTTTGGCTATTGTTTGCTACACTTCTCCTATAAGTCCTGAAGTTGTTAGTCAACTGAAGGCAAGTTTTGCTATTAATATGATTGTGGAATATTTAGGCCCAACCTATGTAATGGATAATAGCCAAATCCCCAGTTTAGATGATCTGATTGCACAAAATATAGCACAGATGCAGAATTATCCCGAGCTGAATGAGTTTCTATTGACTGATAATGATTTAGAAGATTCTCAGATGATAATAGAGAATGTTGCTCCACCTACAGTTGCTCTACCTCAAGCTCTTCCTCAGGCTGAAAGACAGATTTCAAAGGAAACTTTAAAAGAGATAGATGCATTATATGATAACCCTAAAGATTCTTCTAATGAGGACATAGATGATGATTCTGATGGATTTGATGATCCTAAATCTTAGAAGAAAGCTGCAAAGAAGAGAAAGATTATTCCTAAGGATGCTCCAAAGACTAATCCTACCAATGATACCCCTTACTATATCTTGCAAAAGATAACTCTATACCCAGGGATGCCTATGTGGATATAGCTATCCAAGAATGAGAAGAAAGAAATGAAGAAGAGGAGAAGGTACAGGTCTCCTCCTAGGAAATTTAGGTAAGACCCTCCTCCTCCTCCTCCTCCATCTTCAAGTGCCTCTGGAAATGTCTCTCAAAAATCTGCTCTAGTGAACAAGACCTATCAAAGACATTCCAGGCATGGCATTCAGCAGCAATCTTCTCAAAGCCATCCTCCTCCAGCTTCATTCAAGAGAACTCATACAGACTCTGTTACTGAATCAAAGCAGGACTCAAGTATAAAAAGGTAAGAGTCTCCTCCAATTCCCTTTGTAGATCCAGAACAGGAGACTTCAGCTAAAATGGCAAGATTTCTTGAGCTGGTAGGACGCTCTCAAATTAACAAAGTCAAAGCTGAAGGAAAGGATCTTTCTCAATTTTACACCATGTTTTCATTCAGAAAAGAAGAACTTCAAAGGTATGCAAAGGCAAATAAATTTTTCAATGTTGATGATAATATGAAACTGCATCCAGAAGCTGTAGTGCCCGGTGCAACTTCTCTCAACATCATTGGTGCATCTTACGTGACAATGTCTAAGAAAGAAGCTGCTAATCCAAACAGAGAATTCATCTTCAGACAGCCTGTTGAGAAGCTAGATGTGAGAACCCTCCCACCCATATCGCATCCCAAAACCCAGGTATTGAGATGAAGGGTGGCGGGGTACATAAACACCGAGGACCAAGCGCTGCGAGCGATGTGGGACTAATCCCAACCACAGGACCGTGGGGATATTCCGCCATAGGGGGCCCATCGGGGTCAACACCCAGACCAGGAACACGATGGGGAAAGCCACGGGGTCGGTCCCACACACACGTGTCCTTCTGGCAAATTACTCCAACACACCCCCGCAGCAGGACAACCATCCTCTGATACCATGTGAGAACCCGACCACCCATATCGCATCTCAAAACCCAGGTATTGAGATGAAGGGTTGCGGGGTACATAAGCACCGAGGACCAAGCGCTGCGAGCGATGTGGGACTAATCCCAACCACAGAACCGCGGGGATATTCCGCCACAGGGGGCCAAATGGGGTCAACACCCATCCCAGGAACGCGATGGGGAAAGCCACGAGGTCGGTCCCACACACACGTGTCCTGCTGGCAAATTACTCCAACACTAGAGAAAGCAAATCCTAAGCAGAAACAATGATTTTGTTTGTGTTTTGTTCTTATTTTTGAACTCTATATTGGTTAATCATGAAGCACATCTTGTAAATATCTGTTGAATGTTTTAATTCTGTCAGATATATGTTTTCATGCTTTATGATTGTTTCTTTTGATATTCTTTAGTGTCCTCACCCAAATTAGGGGAGATTGTTGGGTCCCTAGCTGGATTTGTGCCATGTTCACTAAATAAGGTTAAGTTTGACCCACCTTATATAGCCAGGGTCAAGTCTAGTGGTCCTAGAATTTAGGTCAAGTCATTAGGTTCAACCTCCTTAGACACCCCAGCAAAAGACCTCAGAAGACTCAAACTTAGAAGATTCAGAGAACAGATTGTTCAGTTCGAAGTTCTTCGAACTCAGCTTGACGATCGTCGATCTCAGATCGGTGAACTCAGAGTTATCTCTCTGATCTTAGATTGACGATATTCGAGCTCAGGTCGACGATTATTTTTCTTCAGTCAGATTCTCAGCTCGACTGTTGATGCATGAAATGCGACAGGAGTCGGGCACCACCTGCTAACGGTTCGAGCACTGGGTAAGGAGTAGGGAAAAGACTATCGGCGAGTCGGTTACTAGCAGTCAGGGAAAAAATCAGACCAAGCTGCCTGAAGTAGCGACACAAGACTTTGCCCGTCGCGGCCTCAATGCCTCTCTTGCGGCGGGCTTTTCTTCTATGTATGGAATACGGTTACAGCGGTTAGACTTTCGAGCCCGTGCGGACAGGAAACCCGTCGGAGAAGGATTTTGAATCCGCTGCAAAAGGCGGCAAGCTTGGGGATTCGAACTCTGTCCCTCGAAAGGTTGTGTTCACGTCTATCTATAGGCTAAGGCGACCTGCCCAACGGGCAGGGCTAAAAATATCGGCTGCTCGTGCACAAGAGAAACGGGCAACGGTGACAAGATACAGTGGGGCAAAAAGAGAGAGGGGGCCACCTAGCCACACGGATAGGCGGGTAGACACCTCCTGACTGACAGCTCCTAGATGCCTGCCAAGCTGGGGAGGCCGCGCGGGGAAGGCGGGTAGGCGGCTAGAGTTGGTCTTGCCGCTCGCACTTGGGGAGCGGTAAAATCCGGTGTTAACATAATCCCCGTACATTTTTAAATTCAGGAGGAATTTCAAAAATGTTGTTAACCACCTGACCCCGAGCGCAATTAATGCCTTCAAAACTATAAATAACGCTGGTGTTGACGCTGATTTCTCAAAACTTCCTTCGAGACCGGCCGCTTCTCTCCAACTGTGGTTAAGATTCTGCTATCCGCCATGTCTTCCAGGAAGAGCATCGTAGTGAGGATCAGCGACGAGTGGTTAGCCGCTTCCAAGTCGCCACAGGGAACATCTACCCGCAAAGCAGGTGAGACGCCATGCAAGACGCACACTGCCAAGGCTACTTTGCAAAAATCGAGGTCGGTAAACGAATAATCCTCCAAGCCGGCAACTGAGATAATAGCCGTTTGGAACCTGGAGCAGTGTACTGAAGCCGCTGTAGTTAAGTATACCGAACAGCTGCCCGAGAACACGGAGTGTAGCAAGGTTCAGAGTCTGCCCGGGCGAACACTCCACAACCTTCGGCGAGCTCAGATGCAAACATCACATCTACAAGAGAAGAAAATGGCCACGAGGATGCTGAGGTTGTAACCGGGCGAGCGAGCAGAGAGATCGCTGATATTATCAACAAGGCAAAAAAGGCTGCCAACAATGCCGCTGACAAGCTCAGGGAAAACCTCGATGTCGTGAAAGCCACCGTCCCGACAAAGAAAAGGAAGTACAAGCCGACTTCATCAGTTGAGTAGAGGATAGAGGCAATCCTGCAGAAGAAGAAGAAGAGAGAAAACAAGAAATCCGCGGCGGTCATGGCAGCGACCAGCAAGGTCGATGTGCCCGATCAGCTTGATTGCGAGACCGTGAGAACAGATGAGGTAAACGCTTTCAAATTACTCGAGCGCCATACTGAAAAGAGGGCGGGTAAGAGAGTAGAGTTAACTTTGTCGCCCACTGTGATTTCACTGCAGGAAAAGGAAAAAGAAGTTAGCAGCAAGCAGCTATTGGGTGGCGAATCCGATCTGGAGATTCTGTCAGTGACAGCAGGGAAGGAGATCCTTGGACCATCCGAGGTTGATGACAAAGTGAAACTGCGGGAATGAATCCTTGCGAAGAAGAATCTTCTGACCGCTGGAGAAGAGATCCGTGATTCCTTGGTTCTTTTAGTTGTGGAGCAGGCTGAAGCTGACCGCCAGGCAGTTGCTAAGCTTCTGCGGACAGGTATGATTAAACCCGCCCCAAAGGTTATAAAAATTCCCAACCATACAAGGAACTGCCGCGGTTAAAGAGACCCATCCGCATAATAACCGAGACCGATGACTTGCTTCTATCGCGCAAAGTGCTTGAAAAGAATAAGCGGGTCGAGCGACTTCTAAGGGACAATTACCTGAAAAAGACTGATCCTGAGAGACTTAGGTGACCTGTTTTTTCTAGCCGTCAGATAGCGGCCGCGACTAGAGAAGATAGCCGCTGCTCGGGTGCCTATTCTTTTAGTATCATTGCTTGTCGATCTTGTCATGCGGTGAGACTAATTCTGCCTTTCCTTTGATTTGGGATGCAGATTTTGCGGAAATAAACTCTCAAGCTGTCATGGACGAGACCGTGCGGCGGCTTCAGGATGATGAAGGCCAACGTGCCTTCTCCGAACTGTTCGTCAACCTCGAGCGACTAAAGCCGAAGCTCAAATTCAAGAAAGAGGCGAGGACAGGCCTGGAGGAGCGGATAAAGGCTTTGTCCGCAGAACTGGCCGGTTGCTGCGAGCGAGAAAGAGCTGCTCGCGACCAAGTCTTGGTCCTGGGGAAGCCACTATAAAGGGCGGAGGACGACGCTGCGTACTTCAAGAGAAAATATCACGAGAGGGCTGAAAAGGAGAAGGGTCGGCGACCTTACTTTGCGAGTTCGACAAAACCGCGCGAGTCAGGTCACAACCCTAGCAGGGGGGAAACTTATGCCCCAATGACTGACCATGCAACCCTTCCTGCGTGACCTAGTGAACAAGTGGCTTTTGTTGAGCCAACCGTTTCGATGAGCCACATAGTTCGGGATACATCCCGTATTCACCGGGCCCAGAACACCCTTAGCCACCACTTGATCAGCGCGATGCCCGTTTTACTGGGCATTAACGATCAAGTCGCGCACATCGGCAGGGACCCTGAAGAACCTAGCGGAGAGCGATGCGAGGAGCGGCGCGAGGAGAGAGAGAGAGATCTGTAATAAGTTGATCGAAATGACCTTATTTGTTGTTGGCTGATTTTAATACCTTTTAATATTTGCGGTGTGGTTTATTAGTTCGATCGATTTGTATGTCATTGTAACTTGATATTGTACCCGTGCAATCTGTCATGCTTTAGATGCTTGCGGTTTGAATTTTTTGCTCGCTCGAGCTTCTGCATAATGCTTGCTAAAACCGCGTGAATTATAATGTGTTGAAATGATTGAAAAGATGTCTGCAGGAAATGGTGAATATCCTGGCGGCTTCGGTTATCTAACCGCGTGAATTGAAACTCATCTTGAAGGTTCTATAAATATGGCCTAGCTCCGCATTATATGGGAAAATTTCAAGTGCACTACTTCCTGCGGCAAGGTTCAATGGCACCTACGCGCGAGCTGCCGCTGCCACCACTTTCCTTGATGCCGAGCACAGGAGGTCGGAAATGACCGCCAGCGAACTTGAGTGCTTCATCGCAATCCACATGACAAATACCGATATAGTCGTGTGACTACCTCGAGAGGATGAGCAGATAAACACACTCTTGGAAGGAATCTGGTGGCGATCCCGGTCGACCACTTGGACTTTGGTTTCAACTGGCCACCGCTTATCGAGCTTGTCGAGATTCTTGACTTCTTCGGAATCGTCCCCAGCTAGCTCTCGCCGAATACGATTGCTTCGATGGTGAGCTTCATCATCTACCTGCGGATCGAGCGGGTAAGATTCACCATGGATCTTTTCCGCCACTACTTCGTGGTCCTCTCCATCATCTCCGACAAGAAGGATAGCCGGATCTTCAAAGGTGTTGTCTACTTCGGCTGTACCGAGATGAAGACGGTGAACTTGACGAACAAGTTCCCAAACTGGTCCATGATGAGTTGTAAATATATCTATATTTTCGTATTTTATTTAAGTCAATTTTGTTTATTTTTTGTCTTTTTTATTAGTTTTGTTCAATAAAATTGCTTCTTTTTGTAAAAATATATTCTAACTTAGCATTTTTGTTTTTCTAAATTTTTCCAGAAAAATATTTTTTCGGCCCTGTCACACCCGTGACCATGCCCGACACGGGCGTGTCAGGCGCTCAACGCCAGCGGGCTGTCGACACTAACCGATTTCATTGTTAATGACTCAACGTCTTCATGTCACGCCCGTGTCAGAGCTTGTCACTCCCGTGTCGATGTCGGCACTCAACTCTTCGTCAACTGTCAACGCTGCCGACATCGAGCTGCCAGCTGTCTGTGTCACGCCCCCCTTACACGCCCGTGTCATTTGTGTCACGCCCGTGTCCGCCACGTGGACCGCCCTGAAGTCAAAGCTCGCGTCAAATCCCCAGATCCAGCTCCCCGTCACGCCCTAGTCACGCCCGTGACTGACACCTGTCATGCCCGTGACCTGGGGCGTGACCGCCACGTTTTCAGCCGAGGTCAACTTTCCAGTCAAATCACCGATCAGCTTATGAACAGTAGTGACACGCCCCCCTATCACGCCCTAGTCACGGGCGTGACCAACCCGAAATTTTGCCTATAAAAGGCCAGCTGCTGTATGAGATTTCTGTCCACTTTTTGGTCCAAATTCCTTAGGGGAGGTGCTGCCCAAATGGAATCCAAATGCTATGTAAGGGAATTTTATCCCCTCTCTCTCTTAGTTTGTATTAGGATGTTTGCTTAATTTTACTTTGTAATAGCCTTTTTATTTATATAATGTTAGTTTTTCTCTCTTCGCATGGCTTGGAATTCAATTAAGCGCCCTAACTTAAGTAATTTTTCGTTCCCTTTTTTGTTCTTTTCATGTTTTATCTTTTTCAACTTTATAACTTACTTTAGTTTAGGATTTTATCGCATTTGCTAGCCGTTACGCTGCCTATTTTATTTTCATTTTCTGCACCCGTTTAGCTTTAGCTTATTTTTATTTTCACTTTTTATGCACTTCTACCGCATTCTAGCTGTAGAAATGCAGTTGTTCTAATTTTTCGCCAACTTTCATTTTGCGTTTATTTGCAAAACTTTTCGCTCCGTTTAATTTTTATTTTCACTTTTTATGCATTTCTATCGCATTCTAGCGGTAGAAATGCAGTCGTTTTAATTTTTCAGTCACTTTGTTTTTCTTAATTTTTGCATGTGTGCGTGTGTGTAAGAGTTAGATTTTATTGCTTTATTTCAATTTCTGTAGAGTGTGTGCGTATGCATTTATTTTCGCCTACTCGTTAAGAGTTAAATGGCGCTCTGCTTTCATTTTTCGCCCACTCGTTTGAGTGGGACTTGTCTTTTTACTGCTTTCATTTTCTTCCTACTCACTTGAGTAGGAAAACTTTGTGTGTGTGTGTGTTTACTTTTCTGTAGAGTGCGTGTGTGTGATTTTAATTCCTGTAGAGTGTGTGCGTTTATGAGTATAAATTTACCCCCGCCCACTCGTTTGAGCCGGGATTCGCATTTACTGTTTTCTTCAGTCCTACTCGTTTCAGTAGGACTTGCAATTTTCAGCTTTCATTTACTGCTTTATTTCCTGCTTTCTTTACAGCTTTCTTTATCGCTTTCTAGTGTAAATGTCCCCATTCCGATGAGTGGCTAACCGCCCTTAGCCCTCAATATCGAAGAGCATTGGGACAGATAAAGTAGCTTTAAATAATTAAAGGTCCTGTTTTCTATTTAATTAAATTTCTTAAGGTTTGCCCCGGGTTAACGACGCGTAGGACCGCATATCGATGTGCGGGCTCTATTTCCGTTATCCATACGCAACGCCGAGAGGCCGCACGTATGGATCAATCATCCTTGGGTAAAGAGAGCTCCGCGCTAACCCTCGAGAGAGGAGGCGCGCGACTCTACCGGATTGGGTTCCCCACCCAATAGCGGGGTTCCCAGCGTAATGCGGGCGTTAAGAGGAATCCTTCGTCGGTCTAGCGATCGGTCGAATAGTCTTAGCGTTCAGGTGAGCGATATCCCTAGACCAGGGTGAGCTCATATCTAAGGAACCTCCACGGCCGAGTCTCCGCCTTAATTAATTTGAAAGTTAGGATCTCTTTTTATTAAAAGTTATTTTAGTTCAAATTCTCTTTTGATATCGTCGCGCCGAGTTCTTCGTCGGCCTTCTGCACTTTATTTCCTGCTTTCATTTTCTGTATTATATTCTTCATTCCCTTTTTTATATAATCCACCTAAAATATTATCGGTAGAATAATAGGCTTTCAGGGAAAGAGTAGATATAGCTAAGCCGGCCCCGAGAACAATACGACCCCGATATTCCACACCGGAATATCATGTACTACACGTGATAGGTGCACTTGCCTCCCTCTCGTTAAAACTCGGTTTCTAATAAAATAAAACGCTCTTCTTTTTATAAATAAAAACCTCCACTTTCACACATAAATAAGAGCCGGCGTTTTAACCATCAAGTTTTTGGCGCCGTTGCCGGGGAAAATTTCGTCTTACTATTTTGAATTCCTGAAACCTATTAATTTTACCCTTTATTTCTACAAATATATATATATATAAAAAATTTTATCAACCAAAAAATTTTATATTAATAATAATAATAATATCAATATTAATATTAATAATAAATACTTTAAAAAAAATCAAAAAATTAAAAAATTTAAAAACTTTAAAACCAAAAAATTCTGAAAAATTTAAAACTAAAAAATAAAATCAAAAACTAAAAAAATAAAAAACTTAAAAACTTTAAAACAAAAAAAATATATATAAAAAAAAACTAAAAAATATATATATATATAAAAATAAAAAAAAACTTAAAAAAAAAAATTATTGATGAAAATTTTTTCTTTCTTTTCATCCAAAAATTTAAAATTCAAAATATATATATATATATATATCTTTCTTTTTTATTTTCCCTTTAAACTTATTTTCTTTTTTCTTTTTATTTTTATTTTCAAAAAATCAAAAACTAAAAAAAAAAAAAACTAAGAAAAAATATATAAAAGAAAAAATTATTAATTATGTATTTATTTTGTCGTTTCGGCGCGCTTCACAATTGTGAGCGCTAGGGGATCGCACATCGGTCACGCTCCTGGCTAAGACGTTAGCTTACGAGTCACACTCACTCGCGCCCCCTATCACCCGCACCATTTTCGCCGAATTTTTCTTTTCATTTTTTATATTATATTTTTGCTTTTACTTTTAACTTTTCCAGGGTTAAACTCAACGGGCTTCCCCGAACGCGATTTAGGGAAGATTTCTAAACCCCTTTTTTAAATTTTTTGTACATAACTGTTTAGCTTTCCTTTTATATATATATATATCGTTCCTCATACTTAGTGCAACATTGGGGACAATGTGTGACTTAAGTATGGGGGTGTTTCCTATTTTCTGTTCTTTTATTTTCCCGCACTTAACAAAAAAAAAACCTAAAAAAAATTTTTTACAAAATTAAAAACTTCAAAATTTAAAGATCATGCTTTAATAATAATAAAAATAAAAAAAATTCAAAAAATGAAACATCGCTCCGCGGCGTTCGACTCATCGAACCAACCACAAATAAGAGTCTGTTCGCGGGCGATCCTTTTTTACTTTGTAAATATTTTTGTAAATATTCTCGTCTCTTTCCCCTTATCTTTCCTATCTTGTAAAATATCTTCTCTTTTCTTGTAAATATTTCTGAAATAAAAAAATAAAAATTCAAAAAAATTTTGTATAACTCCAAAAATTCAAAAAAATTTGCATAACCTTTAAAAATATTCAAAAAAAATGATAAAAACACCAAAATATGAAAAAAATTAGAAAAACTCAAAAAAAAAAAATTTATTTTTTTCAATTAAATAATTCGAATACCTTAATTCTTAAACTCAAAAAAAAAATTTATTTTTTCAATTAAATAATTCGAATACCTTAATTCTAAAACTCAAAAAAAAAAATTATTTTTTCAATTAAATAATTTGAATACCTTAATTCTTAACCTCTTTGCTCTCCAAAATAATCGTTTCGAGTTATTTATAAGTGAATTTTAATTAATTCTTTATTTACTATTCATTTTTTTATTGTAGCTCGATAGACTTAAATTTCTGGGGTTAAGATTTTAAAGAATTTTTTATGGCTTTTTCTTATTATAGGGAACTTGTTTTTCTCATTTTCACTTCTTATTTTTTTGAAATAAAGCACATCTTTATGTTAGAAAATAACATTTATGGATTTTACATTATTTCCACTTATGCTTTTAGAAACGTAGGAACGTTCAAATTAAAAAGGTTGCTCTCGAAATTTTTTATTAAACTCTAGTTTTCTTTTAGAAATTCATCCCTTCCACCTTTTTTTCATACCTTAATTGGCATGATTCCCCACTCACCCTTAAAAGATCTTATGTCAATGGGGATAAGATTTCGTCCCGTAAACATAGGCACCCAATATTTTAAAAAGATTATGTGTTACGGAGTAAGAGGATAAAATTCATTACTCCTATACATATATATTGGGTTTATTTTATTTATGAAGAAAAAAAAATTTTACTTGTTAGGAAAATATGATTTCATTTTCCTAACTATTCAAAAAATATATATATGAGAAGTTTCGAGAAAAAATTACCTCGGCTCAAAAATCAAAGCCTTCTTCATATCCGCCAATTCACTTATATAGTTTTCATGATTCTAGAATTAATTTAGAACTTTTTGAGAGCATAATTTTTAAATTGAATTATTTCCTATCAATTTCTTTTTAGCTAAAGTTTTTTCGATAATTCCAATCCATTTTTGTTAAACTAACAAAAATAATTTTCGCTTTCTTTTTTTCATTTAGAAGTAATTTTTGAAAAAGTTCCTCTATTTTAACATTTTCATAAGTTAAGATTTAATTCCGAGACCCCGGAAATTCATTTCAATCTTTATTACAATTAACTTAAGCGTTAGTTAAATTTAGGATTCTTTCTAATTCCTTATAGGTTCATCTCCAACATTTGCTCTAAAATAGCAAAAGCTTAAGTATGGGGGTATTTGATGAGTTGTAAATATACCTATATTTTCGTATTTTATTTAAGTCAATTTTGTTTATTTTTTGTCTTTTTTATTAGTTTTGTTCAATAAAATTGCTTCTTTTTGTAAAAATATATTCTAACTTAGCATTTTTGTTTTTCTGAATTTTTCTAGAAAAATATTTTTTCGGCCCTGTCACGCCCGTGACCATGCCCGACACGGGCGTGTCAGGCGCTCAACGCCAGCGGGTTGTCGACACTAACCGATTTCACTGTTAATGACTCAATGCCTTCATGTCACGCCCGTGTCAAAGCTTGTCACGCCCGTGTCGATGTCGGCACTCAACTCTTCGTCAACTGTCAACGCTGCCGACATCGAGCTGCCAGCTGTCCGTGTCACGCCCCCTTACACGCACGTGACATTTGTGTCACGCCCGTGTCCGCCACGTGGACCGCCCTGAAGTCAAAGCTCGCATCAAATCCCCAGATCCAGCTCCCCGTCACGCCCTAGTCACGCCCGTGACTGACACCTGTCACGCCCGTGACCTGGGGCGTGACCGCCACGTTTTCAGCCGAAGTCAACTTTCCAGTCAAATCACCGATCAGCTCATGAACAGTAGTGACACGCCCCCCTGTCACGCCCTAGTCACGGGCGTGACCAACCCGAAATTTTGCCTATAAAAGGCCAGCTGCTGTATGAGATTTCTATCCACTTTTTGGTCCAAATTCCTTAGGGGAGGTGCTGCCCAAATGGAATCGAAATGCTATGTAAGGGAATTTTATCCCCTCTCTCTCTCTTAGTTTGTATTAGGATGTTTGCTTTATTTTACTTTGTAATAGCCTTTTTATTTATATAATGTTAGTTTTTCTCTCTTTGCATGGCTTGGAATTCAATTAAGCACCCTAACTTAAGTAATTTTTCGTTCCCTTTTTTGTTCTTTTCATGTTTTATCTTTTTCAGCTTTATAACTTTGTTTAGTTTAGGATTTTATCGTATTTACTAGCCGTTACGCTGCCCATTTTATTTTCATTTTCCGCACCCGTTTAGCTTTAGCTTATTTTTATTTTCACTTTTTATGCATTTCTACCGCATTCTGGCGGTAGAAATGCAGTTGTTCTAATTTTTCGCCAACTTTCATTTTGCGTTTATTTGCAAAACTTTTCGCTCCGTTTAATTTTTATTTTCACTTTTTATGCATTTCTATCGCACTCTAGCGGTAGAAATGCAGTCGTTTTAATTTTTCAGTCACTTTATTTTTCTTAATTTTTGCATGTGTGCGTGCGTGTATGAGTTAGATTTTATTGCTTTATTTCAATTTCTGTAGAGTGTGTGCGTATGCATTTATTTCCGCCTACTCGTTAAGAGTTAAATGACGCTCTGCTTTCATTTTCCGCCCACTCGTTTGAGTGGGACTTGTCTTTTTACTACTTTCATTTTCTTCCTACTCACTTGAGTAGGAAAACTTTGTGTGTGTGTGTGTGTTTACTTTTCTGTAGAGTGCATGTGTGTGATTTTAATTCCTGTAGAGTGTGTGTGTTTATGAGTATAAATTTACCCCCGCCCACTAGTTTGAGCCGGGATTCGCATTTACTGCTTTCTTCAGTCCTACTCGTTTGAGTAGGACTTGCAATTTTCAGCTTTCATTTACTGCTTTATTTCCTGCTTTCTTTACAGCTTTCTTTATCGCTTTCTAGTGTAAGTGTCCCCATTCCGATGAGTGGCTAACCGCCCTTAGCCCTCAATATCGAAGAGCATTGGGACAGATAAAGTAGCTTTAAATAATTAAAGGTCCTGTTTTCTATTTTATTAAATTTCTTAAGGTTTGCCCCGGGTTAACGACGTGTAGGACCGCATATCGATGTGCGGGCTCTATTTCCGTTATCCATACGCAACGCCGAGAGGCTGCACGTATGGATCGATCACCCTTGGGTAAAGAGAGCTTTGGGCTAACCCTCGAGAGAGGAGGCGCGCGGCTCTACCGGATTGGGTTCCCCACCTAATAGCGGGGTTCTCAGCGTAATGCGGGCGTTAAGAGGAATCCTTCGTCGGTCTAGCGATCGGTCGAATAGTCTTAGCGTTCAGGTGAGCGATATCCCTAGACCAAGGTGAGCTCATATCTAAGGAACCTCCACGGCCGAGTCTCCGCCTTAATTAATTTGAAAATTAGGATCTCTTTTTATTAAAAGTTATTTTAGTTCAAATTCTCTTTTGATATCGTCGCGCCGAGTTCTTCGTCGGCCTTCTGCACTTTATTTCCTGCTTTCATTTTCTGTATTATATTCGCCATTCCCTTTTTTATATAATCCACCTAAAATATTATCGGTAGAATAATTGGCTTTCAGGGAAAGAGTAGATATAGCTAAGCCGGCCCCGAGAACAATTCGACCCCAATATTCCACACCGGAATATCCTGTACTACACGCGATAGGTGCACTTGCCTCCCTCTCGTTAAAACTCGGTTTCTAATAAAATAAAACGCTCTTCTTTTTATAAATAAAAACCTCCACTTTCACACATAAATAAGAGCCTAACGCCAGCGGGTTGTCAACACTAACCGATTTCACTGTTAATGACTCAACGCCTTCATGTCACGCCCGTGTCTAAGCTTGTCACGCCCGTGTCGATGTCGGCACTCAACTCTTCGTCAATTGTCAACGCTGCCGACATCGAGCTGCCAACTGTCCGTGTCACGCCCCTCTTACACGCCCGTGACATTTGTGTCACGCCCGTGTCCGCCACGTGGACTGCCTTGAAGTCAAAGCTCGCGTCAAATCCCTAGATCCAGCTCCCCGTCACGCCCTAGTCACGCCCGTGACTGACACCTGTCACGCTCGTGACCTGGGGCGTGACCGCCACGTTTTCAACTGAAGTCAACTTTCCAGTCAAATCACCGATCAGCTCATGAACAGTAGTGACACGCCCCCCTGTCACGCACTAGTCACGGGCGTGACCAACCCGAAATTTTACCTATAAAAGGCCAACTACTGTATGAGATTTCTGTCCACTTTTTGGTCCAAATTCCTTAGGGGAGGTGCTGCCCAAATGGAATCCAAATGCTATGTAAGGGAATTTTATCCCCTCTCTCTCTTAGTTTGTATTAGGATGTTTGCTTTATTTTACTTTGTAATAGCCTTTTTATTTATATAATGTTAGTTTTTCTCTGTTCGCATGGCTTGGAATTCAATTAAGCGCCCTAACTTAAGTAATTTTTCATTCCCTTTTTTGTTCTTTTCATGTTTTATCTTTTTCAGCTTTATAACTTAGTTTAGTTTAGGATTTTATCGCATTTACTAGCCATTACGCTGCCCATTTTATTTTCATTTTCCGCACCCGTTTAGCTTTAGCTTATTTTTATTTTCACTTTTTATGCATTTCTACCGCATTCTAGCGGTAGAAATGCAGTTGTTCTAATTTTTCGCCAACTTTCATTTTGCGTTTATTTGCAAAACTTTTCGCTCCGTTTAATTTTTATTTTCACTTTTTATGCATTTCTATCGCATTCTAGCGGTAGAAATGCAGTCGTTTTAATTTTTCAGTCACTTTGTTTTTCTTAATTTTTGCATGTGTGCGTGCGTGTATGAGTTAGATTTTATTGCTTTATTTCAATTTCTGTAGAGTGTGTGCGTATGCATTTATTTCCGCCTACTCGTTAAGAGTTAAATGGCGCTCTGCTTTCATTTTCCTCCCACTCGTTTGAGTGGGACTTGTCTTTTTACTGCTTTCATTTTCTTCCTACTCACTTGAGTAGGAAAACTTTGTGTGTGTGTGTGTGTGTTTACTTTTCTGTAGAGTGCGTGTGTGTGATTTTAATTCCTGTAGAGTGTGTGCGTTTATGAGTACAAATTTACCCCCGCCCACTCGTTTGAGTCGGGATTCGCATTTACTGCTTTCTTCAGTCCTACTCGTTTGAGTAGGACTTGCAATTTTCAGCTTTCATTTACTGCTTTATTTCCTGCTTTCTTTACAGCTTTCTTTATCGCTTTCTAGTGTAAGTGTCCCCATTCCGATGAGTGGCTAACCGCCCTTAGCCCTCAATATCGAAGAGCATTGGGACAGATAAAGTAGCTTTAAATAATTAAAGGTCCTGTTTTCTATTTAATTAAATTTCTTAAGGTTTGCCCCGGGTTAACGACGCGTAGGACCGCATATCGATGTGCGGGCTCTATTTCCGTTATCCATACGCAACGCCGAGAGGCCGCACGTATGGATCGATCACCCTTGGGTAAAGAGAGCTCCGCGCTAACCCTCAAGAGAGGAGACGCGCGACTCTACCGGATTGGGTTCTCCACCCAATAGCGGGGTTCTCAGCATAATGCGGGCGTTAAGAGGAATCGTTCGTCGGTCTAGCGATCGGTCGAATAGTCTTAGCGTTCAGGTGAGCGATATCCCTAGATCAAGGTGAGCTCATATCTAAGGAACCTCCACGGCCGAGTCTCCGCCTTAATTAATTTGAAAATTAGGATCTCTTTTTATTAAAAGTTATTTTAGTTCAAATTCTCTTTTGATATCGTCGCGTCGAGTTCTTCGTCGGCCTTCTGCACTTTATTTCCTGCTTTCATTTTCTGTATTATATTCGCCATTCCCTTTTTTATATAATCCACCTAAAATATTATCGGTAGAATAATAGGCTTTCAGGGAAAAAGTAGATATAGCTAAGCCGGCCCCGAGAACAATACGACCCCGATATTCCACACCGGAATATCCTGTACTACACGCGATAGGTGCACTTGCCTCCCTCTCGTTAAAACTCGGTTTCTAATAAAATAAAACGCTCTTCTTTTTATAAATAAAAACCTCCACTTTCACACATAAATAAGAGCCGGCGTTTTAACCATCAGTCCACTAGATTCCTCATGTTTGAGAGGAATCTGGGCCTTCTGCCTGTCCGTCCGCGAGTCCGGCTGGCAAAACTGTTCGAGCGGTTTGAGGTCAAAGGAATCGAGAGAGAGATCGCTGAAATCCTCGGCGGTTCACGGCTATACATCCTGCGCTACATCCCGTTGCTACAAGTCGTGGCGGATTTGCCTGCAGAAGAAGGTATACTTTCAGCGATTAGTTACTTATTTCCTCGTATTACCGCGCGGCTAAATATTTTGTCCCTTTGCAGCGTTTCTGAAGGTTCCAGCGAATAAGCCGGTTACACCTGTAGAGCTCGTTCTGACACAGAGCGAGGCAAGGAACAAAAGGGAGGATGACCGCCGCGAAGACCACGATGTCGCCGCCAATTTTGATTCTGAGCCCTTCACACCCCAAGGAATGGGGGAGAACTTGAAAGACCGCCGCGGTAAGGCTATTATGAGATGGCATCCGCGCGGGAAGAATGTTCAAGTTTCCACCGCTCTTCCCTTATGGAAGAACGGGAAAATATCCAAACATGCCCGCGCGGTTTGTTGGGCGATGTACGGTAGGGAGAACCTGGTCGATCTGCGGGCCATTCAAACAAAGAAACTCCCAGATCTAGCTGCTCAAATCCGTGCGAGAAGTTTTGTGACGGACCACTTTGTCGCTGAAGCCCTTGCCAAAGTTATCGGCCTCACCGAGCTGTTAGAAGATGAGATGGAGCAGCTAAAGGAAGAAAATGAGAAACTAAAGAATAGTAAAGCAGCAAGTATTTACCTCGCGGCTTTACCGGTTACCCTAACATTAACCGCAAATCTTACTTTTTCTCCTTTTACATAAAGTTTATGACCCGGAGAATCTGGCCTTTGTGAATGAGATCATTGCGCACCTGTGGGAGAGCGGGGAGGATATGCTGGACATTTTGTGGGAGCGGGGAGCGCTTAAGCCCGACCACGAAAGCACAACTTTTGACCAGTTATTCCCTGACTTCAAGGAGGGTGAAGCCGCGCGAGAAAGGCCGACAAAAGAACCCGTTGACAAGATCCTCACAGATGATGAGCCCGCAAACGAACAGGAGGGCTTACTCGCAGATGCTGACGTGGATAAAAGCTCAAGCTCATCTAGCTGTTCGAGCGAGGAGGGATCCCAAGCGTCGGGATCAGCAGAGGCGAGTAGTTCTTCAAGTTCTTCCAGCGAGATGGACTGTGAACCAGAGCGCAAAAAGAAAGAGTTGATATGTAATGATTGAATCTTTTGATTCTGCGGTATGATTTGTGTAAGCCGTTCGGATACATATATTGTAATTTTTTGAGAATGCAAATGATATCATCTGTTCGATTTTACTGGATAAGCTGTATTCGCTCGATATTATATTTCTGTCCACACGATTATAACATGCTGATTTATCCGAATAGTACATTGAATGATCCGCAGGCGAATAAAACGAACGCTTTAGAACAGAATAGATGCGAATAGATAAGCCCAGCGAGATTATCCGTTGATAAATGCATAATACTGGTTTACTTTCCCAGGCGACTAGTAAATCCTTGAGTGCGAAGCCAACTGTACTACAAAGTGATCACCACGCATAACTGTAGCACGATTAATAATGATCATGAATAACCTATTCGCACGATTTATAATGATAACCAAGCATAATGTCCTCGCGCGACACCTAGCGATAATCAGACAGTGATCAACAAGCTTAATATACTCGCGCGATCAAAAACGATATCCGCTCTCCCTATTAACACGAAAGATTTCCCAAACATAGCATACTCGCGCGATTAAGTATGATATCCGCTATATGAATATCTGATTACAAACATAACATACCCGCGCGATTAAGTCCGATATCTGCTATATGAATAGATGATTACCAAACATAAAATACCCGCGCGATTAAGTCTGATATCCGCTATATTAATAGATGATTACCAAACATAAAATACTCGCACGATTAAGTCTGATATCTGTTATATGAATAGATGATTACCAAACATAAAATACCCGCGCGATTAAGTCTAATATATGTTATCCCAATCGATACGAATGAATGATTCGGGCCTCCTCTTCTCTAACCGCGCGGTTAAACGGTGAGAATATTAGCATATTCAACAAAGGTGTTATAAACATCTTGCTTTAACAAGATCAATACCCAGACTCTGCTGAATACCAATTCCAATCTGCTCTTCGAAGGAGTCCGATGATAAATCTCGGACACTAGGAAAGTTGGCTATAGACTTAGGCGACCAAGCGGGCAAGTGCATATAACAATGCTTTCCTCACAGGGTCGCAAAAGCTATAGCTCTCATTACTTAATAAGAAGATATCTCGGTCACCTGATAAATCAACTCTTGCGGACTGAAGTGAATACCAGAATTCTACCGGCTGAGAAATGAGCTATAGACTTAAACGACCAAGCGGGCAGGTGCGTGTGGCAGTGCTTTCCTCACAGGGTCGCAGAAGCTGTAAATTCAATCCAAACTCCACACAAGGGGAAAGGACTAACTGCCCTCTTGCCTGGAGTACAGCCTAAGTTGATCTTTCAGGTAGGTGCCTATAGTATTGCTTTCCTCTGAGATCAACCCAGTTGTGGGTCTCCTGCAGGCACTGCTTGAGGGTTCTAAAGAGTATTCGAGGGTCACATGCTAAGATGATTTGCGGGCAGGTGCATATAGCAGTGCTTTCCTCACGTGCTCATCAGAGTTGTGACGATATCCCTTAAATTGCATGGTTGAGCTGACCACCACCCTGTCCGTCCATAATGCAGAGGTGGGGTTAGGTACTAGCTGGGATCCGAAATTCAGTATCCTGTCATAGTAGAACCGGCAAGCTCCCACTACACGGTGTGAAATCTCCCCGCAACACGTGGTCTTCGTGGTATTACGCTAATGTCAACAGTTCTACTGGTGGTTTCTGCTCACCTCAGCGATGTTCTCTTGGAGTCAGTTATCCTTACTTCTGAACCTGTCAAGAAAAGAGAACACTGGGAAAAGTGTTAGTGAGGGGCCTTGAAACATAAGGACAAATTATAGAAAAAAATATTCGACAAAGAAGTTTTTAGGAGATGAGTTGGTAATACAAACAACTTGACGCATTTGCCTTCAACATTGAAGGTGAGGCTTTTGGATCCATTTATTCCATGCTAGGGAGAATGTACGACACATCTTTGCCTTTTGAAGTCGACTGATCAGAATGGTCATTGTTCGTGTCGAGAACATCTCTTGGTCACTAGAGAACCTGTGAGAGAGAGAAAACGGTAAAAGAGGAACTGCGAGTTGTCGGTTACTAGCGGTTAAATGAAAAGGAGATAAAAGGGTGCCGCTAAATGCGGCGACATCGGAGTTCGACCGTCGCGGCTAAAACCAGTCCTGCGATGGGCTTTTCGGTTGTCATAGATGAAGCGATTACAACGGTTACCAAGGAACACCCGATCAGACAGTAACCCGCTCGGTAAAGGATTCAAGACCGCTGCCACAGACGGCGAGCTTGAGGATTCGATTCGCGATGCCTAGAGAGTACTGTTCATGCCTATTTATAGTCTTGGGGTCCTTCCCGAGCTGGAAGGTACTAGAATCACAGGCTGCCCGGGGGACAGGAGAGCGGGCAGCGGTGACAGGATACACAACTAGAGAAGAAAGAAGGCAAGCTTTTAACAGCGCGGCTACGCGGTCTTCAATAAAAAGACCGACGACTATCAGACGGAAAAATGGCTTGCTGATTTCCACAGTCTCGTGGTTACGCAGTCAAGAATTGGACCCTTGACTCATCTAAAGGTAGAAAATGAATAGCGTCTCTCGGGTAAACATTATCCCCGCACATTTCCGAATGTTGAAGAATTTTGGAAATGTTAGCTTTACCCGCCAGACCGATGTAGCCTTTAATACGCCCCGAAGCTATAAATACTGCCGGAAGGAGAGAGATATCCAGATATCCCCTGGGAGATAGTATACTTGGATTGCGGTTAACACTTTGTTGCTCTCCATGCCAATGAAAAGCTTGTTGGGAGACATGTACAAGAGATCCGGCTCGAATGTAAAACCGCTCGTTCGGGAAAACACGGTCAAAGCTGCTAGTCCACCCAGTACATCGACTGAGAAAACTTCTACAGCTCCCACATCACTGATTACTCTAGCCGAAAAACCGAGCGAGGAGAGAGGGAACGGTGGGACCAAAATCGACCTGCCTGTCACCCCTAAGACCGTCATTACCCCTGACGTCGACATCACAGAGGATACTCCACACAACCATGATAGCAGATTACCTTCTCCTCTAGCCGACATTATTACTGACATCAGGGAGAAGGCCATGAAGGCCGCTTTGATTGCGGCGGATAAACTGAAACTTGAGTTAGGGATCAGCGAGCCCACTCCGGAGAAACAAAAATGTCGATCCGATCGGACAGCCGAGGAGCGGGTAGAAAGGAAGCTTCGTCAAAAGGGGAAAGAGAATAATAAGTCATCCGCTCTCAAAGTCTCCACGGCCCCGCTGTCAACCATTTCTAAGGAGGGCGAGATATCTGCTGACTCGCAAAAGGAGATCGAACAGCCGTCAGAGGTACCCGCATTGGCCATGCTAAAGAAATTTCTTATTGCGAACGAAGACTCTCTGGAACTTGACCTCCCTGTTAACGCCGGTTATTTGCAGGGGATGGAGGAAATTATTAACAGTATGGCCGTAACGAGTGGTGCGAATTCCACAACCGAATCCCTCGCCGAGCTCAAGAAAGAGCCTGCCGTCGAAGAAGCACTTCTGGCCGCTGGCCTTGCCCCTGACAACAAGACTGACTTGGACATGCGCGAGTGGGTAGAAGAAACTGAGACCCCTCGGATAGTTTATTTTTTGTCCGCTTCGAGTAAGTAAAATCTCGTAAAGAAGATACTGCGGAGAAAACGTGCAGTCCGCCTGATCTCCGAAGGTAGGGAAATACCGATGACCAGGGAGATATATGAAGCGTGAAGAACCAAGTCCGTGGGACTTTAGAAAGCCCAGATAAGGAGGATTGATCTGGAGACCGCGCAATGACAAATATTCTCTGACCGCGAGTTAACAACAGCGAGAGAAAGACTTGAATTTGAGCCATTGCCTCAAAGTATCGTCCCTTTAGTGTCTGTCTTATCCGTCGATGATCTTTCTTTTAACCGCTTGTTGTGTTGCTGTTTCAGTGACAAATGTTGCGGGCTCGACAATTATCCTTGTGAATACTCCGCTTCCACCTGACGAGGAACAGAGGCCTTCTGGTGAACTTAGGCTTAAGCTCGCGTGGTTAGAGGAAAAGCTTCAATCTGCGGAGGAGGAGAAAAGTGCGCTTAAACTGACAGTGGAGAATTTTGCTGGAGAGGTGAACTCGGCCCGTAAAGAAGCCTTCGCTGCTTTGGAGGAGGCCAGAGCTGCCCGAGAAGAAACAAAATGCAAGAAGGCGCAGCTGATCGCACAAGTCGTAGCGCAAGAGAAGGATTTGAAAGATCGAGATCAACGGCAAAGACGACAACTGGACGACGTTGCCCACTATCGAAACCGGTGTCATCAGGCAGAGAATGAAGTGCGACGCCTGTCCGGGAATAAGACGGGTGATGGTATGGTTCAGTATGAGACCTTGCCGATGAATCAAGCAGCTTCAACCACGCGACTTGCCGGACAAGCGGCCTCTACAGAAACGGGGGTATACCTTGGCCGTGTGGGTCGTGACGCTGCAAGGATTCATTGGAACCATCATACTGTGCTTCAACATCTATCCGCTGTGATCTCCATGATTCTGCACGCGGGTGCCTTGGTGGCTCACATTGGTGGGGACCTGCCAGATCGCAGCGAGCTAATAAGTGACGAGAGAAAGAGGGAAATGAATGCAAAGGGAAAATAGTTTTGTATATTTATTTGAACTTTGTGGCACTGTGCGGTAAAGTTCATTCGCAAACTTTTGTTTGAATTTTACATTTCCCTTGCCATTATATATTTTAACCGCTCGGCTTTACGTTCTGATATACCCGTGCGGTTTTTCGACCTTATGTCCGGTAACTTATGCTTTTCTGAATACAATTTTACCTAAAAATAGTATAGAAGATTCTTCCCTTATAATAAAATTAGAGTTCATTACTTCCACTGGATAAGAAAAATGGTATCCGAGCGATCTAGCGCATTAGTCGCATTCCTCCGGTCAGAATTATGGAGCTCCTACTTGACCGAAAGCGAGTTTTTGCAATTTGTGCACAGGCATATGCATGATGACTCAATAGTAGCGCGGTTACCTTCAGCGGCGGAGCGGTTAAATTCAGTTGGAAATAACATGGATGTCATACCCATCGAGCACTTTGAACATGGCTTTTCTTTCCCCCCGTTTATCGAGCTGATAGAAATTAAGGACTTTTACGGAGTCGTCCTCAGTCAACTCCCCCCGAACCTAATTAGCGCCATAATGAGCTTTCTGATCTATCTGCGATCAGAGCGGGTAAAGTTCACTATGAACCTCTTCAGAAACTATTTCGTGGCCCGATCAATCAAGGCGGGTAAAAAGGAAAACAACTTTTCCGCGACATTATTTACTTTGGCTGCAAGGGGCTGAAGGTAGTTAATCTTCCTAACAAAGTTACAGACTGGTCGAATAGATATCTGGTCTTCACGTGTAACCTTGGAGTCCTAACCTTAAGTCCGCAAGCCTGCGCGGCTAATAACTTTAGAAGGATAGAGCTCGGAGGGAAAGAATTAGAAATCGCAAATTTCTACAAGAAGGAGCGGCTAGATATCATTTATTATTTGCCGCTGGGTAGTCACGTCGAAACGGTCGAATGCGATACGACAATGTAAGCATTCTGTTGTTTTAAGAAGTTTTTATTCGCGGCGTTCTGTTAACCCCTTCCCTTTAGAGTTCAGCTAGAGGTTCCGGCGGGCAAACCGATCTCTCCAGAAGGTCCGATGCTGACTCAAAGTGAGTTGCACAAACAGAGGGAAGCTGCCCGTATCGAGGCTGATGACCCCACTGCGAGTGAAAGTCCAGCCATTCCTTTTGTGCTGGATTGGATCGAGAAGCCCCTGAAGGATCTCCGCGGTAAGGAGGTCGTGCGATTTCATCTGAATGGGGAACATATCTCGATTTCCACTTCTCTTCCTCCCTAGTCGAGCTCCAAACTTACTCGTAATGCCCGGGAGGCTGGCTTTGCTCTGTATGGGAAGAAAAACATGGCCAAGATGAAATCAGTGCCAACCGCACGGCTACCTACCTTAGTCGTTCTAGCTCGGGCGAGAAGCTTCACCCTTGACCACTTCATGGGTGAAGCCCTGACCGAGGTTACTGGCGTAGCCGAGCGGCTAGAGGCAAGGGTGGAGGAGTTAGAATAATAAAATGAAGCTCTAGAATCCTCATAACAAAAAGCTGAGGGAGGCCGTCGAGGTAACAAGAACCTTACTCATTGTTTTTTATCCAGCCGGTCTAAAATTCTTAACCAAATTTTATATTGCTTTAATCTTACATCGAATGTATAACCGGGAGAACCCGGCTTTCTTGCACGAAATCATCTCCCATTTGCGGGAAGGAGGGGAAGACATTATTTACATCCTCAAGGAGAGAGGTTCTTTGGTACCGGAAGAACAAGAACTTACCTTCGAAAATCTCTTCCCCGACTTCAGAACACTGGAGGCCGAGCGGGATAATGCAGCCAGTGCGGCTAAGATAGTTGAATCAACTCCCGCTTCTGAGGCTGAGGCCAATACCCGCGATGGTGAAGAGAACGACACCGAAGAAGTTACAGAGGAAGATTCTGGGGATAGCGGAGAGTTCGATTCTTCAGAATCCACCGGGTCGAGCGAGTCTTCCAATACTTGAAGTTTGTCCAGCTCGGGACGAGATCGCCAGAAGAAGAAAGCCAAGATATAGACGAGATGTATCTATTTTTATTTTTCAGACCGTGCAGATTCTATTTTTTGTAAACTGCGCGGTATATGTGTAATGGCCTTTTTTATGAATGATATTCTTAACTTTTCCTGCTGTGTGATGTCGTGCGGTTGAGTTGTTTTTATTTCCTCGATAAATTAACGAATTGATATGAAGATTTCACAACTTGATCCTGCACCAAATTCCACGTGACGAGTCTGCAGTTCGTAACCTTTTTTAACCGTTCGACTATAATTTAGAAAAGAAAATCAGTACAGAATTCCATATAACAAACTTGCGATTTGCAACTTCTTACCCGCGCGATTATATTCAGATAATAAAAAATAGCACAGAATTCCATATAATAAACTTGCGACTTGCAACTTCTTACCCGCGCAATTATATTCCAGTGGAATTTTTGAAATTAGCATCAAATAGCGACGGCACTTCTTTCTACTATCTTAGCCGTCCACGGATAGAATTATCCCGCTTGGCCATCCAGTCTTCTGAAGTGGCGAATAGATTTCTGAAATAAAGTT